>JACATO010000342.1:1800000-2135000 GCA_018389105.1 Nautilus pompilius | reverse complement strand
TGGGAAACCGAGAAAAGAGATCGCGGAGAGCGGAGGGATTCAGCGGCCAGGGTTACAGACAAGACGAACGCAAGAGGATCGCCGGGACAAGTGACTGACAGAAATGACAGAGCGGCCTCTCTACTTCTCGCTGGTTGGGGGCGGGGCGCTGAACGTCATCAGGCACAGGGCCATCACGCAACGGTAACGGGATCCAAGCGACGTAACTCTCGCCAGTGGAACGTGGGTAGCGCGGTGCAGTCGGGGCGATTCAAACCGAAGCCGTCTTTCCACGCGGTTTCTCTGCCGGAAACCGTGATGTCATTAAATAATAATAACCGCTCCCCCCCCCAGGTTTTTGAAGGACGACGATGAGCTCAACTTCCGCTTCAGCGAAAATGAGACCAAAAAACAACAACACAACAACAAAAAAAAACTTTGAAAAAAGGACGGCGAGTGATTCATTGTTTGTCATGGCAAAAAAAAAAAAAAAAAAACAAAAAAAAAACGTAAACCCGCTTTTAAGGGGGAGACAACTGAGCTAATCCATATTGGCAGTAATGTTGCTGTGGACGATGTTCTTCCTGTTAACGGACCTTCATTAGTTGGATTTTTTAAAAACAAATAAAAATCATTATTTGTAATTAATTGCGCAGTAGTGAGTTGTTTTAAAATGTACTAGAACAGCTGTCAGTACGCGATATACTCTTAGGTGATACAGGGTACGGTGTCGCTAGAAGAACCAAAGTAGATCGTCTGTACGCGTTGCAATTTCCAAAGGATTCGCTCTTGAGGTGCGTCGCCAAAGCGCTGCTTTCCTTACTATAATACCCATTGATACCCTGGTTGGTCACGGCGTGTCACGCACGCCTGCGGGGTTCTATTGGACCAGAGCCCACTTACGACCGGCAGTACGGTTTTCGGCAAAAGGTTACCGTCGTTCCCGAGTCCACGTGGAAGACCGTTATCTCGCCGCGCACGACGGTTCGATGTGGTGGGAACGGAGACGTCGACACGAGAAGCCGCTACCACGTTCTCAACGAACTCACCTTCTGCCGTCTCTAATGGATGCCAATTCGCTGCATTCGGCCCCTAGTTAGCTTACGCGATGACGAGGGGAGGGGAGGGAGGAGAAGAAGGCGAATTAAGGTTCCCCCATTTTATTTTCTTCTTCTTACTTGTATTATCTGATCTTTTGTTTTGTCTGCACTCGGTGCGCGGAGTCGCCTTTAGTCACAAGCTGAAATTAAAAGCAGAAGCTGATAAGCACGACACGAAAGCGTTAATCACAAGCGTACGAGCGACACTTGACTTTTGAATATTCTACTCTAATTTGATGGCACGTCGCTGTTTGCACAGCGTGCTCTTTATATTAGCATTTTTTCTCAAGATCTCGCTTTGGTGCAGATGTTTACACGTGACCTATCAACAGCTAAAGCGGTTGCAAATCCGGGCAGTTGGCTGAATTAATTTTGAAAACTCAGCTGGTTCACCCTGACCGTAGCCACGATACTGTGACTGTCTTTATCCCACCCCACTTCTTCTCTCGGTAGACGTCTTCTTCGGGTGACAGAACCGCTCGACTGGAGTAGTTTCTCTGCTATCTCACCCTCGCTCGGACGGACATCTTCAACGCTAGTTAAGGAGACCAACTGTGTTAAACCTTGTCGAGTAAACTCTAAGTGCCGTACTAACAACAATTCCTGTTTGCGGTCATTTACCGGAGAATTTCTTTAATTTGGCACCACCACCAACCACCTCTCGTGTTTCCAGTCCACCCTTCTTTCTCGTCCGCGCGCTGACTCACGCTTTCAGAGCACCGAGCCAGCTCGTGTTTACATCATGGCCTGTGCACGTGAACGCAATTTGCCGTTTCTCGTGCAACTTGCAAAGTGCTTAGATTCTTAATTTTAGCAGTGATTCACTTCATTATTTCAGGAAATATGGCCTTCCGTCATCCTCTCCAGATTGGCCTTATACAGTTTCTGATTCAGCTGACCTAAGGACCGGAAGTCAGTCTAAACAGAGACGGAAGGAGGCCAAAATTTTGGATTTGAAAAAAAAAAAAAAATTCTTTTGAATAAAATACAAAATAAACAAAAAAAAGTGCCAACAACAATATAAACTTCTCTTTGTGTGTCCCAATATGTAGACCAAAAATAATTGGTGCATATACAAAATCCAGCAAGAATAATTAGTTGAATACGTATGTGTTTTACCAAAACAGTAGTAATACCTGAAAGATCTGACTAACGATATATATATATATATACCATCATTAGTAAGAACAAATAAATATATAATGCCTATATAAAAATAATACGAGATAAAGAGATAAAAACCAAATTAATAATTGACATACCTGCAGGTATCACGAGGATAATTTCATTCGTTGTTATCTTGTGCTCAAATTGAGCCTGATAAAAAAAAATATCGGTTATTTAAGTGACTGTAATGTTCATTTATTTTTCTGGTGTCACAGAGAATGGCAAAAAATCTGTGCATTCTGTTTTAGATTATTATGGCAATTATACAGTTACTGAACACAATGCTAGAATAAAAACAATAGAATTTGTTGTTTTGTATTTTGATCAATAATTACAGAGAGAGAGAGAGATGGAGAAAGGGAGAGAGAGAGAGAGAGAGACGTACAAAGCAACAATAATAAAGGAAGATAAATGAATTAATTTAATTCGTTGTAGGTCACTCGGAAATCTGCCCTAACAACCTAGGTCCATTGGGATTGTTCGGCAGTAAGTTGTTCTCAGTGAGATCGCTTGCCCCTCCTGTCAGGGCGGCATGAAAGTCCCATGAAGGTTGGGGGGAGGGGAGAGAGTTTGATAATAAGTGGGCGGGCTGACTCGGGGCTTCACCAAGCACAGAGGAGAGTGCGCTCGGTGGGAGACAAGTTAAAGGAAATCAAGGCCTAGAATAGAGGATCATCGGCAGCCGCGAAAAGCATTCTCACCACCAGTCTGACGTTGAGTTAACAGGTTCGTGAATCCGACGAGACCCTGTCTTATCTGGCCACAGTGACGAGGAAGATTTGTCGCCGGAACTCGATACCTCCCAAAGACCAAAAGCGATCCTTTTCCAGCTGGGCACCCACCTCGACTTTGTAAAGGTCGGTCCGGTTTGCCACGGAGGCTCTTCTCACAGATGGTCTAGAAACGGGAAAATTCTGCATCTCCAGTCTTTCCTGATCATCAGGCGATTAGCATATGAAAGGAACCGTCGTTATCACCGCGGCTTAGTGTCCAAAATTTCTGTGCGTAATTATCACTTGATGGAAAAACAAAAGAAGAGAAAACAATTTGCTTCGTTTACATTTCAAAAAGTTTCGCACGAGGTAATGAGATAAGAGTAACTATTATTAACTAAGCGTAATTTGTCAAAAGCGCTTTGTAATCGCGAAAGCAAAGTACAAAACTTATTAACCTTTCTGATTTTTCTTTTTGGAAAAAAATAAGTGGATGCAAATACTGAATATCTGATGCAGTCTCAGCTATGATACAAGTCGCATCATAAATTTTCCAGGAGAAAAATATAGAGATTTGTATCATATTTGAAATATACGTTACCTGTGAGCTGGAGAAACAAGTGTTGACACAGCCCACGGGAAATAGAAACAGGTATGCTATAGAAAAAAAATGATTCATATTGAAAGACTTGTAGATTGATAACTGAAATCGTATTGAAAGAGAATTCATTTTCAAAGAATCAGGGTTATGGTATAATCAAACCAATGCGTCTTATGCACAAGTTTTAAAAACACATAACTTAAAAAGTAAATATTAATATTATAGGTAATATGCTGGTAGTGTTATAAAAGCCATGAAATGGCGCCAAAGAAATTCGTAGCTTATAGTTTTCTTTGTTCCGTTTGTTTGCAAGCATGAATAGTGTAATTGTTACCTTTACCATTATTATACAGAATACTCAACTGACGATATTTCCAGACTGTGTTGCTAGGTGCGTGCAATTCAGGCTACATTACGGTTCACCATTACTGAAGAGAGTAGATGATTGGGTAAGAAATACGAGGATCACAATAATATTGTACAATCCTATTCAGAAGTTTGGAAGAAACAGAAGTTATTACAGTAAAATAAAAATAAAAAAAGTGATTCTGCTTAATTTTTTTTTTTTGAATTTTGTAAAATCGTAAGTATAATCGCACTAATTATAATTACAAGGGGCATTATCTCATTGATCTGTGAAGAGACCAGTTAGATAATGCCATTTTTCCATCATTGTGGGAAATCTCATACTGTTGCATACACAAACACATTGCCAGGGAGATCAATGAGCCAGATATTAATTTTACGAAACTAAACTTTTATTCTTTGTTGTTGATTTTTAAAGGATTTGATGACCTTAAAAAATCCCTAAAGAACAAGGAACATCATGCCTAATAATGTAGATTTAAAATGTAGTGTACCGAAATGCTACAGCAATACACTAATGCAACCCAGGTGAAAACTTGTACAAAAAGATACAAGTTTTTAGATGATAAATAACACGATTTGTGCGAAACCACTAGGCCATTGTTATATAAGACATTGAGTTCTAGCATATATGATTTTTTTAAACGACACCATCTTGCCGGAGTTCGTCAGTATATCTGTGATGAATTGACATAGCAGTTGTAGAAGGGCTTAAGGGCTTTTTCAGATTAGCCCATCGGCTTGTCAATATTTGATCGAGCCATTAATCCTAGAGGTGACGGAAAGCAGAAGGCGGTGTTGTTCAACTCTATTTGCTACTTAAATTTGATCCTTTAGAATAACAAGACAAGGAAGTGTAAGGGACTGACTCTGGGCATAATCGCCTGGTCTACAGAGAAACAAGACAGAGTAGTCAACTCCTGGAAATAAGTAGTGTGGCAGTTTTTAACAAGATACATTTTAAATAAAGAAACAGGAAAATAGCTTTTTTAAAAAAAAAAACACAAACACATTAACAATTATTATTTAATTTAAAAAACAAACAAAACAAAATAGCTGATGTAAATTTACGTGAATACTGATAACTTTAGGAATCGCTTTTCTTGAAATGACTTGAATATTTTGTTTTAAAGCGACAACTCAAAATTTAAAAACAAACAACAAAAAGCTGCTATTTAAACAATTTTTGAAAAGATGAATCAATGCAAGGATGAATAAAATTATTATTATCTAGAGGTTTTAAAAACATGCTGAACTGTGTCTCACGTCTTGAGTGTTGAAACCTGTTGCTAAAATCCGTGTACTTTCTGTATTACATTGGCATTTCGAGTCCGACATCGGCTGTCACGGAGTGAGTGGAGGAGCGGGGGTAATTAATGCGATTCCCACTCCAGAATCTGGATCTGGCCCTGGCGCAGGTTTCAGTAGCTGAGAGTGAATTAAGCAGTAAGTTATTTAATCTGACGCCGCCAATGGCGGCAAGAAGTTAGAGTGATGGTCCAGCAACAACTTTTTTTTGTTTTTTTTTTTTTTTTAGTCACGCATGCGCGCCGGGGCAGGTTTGGGTACTTCCGGTTATTGCAATGGATTAATAGTTTAAAAATATCTCTGTCGCAAATCCTTCTTATTGGGGGTGAGTAGAAAGGGAACCACACGAATGAGACGCTACGGTATAAAACCCAAGACTCGTGGCCATTAGTGTATACGGTCCTAAAAGGGCGTAAACACTTTTCTCTGGCCTGGTAAACGAAGCGGATTTAGATATTTTGGGGAAAGCCATGTACATTAGTCGTGGAAAAGCAAACGAACCAAGGCTGACCTGGATAAATTAAGGACGGAAGGATCTCGGAGTTGTTGTTTTTCTTTTATTGTAAAAGAGCATTTAGAAAGAGAAAATCCACCGGCAAGAGTTCTACCGATTAATGTTTCATTTATAACCACTCTGCTGCTGGTATCCGTGCGATGCTTGGCGAAGACGACGAACTTCCGACTTGATTCACAGTCTTTAGTCGCGTTACCTGTTACCACCGCCTGTGTGACTTTATTTATCTTTCTTCTCGTGATCTCGTCTCGAATGCAGTCCAGATGTTCCCCACATGCGCACTGCTCGGCCCCGAGTTTATGTCTGTTTGTGTTTTCTACAAAACACGATTTTATAGATTTAAAAAAAAAAACAAAAAAAAAACAACCTCCCAGCGATTACAGAACCTGTCCTTCATTGCTCACCAGGGTGCGCTCGTTTCAGTTCTTACCGTGCTAAAACACACCAGGAAAACCTTGCAAATCTTCTTACCTCCCCCCCTTTTTTTTTCCTTTTAAAGGCAAAAATCTGCTCGCGCTTCCGTGATTTATGAAGCAGCCCAAACACAGAAGAAAAAAAAAATTTTTATACCGACCTATGTGGAAACGTACGAGCGAGATCCAGGGGGGGGGGGGCGTAAGACTCGACTACACAGCGGAAATAAAAAATTTACTTCTGAGAAGAAGGCAAAAGGAAAAAAAAAAAAAAAGCCTTCTGAAGAACGGCTGCGAGCCGGAAGAGCTCGAATGCTTATGAATCACGGAGCAGCGCCGATTTTCCAACTTCGTTTTCCTCTGAAATAAATTTTCTGTGTCGCCCAAAATGGAGCCTGGAAGGGGCCCTATATTTCCCTTGCGATTAACTGCGAAAATACCAGCTGTAAGAAAGAAAAGCGAAAAATTAACAGCTGTTTCGTTATTTTTTTTCTTAAACATAAATTATACAATTTTTTAAAAAAGGTGAATAAGTAGACACGTTTTATCCAGAAATATTTAAATATTTAGTTTAACTATTGTAATTAATTTTTGAATTGGCAAAACAATAGTCCGATTTTAAATTACATAGACACTCGCAAAAGTCTACAGAAATGCAAAACAAACAAAAAAAAGAAATCGTTGTAAGCGCCATATCTCAAAAGAAAATGGTATTTAATTCTACTTCTACGTAAATGTTTTTGTTTTTATAAAGCATCCGAAAGTTGTTCTTTCCCCCTGTAGTTTCCCGTACAAACCGTCTTTAGTAATTCTATCGGTAACCTTAATTGTAGTCAAACGCACTGTCGTTAAAAAATATACAGAGTTTTGACCGAATCTCCACAGTGCGTTTGCTGTGGGAAACTTTCTGCAACCTTTCCCCCTTTTTCACTCATTTCTGAAGAAAAGGCGGTCAGTGGCATTTTTATCCTTTTTTGTATATCATGGAAAAACTTATCGCTCTTTAAAGACACGCTGACGTTGGCGAGTTTTTGGTGTCGTAGAAACAGAGGCCGTTAAAGTGATACAAACAACCGAAGTGGCAACGCCAAATTTTGTATCTGTAATTTATCCTTGCTTCTGGATTTGAATCTTCCGGCACTACCTTTATTAATTTTGTGCATAATAGTTTTCTATCCTAAATAAATAATTAAAATAAATAATTTAGTTGCTATTTACTCAGAGGTTCTCGCACAGAATTATCGCGAAAAGTAGATTGTTGTTAAAAAGTAAATGACTCATAATGAATTACCTTTCCTGCTATTTTTCCCGAGTATCTCTTATTATCTACCTTTACAAGCGCCACCTCGTAGAGAAAAGCTATACGTAAACGATGGCTGTTATTGATGACGTAGACAGTAACTTTTCTTTTTGCATTCAATTGATTTGTTTCTGACAGAAGTTCCATCTTTTTGTTAAAATTATTTAATATCATGAATTACTCAATATTGTCAATGCTGTATTTAATTTCTTTAAAATTATGTAATGTACAGCTATAATAATCGATGTCATTAAGGTTAAACCATATGACGTCATTGTGGTTCACTTATATGTTTATTTAAAATTATAGTGCTATGAAAATTTATCTCTGTAAAAATTAGCTCTGGCCTTCTATATCTTTTGCATCTTAGAGATGATTTATGAGCCTTTTGTTTTCTTGTCATTCATTTTTGGATAACAGGCCATTATTATAAAAGAATGAACTAAATCATCAAGGACATAAAACTCCTATCATATAGAAGAAAATTGTCTTTCATTTGTTCTTGAAGACAACGACCTTAGGTACAGAGATGCACGAAATTTAAAATCTACTTCAAAACTGAATGGAATCTTAATAAAATTCTCAAATTTAATAAACAGTCACTTTGAAAACTATTTTTTATCATATACGTATATATAATTGTTTTGTCAAAATTATGTTTTTTTTTATATATCTGTAAAAATAGAGAAAATAATGTTATTTAACATTTTTCATTCGAACATGTAAGCAGAGGCTTTGTTTGCTGCTTGATATTTAAAATTTACTGTCATTTAAAAGACAAGTAAAGCAACTAAATTAAAGTTTCTAATTAACTATTTTTTATATTTACTCTAAAATTCCAAATTCCTTACACTCAAACAAGTAAGAAAAAGAAAAGATATCCTTGTAATTACACTTTCATTACTTCAATATTATTTTAAAAAGAAAGGTAACAACAAAATCTCTGAAAAAAAGAGTATTACTTTTTTTTAAAAAAAAAGGGTTTTTGACGTTAAAACAATAGTGGACAACCAAGGGATAATTGTGACAAGGATCATTCGTTACAGCACCAGTAATTTCCAATGAAACCTATGGATGAGCTATAATCGACGTCATATGATTTGAGATTAAAAGCCTGTGACGTCGATTATAGTTTACTCATAGATTATTAACAGACTTAAGGTCAAATAATTATAGTATTTAAAATGCATGCTAATTTATAAAAGTGACAGCATGCTTCAATGAATCACTCAAATTTGTTGTTTTTTTAAGTGAATAGATTCTTTAATGAAATTAAACATCTTAAAATTTACAAGGGATTACTTTAAGATTTGAAAAGGAACAGAGACAGTTGGTGAATAAGTCCGCTTGAGTACTGCTAAAATACTTGTGTAAACTATTTGGTGTTATTAAGCAAATTTAAATGCTAAGTTAGTTTATTTTTTCAAAACAAAAATTCACTGTATTTTTTACAATGAATTTTAAAACAGTTTACTACTACTACTACTACTACTACTATACTACTACTACTACTACTACTACTACTACTACTACTACTACTACTACTACTACTACTAATAATAATAATAATAATAATAAATACTGTTTGTATAATTTTTTAAAATATCAGAGCTGTTTACAAAAGATATTATGTATTTAAAACTATTTGCAATGAATGAATTTTACATGTACCTGTTCATAAATTGATTCATTAATTACTTGATTGCAGGTAGGAATCTTGCGGGATAACATGTCTCTAAAAATAAACCGAACTTACTGAGTTATTTGGATACTGCGCATTCATCAAGTCTGAAGTGACTCTCCATCAGTCTCTCGCTACTGTACCCGGTGGGGTGTCAGCTGAAGCCGGGGACTCGGTAATCCGGGATGGCGCCACGGCACTTAGTCGGTAGCTGCTGGCTACCGATGGAAGAGGCTTTCCAGAGAGATAAGAATACAAATATACCACCGGCACTAAAGAACTCGATTGAATGGGCGAGAGAAATGGTTTACCTGTTTTCACGAGATTTCCCCCCAACTACTAATTACTAACGCTCTGCTCGTCGGACGAGGGGTCGAGTTGGAG
The DNA here is from genome assembly GCA_018389105.1 of Nautilus pompilius. Taxonomy (NCBI): domain Eukaryota; kingdom Metazoa; phylum Mollusca; class Cephalopoda; order Nautilida; family Nautilidae; genus Nautilus; species Nautilus pompilius. The sequence goes on along the minus strand of JACATO010000342.1, from coordinate 2,125,474 downwards.
CGAGAAGCTGCGGAAAACAGACATCATCTTGATTGTTGTGGACTCGTGAACTAACGCTTTACATACCGCGTTTTCGTTCGACACGGCGAGAACAGGGAAGAAAAGGGATTTACAAAAGGCGACATCGTTTTCTTTTATTTTTGCATAAACTTTAGAAGCCAAAAGAAAAAAAAAATGGCTTGATTTGAACAGGGTAGCCGTTAGCAAAGCTTATCTATTTAAAAAAAAGAAAAAGGAAGCAGTTTTTACATTTGGGACGAATTTAAGTAGAAATAAGGTAACACGGAAATGAAAAACGAAGGCATGGCAGACCCCAAAATAACGAACTTAGGGTCTCCATCTATAAACAGAATCTATTTACTCCCGAACACAAAATTCAGTACTTAACACCACGTATAGCGCAGCTAGCTGAGAATGGTTCTGTCATCAAGTAACCGTGATGACAGGAAAAAGAGAGACAACAACAGACGTCAGGTGCTGAAAAGATTTGTTTTGTTGATTTAAATCATATAAATCCTACTGCGAAATATCTTACCCTTTCTGTGTGGGCGGGTGATGTTCCTGATCTCCCGACAATTAGCACGACAACCCACGGTGCGGACTGTTGCTGTTTTAAATGGTAATTATAGGCAAAGTTCTTTTTTGAGTAATTTTTTTTCCAAAAGCACTAACTCAAATTAAAGAGAAGATTTACTTACCCCAGGAACTATAGAACATTCGCACGTAAACACTGATGCTTCGGAAAATTGTGTTTATATTTATTAACGGATAATTTCAAAGAACTTGGAAATAAAAGCACACATCGCTGGAAGGAATGATAATTATTGATGTAGAATAAATCGTGGAACTTCTGTCCTCCCATTAAAACAAAGAGTTCGAAGTCTTGTTTCTTACAATCTGTTTGCGGGTCGTTTGAAAGTTTATATTGAATCAAATTGTAAAGTTAAGGAATAAATAAAGAATTTAAAGAATATACACATTATGCATATAAAATTCTTTTGTTTTTAGACAACGATTTGTATACAGCCACGAATTTTAAGATATACAAATATTTAAGATTTTTCCTTTTTCTTTCAATAATAATTTTATATACGAAATATTCTGGATGGCTCCGATAATATATCAGACATATCTATTTATTTGTTTAATGCTTTCGTCATTATTTGGAATTATACGAGACAGGATTTAAATTAGAATATTTCAGGTTACTTATTTGTGGTTTGGACAGTCTTTATCGCGACTCGAGATTAGAAATAGACTCGCACTGTCCCCATCGAGGATTCTCTCGGAGATGGGAATAGAAGGAAGATATTTTCCGAAACACTGATAAAGTGGATACTTTTCACACGTGGGAGTTTCAGATCCTCCGTTCTTGCTCAAGTGACGAATATATTAAGAGTCATAATTCTGACACCTTTAGACATTTTTTTCCTTGCTTTAATGACTAAAAACATCCGTTTTCTTAACATTTCCAGGCATTTCGGAAATTGTAAACGTACATCTGAAACACTGCAGGAACCTAGTTACATGTAAAATATTTTTAAAAAAAAATTTTTTTTTTTTTTTAATTTTGGGGGTTAACCATTACATCAAAACAGTGATTTAGATTATTCACCAGCTTCCTTAGACTGCACGAAGCGTCGAGGAAGAAATTTGCAATGTTAGTAAATACCCGGATGTAGAGCTGTATGATAATATTTTCGGCTCCGTTAATTAAAAAAAAAAAACAAATTTAAACTCGATATTTTCTAATTCCTGATTTTAAAAAGTAAAAAAAAAAGAAAAGAAAAATAGAAAGAAAAATTGAGAAATTACCAACTTTTATAATTGCAAAATTAACACATTGATTTCGAATCGCTGGCTTGCTTTGAGAAGCCTCTACAGAAGTGTGCCAGACCACGATGTATCTACGTTAGTGACCAAAAAGCTATTTGGGCACGTCCGGAGAGGGCGGGAGACTTCTGAACGGTGGTCAAAAGGTGCAAGCCAATCAAGAGATACCTTCGTAGTGTCTACCGTGAGTGCTAGGGAAAATTTTTCTAGAATTAATTCCCCACCCCCACCAGACTTAGAAAGAAACCGGAGAAGATCGAGAAAGTGGAACCGTCCCAGAAAGACAGTTTCGCCAATCCGAGCAGGTCCGGCTCGGGATTCGAACCCGGGGAGTCTCTGACGGTAGCTCTTTACCACTAGTAGATCACCGCAATTTCTTAATTAGAATAGACAAGATTCGACAGAAAAAAAAAAATTTTTTTTTTGAAGTTTTTTCTTTAAAATTTAATTTAAAGTAAATTAAAGTTATTAATTTGTAAAAAAAAACAAAACAAAAAAAATGAAACATAAGAAAAAGAAATTCTGATTTTAGAATCAAAGCTGAAATTGCGGATTTTTATTAAAATCTATTTTAAAACAACTTTACTGATAAATATGCAGACTTATTCTTAATTTTAGCTCCTGCATCAGCGGGTTCTTAGTTTCTAAGATATTCGCATTACACTTCCTTCACAACAGTAAGGCGATGTAAATATAAAAAAAGGCGAAAAGAGATTAGGGGGTTGAGCTGTGGCGGTGGAAATCGCTTTCCAGACGTTTCCTCGCTATAACACCAATACACCGAAACCGTAAACACGTTCCGGTTGAAACAATGCCAGGAAACCGGACGCTAAACTATTGAAGACTACTGTTAATTACTACATCTAATGGTGTGGCTGGGCTGTAACGGGAGTTGTGCGAAATGAACGGGGTCTGATCAGATAAAAAAAAATGACTGCAGTACTTTCAGTGGGATACAGTGACAGCGCCTTTACCCTGACCCATAACGACGTCCTGTTTTATAGTTACTTTATTTAATACCGTGTAAACAAGCAAAAAGACCAATTAGCTCTTTCTCTATTGCAACATTCGAAATTAAAAAGTATATATATATATAATGCTTTGAATTACGAACCAATAAACTAACAGATGACCTGCGAAGTATGCGTGCGAATAATAACCGAAATAACAAGAAGAAGGGGCAAATAGTGAAGAATGCGGGAATGCTGTTAAGTACAAACGTGGAAAGTATAAGAACCGTAAGATATGGGGGTGACCGCTGTGGACTCTTGCACGTAACCTCGCGACGCAACTACTTCGCCAGCCAGCTCGGTCGGTGTCGCCGGGGACTCCGAGAGCGGGCGACCGTCTGAGCCGAAGCCTTTCCTGTCTGGACCAGAGAAAGGAGCGGGGCGCATCTCTATTTCTGCTTTTATGAAAAGTAGCTTAGAATTGATCTTCGATGGAAATTAGCGAACATTATACACTTTTGGTTCGGACTTTCACCCCCCCACCTTTAACTCTTTCCCACTCGCCCTCTACCAGTCTGGTTTGGCTGTAGATTCACCAGTCGCACTAACAAGTGGATTTTGTTTCGAAAACGAAACCGTCGCACAGCGAAGATCCGAGTTGAAAAGTAAAATGTTTATTATTCTAATTTTTTCCTACCTAAACGTTGTAGCAAGAACTAAAGGTTTTCTTCTTCTTTTTCTTTCATATATGCATCTTTTACTGTCTTAAATCATACAGTTCTTCTGAAAGATTTAAAAAAAAAAGAAAGAAGAAGAATATTTGTCATAGGGATTCGATTCTCTCATACTCGTTTAACGTTGAGGGCGTCAGCGTCTCTCTACCTCCATCTCTCACAGCCGAAAGGGCGTACGCTCTGTGCACAGATGACGACGGACACACGATGGACCCCTTTTTAGATCTATTAAATTGTCGCCATGTGACGTAGTACACGAATATTTTAGTATAAGAGGTTTTGGCTCGTCTAAAGGTAACGTTTCTTTTTTGGTAAAGATGACGTAGACGCCTTACGGTTATAGCAACAAGTCAGGACACGCGGACGCAATGCAATCTATATTTATTGAAACTTACAAAGTTTAAAGAAAGAAAAAGAATTTCTTTTAATGTTGTAGGTAACATTAAAACATACGACCCACCTGTGAATACCCAGCATGCCGTGCTCTCTAAATGGACTGATCTTGATTACGCTATTTCGAACGTTGAGCGGAGAAGATCGCGTCACTCGGCCAATAATCCGTTGGTCAGCCTTATGTTGAGTTGCATTTTTTTTTTTTGTTCTTTCGCAAATAGATACATTCCGGAATATTTAATGTATAATCAAGTATTCCTACATATAAAATATGTACTGCATACATAATAACACCATTGTAGGATAATTTATCACATTTTAAATTAAAGGTGGTCAACACCGTTTTTTTTGTGTGTGTGTGTGTGTAAGTTATCTTCTTTTGTAATGTTTCTAACTTTTCTGAAAGCCTGAACAATGGTGAGAAGCCATCACTGCAGCCTCTAGGCCTATTTTCTTCATGTTTGCGTTAATTCTTGAAAGAAGGCTATTAGTCCCTAACGATACACACTAGAACAGATGTTTCGTCCGGATATGGAATGATTTAATGCTTCAGTAAGGGAAGATTTTTTTCTTATTGCGATTTGACCCGTACATTTTCCCTTATATTCTCTATAGTAGTCTCGTGCCAGGGAAGTTTGCAGTCCACTACAACCAACCAGCACCGTGCTTTCAAGAAACTCGGGACGCCATCTTGCTGAAGTTCCTATCCTCGTCAGGAAGCCACTTCTTTATCTGTGAAATTAATTCATTTTTTTTAAAAAGAAGTGTTTTCATGGACTAATTCTATTTTATTTTCTTTTCCTTTTACTATGTAAAACTCAATGGGACGGAGGTTGTACTTATAGGTACTACACCATAACATCTGTTGGATATTTGACAGCCGATACAATGAATTCCGGAGTAAATTCTTTACATTTTGGCTCATCATTAAAGAGAACCTAAAACTAAGAAGAACAATAGATTAAAACAACACCAACTTAATTTAGTGCTGAGTGATAGGTAACTACAATTTATAAATAAAATTATTCGCCCTGGTATACTTAATTTTATATTAAGTTCAAAGTTTAATTCAAATTAAGAAATCAATTTTACAATTTCTCATCTTTCTTTAAGTTCATTTTGAGCTGAGTTTAACCAATTCAAGTTTTTTTTGGCACCAGTCAGTCACAGACGACTTGGTCTGTGACTATCTAGTCGCCTGTCGACAAGCGCCGTCTCCAACCTCCGCCAGCCGAGATCTTCCACATCCTTTCGCTGACGCTTCGATTCCGAGGTGCTCACCAGCAAGGCGAGCACAGCACCGAGATGTCTCCGATCTTCCGCTGCCGCTCTCGCCGTTTTAGAGTGGAACGGACTCGAATTCCCATTCGTAGTTTTATTCCTAATTCTCACGGTAGATTTTTTTCGAGACGACGCCAACTTTCGCAACAGCGTCTTGACGAGGAAGGCTTTTTCCTCTCTCTCTCTCTCTACTGACGTCATATCTCTACTGACGTCCATATCTCTACTGACGTCATCTCTCCATCTCTCTCTCTCTCCTCTCTCTCTCTCTCTTGTTTTTGGGCGAGTTTCGTTTTCCTACCGTTTTACGTGAACTGACGCGAGCGGTAACGTTTTAAGACTAATAACCCGTGATTAGATAAGACGGCCACGCCTGGCCATTTCGAGTGTGTGTGTGTGTGTGTGTGTGTCTGACGCGTGAAGATGACGCGTCCGAAAGAGGCGCACTTATCACTGTTATTTAAATTTCTAAAAGTTAACACTCTACATTTACCGCATGAGTCAGTCCGCTCAAAACTAATGAAATACCTAAAAAATGTTAGTGCGCTATACAAGAACACGAGAAGCTTTAAAAAAATAAAAAAAAGTACATAAAAGAGTTAAATTTTGAAAATTTTTTTTTCATTTTTGGTCTAATATTAGCGCCAAACAGTGATATTTCCCATCTCTTTCATTACTCTAAATGGCACGCGTATTTGTTCTTTCTCATGGTGGAACTAATTTTATTACTTGTTTGTTTAATAATAATTTAAAATAACTTTAACCTTCAACTAATGGTTGATGCCTTTTCTTTCCACATATTACCATCTGTGTGACTACTGTGCCATGGCACCGATTAGTTAGATGCGGGAGAAAACCGGAGGGTTCGGAGAAAATCTTCGAGGCAAAAAATAAACCACTAGAAGGAGATACGTCAAACCGACCTGGTCCCGACTGGGATTCGAACCAGTGAATATTAAATAAATAAGTATGATATAGACCTTATTAAGCATTTAAATATTTTGTTCGTTTGTCTTTTATCTACGAAAGTAAGTTTTTTTTCTATTTTTTCCGAGTCCGGTCGTCGGAAAAGTGGAAATCACAGCATCTCACGAAATTCGCAGACTCCCATATTTTTTCCCGAGGCATCATTTGGAGCGACACTTTTTCTTATAATTTGCGTCAGTTCCAGAATACATTCACTTTAACAGCGAAAATTCGCGCACTGTACACAAACCAGTCCAAGTGACGAGAGAAAACGAATAATAAAGAGGTCGGAAAGAAACTACAGGAATAATCGGGCTATCGCGCGATTGGGCTAAACTGAGTCGTTATGGTCAGAGTCTGTGATTTATTAGCTAATTTGGTCGTCATTAAGGCTGACTGATGAATCTGCACCGAGGGTCGCGTCGGGCGTTTATTAGACCCGCTGATGGAGTTTCAAGCCGGTGAACTAGTCTGTGTTTACGGGGTGACACTGATCGAAGCTTCTTACCTGTCCTTCCTTAGTTCTGGCATGGATTAAAACTTCGCGATTAATTGTGTACCCCGAAAAGTGAGTTTGTGCATATCTCACTATGGTGACCTTTATGAAGTAGGTCGCTTAGGTGGACCGACTCACCTTCCTAAAAAAAGTGTGATACCGAAAGCACGTGGTAGTCAAAATATTTTCCCAGTCAGGAGGGTTCTGATTGGCCGAAAGTTTAGTCCACATGACATGTTGGTGCCGATAGTTCGTTGTATGCAATAATTGGCCCGTTTAGTGTTGTCCTCGCCAACATTCTGCCTGCCAAATTCTCGCCAACCGTCCAAAACCTCTTTCAGCTGCTGCTGCATTAACATAATTTAAGTCGCTGACAGACGTGAATAGAAGCTGTCGGTACTCTGTCCGGACCGGCGTCTACGTCGACAGACACTTTTCTCGCAGTTGGTCCACGGCGGAGTCAGGCTCTTACCATTGTTGATAAATCTGGAGCCTTTTGATCTATTAGAACAATGGTACGGGGAAAACTGTAAAACTAATCTGGCATTCAGTAATGGAAGTCTAAATTTCGCCAGTCGAATGCTCATTAATCGGAATACCTTCTCGTCCGTATTAAGAGATGCTCGATCGTAATGACCATATCTTGCAACTTGGAAATTGTGGTGACTCGCAGTTGCTTTCTTGGGCTTTCCAGAACTAAAACGTGGATTTCATTTAACACCGGTAAGATCAGTTTGATAGATAACTAGGGCCAAACGGCCCAGACCAACCTCACAGTGAGTGTTGGTAAACTGTGAGGAAACCTGGATCAAGTCGACAGTGATAGATTCCATGATTAGATTTCTTCAAGCTCCAAAAGATGCTCTTACCAAGTACTGAAAATGACTTTGAACAGATGTTGTCCATACAATAAAGAATAAATGTAAATGTGCAAGACCTATGGTGTTCAAATTATTATGGAAATGATCTGTATAAAATGCTATTTGGTTTTTTTAAAGATACACAGTATGCAAGTTCGGTACAGAAAGCTTCTCAGAGGTACGATTACAAATTACAGGATCGAATCGTTTAGAATTCCTTTAGCACTGCACTAATCCTTCAGAGAAGAATGTACGTTTATTGAGAAGTTATCAATTAGCTATTTATTAACGGTTTTTAAAATCTCTTTTTGTGATATAAGGTAGTGTGTTGATTATAGGAAAATCACATGTATTTGAAACGTTTCACAGCCTGGTGTTCTTTTATATATATTATTTTTAATGAAATCTCTGCAAGAATTCAAAAGTAGGATAAACTCAACAAGTTTTACACAGACATATTTGCCCATCAAAGCAATTAATTCGATTAAACAGATCGTACCGTAGCAACATTGAGAAAACTAAGTAGTAACACGAAAATAGTTAAGATCGCAAATTATAGATGATGTATTGTTTTACATATTATTTAGCGTCGCTCTTGAGAGATGCGAATTTATTATTACGCACATGAGAGAGGAGGGAGGGAGAGAGGAGAGGAGAGAGAGAGGAGAGAGAGAGGAGGAGAGAGAGGGGAGGGAGGGAGAGAGGGGAGGGAGGGAGAGAGAGAGGAGAGAGAGGAGAGAGAGAGAGGAGAGAGAGAGAGAGGGGAGGGAGAGAGAGAGGGGAGGGAGGGAGAGAGGGGAGGGAGGAGAGAGAGGGGAGGGAGAGAGAGAGAGGGGAGGGAGGAGAGAGAGAGAGAGAAGAGAGAGGAGAGAGGGAGAGAGAGGGGAGGGAGAGAGAGAGAGACGAGAGAGAGAGAGAGAGAGGAGAGAGAGAGAGAGGGGAGGAGAGAGGAGGGAGAGAGAGAGAGAGAGAGAGAGAGGAGAGAGAGAGAGGAGAGAGAGGGGAGGGAGAGAGAAGAGAGGGAGAGAGAGGGAGAGAGAGAGAGGAGAGAGGGGAGGGAGGAAGAGAGAGAGAGAGAGAGAGGAGAGGGAGAGAGAGAGGGGAGGGAGAGGAGAGAGAGAGAGGGGAGGGAGAGAGGGAGAGGAGGGAGAGAGGAGAGGAGAGAGAGAGAGAGAGGAGGAGAGGGAGAGAGAGAGAGAGGAGGGAGGGAGAGAGAGAAGAGAGGGAGAGAGAGAGGAGGGAGGAGAGAGAGAGGAGAGAGAGAGAGAGAGGAGGGAGAGAGAGAGGAGAGAGAGAGAGGAGAGAGAGAGGAGAGAGAGAGAGGGAGAGAGGAGAGGAGAGAGGGAGAGAGAGAGGAGGGAGGAGAGAGAGAGAGGAGAGAGGAGAGAGAGAGAGGAGAGAGAGAGAGAGGAGAGAGAGAGAGAGAGGAGAGAGAGGGGAGGGAGGAGAGAGAGAGGAGGAGGGGAGGGAGAGAGAGAGAGGGGAGGGAGAGAGAGAGGGAGAGAGAGAGAGAGGGGAGGGAGGGGAGGGAGAGAGAGAGGGGAGGGAGGAGAGAGAGAGAGAGAGAGGAGAGAGAGGGGAGGGGAAGGAATTAAAAAAAAAAGAAATTAATTCAAAGAAACTGTCTTGAAAGAGGTGTTTTCTACCGCAGTCCCTCAGCAGAGTAACCGCTGCTCTCGCTACCCTCGGACTCTCATAATACTAGCATCGTGTCGTGTCGTAGCAGCTTCGCGGATTGCTTCTTGCAAGATAAACTTATTTGATTTCCGATTCCTTTTCTGCTTCCGACCTGGAAGATCCGAGTTCCGTAGTTAAGCGGTAAACACGAACCACGACGTCCATTCCTTGCAGGTAAAGAAACCTCTCCCAAATCATTTGGAGTAGAGTTTTAACAGAAAGGGGAATAAAAGTTACCAGAAAATACATCTTATTTAAGGCTTTGTCATAATTTGAGTAATAATTGTAAAAAAAAAAAAAGGTCGTTTCTTAAAGCAGACGGACAAAGGAAAGAGAAAAACAGTGAACTAAGTATGTGTACAACGTAGACTTGCTATGGCAAACACGTAAAAAAGAATAACCCATCAGATATTACACATTTTTTAAAGTTAGTGAAAGACAATAGATTACTTACCGATTGTTTTCATCTCTCATCATCAGTGTTACCTCATGAACAGCATGCAGCCTCCAGGAAGATTGCTTAGTTCTCCAAGTGACAGCATCTTACTGTCTGAACTGGTGATAGACGAGTTCGGTTGTTTCTTGTATTTAAAATACAAAAAATGAAAATCTGGTCAAAATAGAAAATGAGAAAAAATCCGACTAGTGTAAAGTTTAGAAGACCATTTGTTTCTCTTGTATTCTGCTGTAGAACTGTGCGAATTTCCCTACATCTAAAATGAACTGTCAGCTGCACAGTATTCATCATCTTTCATTTAAAATTATATTTCTTTGTTTTAATTTTGTTCAGGATGATGAAATGCCTCCTTGAAAGTCAAACAGCAGATAATATTTTATTTCTCTCTCTCTTTTTCTGGCGTCTATTAGTTAGAATTTTTGTTCCTTATTGTCTGTGTATGCCTGCTGATGATAAAGTTACTTCCTTCAGTCAGCTGCTTATTAGCTTGCGTTAGCAAAGTAGCTGCTCATACACAGGGGGATCGTCATCCTCCCAGTGGCACGATCTGAAAAACATGAGCGTGTATTCATTCCACATTACTTCTTTGATGCACGTTTACTTCCGCTAGCAGCTTTCACTGTTTGAAAGTTATAAGCAAACGACTGCAGGAAGTGCGAGAATACTTATTTATCTAATTAATTTATTAAACGGAATTGCTGTTTTGTGCGCGCGCGCGTGTGTGTTTGCTACTAAATTAGTGAGGCTATATGCCGTTTTATTTAGATATTCAAAAAAAAAAATTCTTCATCATCTTCAGCAGTGCAGCTTTAGTAGAGAAGTCTTAAGAAGAGAGAGAGAGGCATGACGTCAGTACACAGAGAAAAATGACGTCACTACAGAGAGAGACATGACGTCAGTACAGAAAGAGAGATTACGTCATTACAGAGAGACATGACGTCAGTATAGAAAGAGAGATGACGTCAGTACAGAAAGAGAGATGACATCAGTATAGAAAGAGAGATTATGTCATCAATGAGAGAGACATGACGTCAGTACACAGAGATGACGTCACTACAGAGAGAGACATGACGTCAGTACAGAAAGAGAGACGACGTCACTACAGAGAGAGACATGACGTCAGTATAGAAAGAGAGATGACGTCAGTATAGAAAGAGAGATGACGTCACTACAGAGAGAGACATGACGTCAGTACAGAAAGAGAGATGACGTCAGTATAGAAAGAGAGATTATGTCATCAATGAGAGAGACATGACGTCAGTACACAGAGAGACGGGGGGAGACTAGTAAAATTGTCCACGATTTGCTCACGATAAACAAAATTTTTAAAACTAACTTTTCCACAATTAAACTGAAGTCAATGCAACTATAATTACTTATTTAGAGTGAACCGTAAGACGCCAGCAGTTAAAAATAAATGCAATTGTAATTTAAACTTGTGTCTAACCGATACAAGGCGAGTACCGCAGGCGCCAGCTAGCCGTAGAAAGAAACTTCAGAGTATTTAGAAATGGAACAATGGATTATACAAGTGCGATTCTAAGTGCCGTGTCGTCATCTGCTCGCCCCAAACCTCTTGGTAATTAAGTGTAAGCTTAAAAGCACCACCACACTTCGTTTTTCAATAGAGAATCTTTTCTTCAAGAGGCGAGAGGGTCAACGCCATTCGGCCTTACAGCATGTATCCATACATCACTGGCTCCCTTTCCCAAACCTTCTCTTAAACGATGCAATTACCCGCAGTGTCAAGTTTAGCTGCTTAGCTTCTTGACTTTAAAAACTACGGCCTTCTCCTTTCCGTCCTGTTGCTGCCTATTCTGGTTGGTGTTATTTGTGCTCTGTGTTTTGTCGGGCGGGGAGACTTTAGCCTGGTTGTAGACCAATCACGGAACTTGCCCACGTAGTGAACTCCATTCCATCACAACATCTTTAAGAAGAGAAATTGGAAACGATCGCACAATGGCATGATTTGCGCCCCCGTTGTGACATACACTATAACTGTATCTGAAAGAAAAGGGGGCACCAGTCATAATTAATCTATCACGTGTATGCAATATCTGTCTTTTTATATATGTATATAAGATAAAAGAGGCTTTTGTTGCCTTTTTCGGTTGGCAGACGCTTTTGCCATAATACAATAAATGCCTTAGGAAACAATAAATAAGAAGTTCTCTAATGCTAATGGCGCATAGGATACCACCAGGCTTATATACGATATACATTAGAAGCATTTCGATCAGAAATTAGGAAATGTTCTTTAGTTCTCGTGTACTATCCTTCTGGAATACTTTACTAGACAAGGCAGTGGAAGTGGACAACATAAATATTCCTAAAAATTAAACTAAATACAAAACTCTTTCGTTGTTGCAATAGGAACCGTGTATAAATCTAAAAAAAAAAAACAACTAAACTTCTAACTCCTTTGGATTTTTAAAGCTATATCTGTTTTTAACTAAACACCTTTAACCTTTGCAGAAATCGTTTGTAGGATATTGCCACTCACCCAAGACAAATATTGGTAAATCGATACGATTGTGTTTGAATTTTGTAACATCGACTCTTTATAAACGTTGCGTAGTCGCTTCAATTGAGGCTTTTTTTCTTTCCAGATCGGATTCAGATCATCACATCATAAAAAATATGCTCTTCGTAGAAGGTTACGAAACAACGGTATTTTCAATGTTGATTTTAACGAAGAAGAAAAGGGTAACGGTCAATTGCCCTTGTGTTTTACCGACGCCACAAACCACGTGATTTGCTGGCGCAACGATTGGATAAACATTCAGGTCGCCACGCGCGCAAAATTACGGCAGTTTTTCCAGATAGGAGAATCATGCGACGCGTGCGGTACGGCGGCTGGCGTTATCAAACGTTTGGCTGCTTACCTGCAATCGCTGTAGCTCTTCCAGCCGTTGACAGGGTGAGGAGAACAGTGCAATAGGACCGGGAGGCTTAAGACCTGTTCTACGGTCCCTGTCACCTTATTTAAGATGTCCGCAGATCGATCGTAAGCAGATGGTAGAAATAATTTCAACGGAACAGATGCGTCAAAAACCAGACCGAATCAATGGCAGGAAATCGCTATATCACACGTGGAATCCGTTAACCGCGGTCACCTTGCCAGCGCAGAACTTACCGGGGCCGTGCGGTATATCGAACCGTTTATGAGAACCCAAGCGCGTGAGCAAACTTGGCCCCGTTGGTGTCAAGGAACAGGGTTTAGTCTTGAATGCGATGCACTATAATATTGTTCAGAAGGAATTCTCTGTTTTCTATTGCACAGAGCTGATTGTCGACAAAGAGTTTACCACCGCAGAAGTGAATGCTACACTATACGCCGTTCTGTGTACTTCACACCAGCCCATTTGACGGGGGAACTGTTATGTTCCAACCACAGCACCGATCTTGTACGCCTACGGAGAAACCTGGCAATGATCAGCCATAGAGACGAGGGTCTCATAGCACCGTAGCGCGTTCGTAATTTAGGTCGCGGTGGGATATTCGGAAACATCGCTAGACTTCAAAACCGCAAGGTGTTCCGGGAATCTGCCCACTGTCAGCATTATCGTGCTACCCTGGCCATCTCGTTCCCCCCACACCTAGACATGATCGAATTTCTATCCGTTTAGTTTCATCGCCTTGTACGACACCTGCCTGCCAGCATCTCAGTCGTACCAGAAACGTTTTCAGGTCTTACAGAAATAATGGAGGAGCACTCGACAGCTAATTCTTCGGAGGCTGCTGGCGTCTATGGTTCGTAGATGTCAGGCTGTGATCTGGTGTTCTGGCGTAAACTCAAGCTGCTAAACCACAAACCGGCCTCTGTATCTTCGTTTTGCTATGTTGTTGCGATGGCGTTTTGAACTGTGGTTTCTTCTGTAACTACAGACTTGCAATACACACTTATAAGAGCAGGTTCGCGTTGATAAGTTTATGACGCTAAACATTGCCTCCGCACAACTTTACAAAAAGAATAACAACTTCCGCCGTATTTTTGGCAAAATAATGACTTAAATGATAAAACTTGCACCAGTTTTTTTTTTACAAATTAAAAATTATGAAAAAGAAGTTTAAAGTTATTATTATCAGAATCTTCTAGATAAACTATGACATTGCTGTCACTTTCTGTGACAAGAATTATCGCACCTGTCTTTCGGACGGTCTGGGCCGTCTGTAATTTCAGCGGCTAAAGAATTTTCTATCTTGATTGATGCTCACAGTGATCCCAGAAGATATTTATATTAGCATTGTCCAAGTGGGAACACCAATATCGTCCCTCCCCCCCACCTTTATAATCACCGGAGCCTCTGTAAACAAACTACTATCGGTGAAAGTGCTCAGCATTCGCTTCATCCGCGAGACAGCGAAACACGATAGGTCGGTTTTAGGAGAACCGAGAACGGCGCGTGCGCGCTCGTCCTCTTCTCTTTTTATCCGTTGTGGATAAACGTGGGAGAAAGTGTAAACCAGGCCTAGTGCGGGCCGTAGTATTAAGATAAATCCAGGCGCGATCATCTTTGTTTAAAACAGGAAATTTAAAAAAAAAAAAAAAAAAAAAAAAAGGGGGTGGGGGTTAGGCGCGACGTATGTCGGATATACTATCAGTCTGTCTCTACCGATCATGTCGCCCACTGCGGATCGCAAACATCGGATATGGCTGGAAATTTTCTGTCATTTCAGATACCGAGCCCCGAGTAAAACACCCCGACGGTTCTGAGGCGGCAAGGCGGTTAAAAAAAAAAAAAAAATGCCATTTCTCTGGCACAACGAACGGAAACGTTGGTTTGGAACGTTTCTTTCTTTTAATATTTGCTTACTGAGTCAGCTTCTGGTGGCTTATAGAAGAGAGAAAAACAAGAGGCGACAACTCAGTCACCAAAACTGGCCTCCACTAACAGTAACGGGGGACCGCTCATCTTCAAAGACGAATTCAGGCTCAGGGATCTGTATGCGTTTTAACCTTGTATCATCTTTCGCTTTTCCTTCTTCCCTTTATGCATAAATACTCTTTTCTTGAATACGCACTCGTACGAAATGAATTTAACGAAAGATCACACTATTTTTTAAAAATTTAAATAGAAATAGCCACACCAGTAATTATTAGTGCACATGGCGAAAGGGTCAGCTCAACAGTCTTGCAAACACGAAGGAAACAAGTCGCCGTTTCTAGTTGGCGCTGAGAGAAATTTTACTTCTTAAAAAAGGGGTCAACCTGTTTGGAACTCTTATTAAGTTTAAAGCATTTTAAATGGTTGAACAGCTTTAAGTAATGCTTCAAATTCCTAAAGAGAAGTGGATGAGAACTCGTTGTGAAGACGAAACAGTTTCAGGCGAGCGTAGAAGCTGGTGTATCTTTCTCTTGTCCAAAGGAGAGAACGGAGACCGGCGAGGTGGGCAGGCTGCGGGGAAAGCCGACCCGACGAGGACGGGAGGGGAGAGAACTAGCTTAATGGCTCGGAACTATCGTGCCAATGGAGAAAAAAAAATGGGAAAAGAAACAGGAAAGTTCTGTAATACAGCGTTATAACTGACAGCGTGTACAGGCCGGGAGGTCTCTCATAACGGAGTCCAGTCACTACATGTCACCGATAATAGAATACCATCCTCGGTCATCCCACAATGCATTGGTGTTCCTCTAATATGAACGCTCGCCCGCTAAATCGGCAAGGATAATAATAATAATCTGATTGGTTGTGTTATTATATCCGGCCTTGCTTGCTGTGTGCCGGAGCATTTGAAATAGAAATGTGTTCGCGCATTCATGACGTGTACTGGCTTCTAGACGAATAAAATAGAACGCCAATTGCTTATGAAAGCACTTGAAAATCCCGACGTCAGCCATAAATAATAGAATTAGCAATGGAAACGAAACGAAACGACGTCCAAGTATCCGGCGAATAAAAGACTTGTCGTACTCGTGTTTTTCATCGGGAGAGATATAATCAAATTGTACGATGTTTAAAGACAAAGGGCATATTTCCCATAAAATTATAATAAAGCGACAGAAATAGGTCGCAAGGAAATTTTTTAAAAATTAAATGGAGTAGCCTTATTTATATAAGCAGAACAACGAAAGACGTAGAACGGTGAAATCGAGGAATGTCGGAGAAGTTGGATTTTCCTTCTGGTTTCATTTTACATTCTTTCTTTCAATTTTGTTTCGTTATGTTGAGTTTTCCGCATTGATAAATATTGATAATTTTTTTTTTTACATCTTTGAGGCAATACGTATCGAAATGTATAAGGCAAAACGTATTATTTCTGTAAAAACATGGCTCACTGAGAGACTTCAGTAATTTAAAAAAAAAAGCCTTCTAAGCTACACACACTCACACGTGCACAATCATAGGATGTATCAGGTGGCTTTAAGGACTTCTGGCCCTCGTGTCTTGGCTGGGAAATCATACAACCTACAGATGAATATTGACAAGACAAACACACACAAACATTTACACGTATAATGCTTTGCTATGTTAATTTAGCTGCTCTTGGGAGGATGCATTTGACTTGAGCGCTAACGTCATGTCAAATATTTCACCGTTTATCAAATGGTGTGCTATAGGCTGCTCAGAGTCGACGAAAGATTCCAAAAGACCTGGAAATTTTACATCGTTCTTTTATCATCGCAAAGTTCACCGAGGTGAATGCCGCTGGTACTGGGGGGGGGGAGAGAGTTTAAAGACCTTCATCGGGTGACCAGGCAGAAACATGGCCGGACTAGTCACGTCTACGCTAACCGTGGAAAATTTAGGCTCTTGTTGAAATCGCCCTACCCCCGCAACACGAATAAGCCAAAGAACGACGATCCAACATCTTCAACCGCTTGGAAACAGAGGGCGTGTACCATACTAGAAACCCTTTCCATCCAATAGGAATAAAACGCTTTTAAAGATATAAGGAGTCGTTTTTAATACAGCAGGGCGTGTTGCACCCTTCTTCGACTAGTCCAGATGTCAACATACTATGTTCTATAGGTCGCATCTTGATTTGAAGAAAACCTAGCAAGCCCTTCAACTCCAATATATTCGACCCACGCCAAAGAATAAAAGTGGAAGTTCCATAGCAATGACTGCAATTTGGTAAAATTATGGAATAAAAAACTGGATTTGTGCTCGTCGATCGAACTTTCCAATTTTGCCAGTTACATTGCCAGTTTAAAGACACATCTACTATTTTACTAACGAGACTTACTGAGATTCGATGCCTACATTCTCTAGGAGGATGTGGCTCCCTGACCACTAGTCCGCGGAAGTTGAATCATGGCTTCCAACTTAATGAGTACACAAGGCCCTGATTTGAATCCGATCGAGAGTCTGGGAGAAGCATGCCGTCCGCATCCCACCAACGTGACGGAATTCGAGGAAGCTCTTACACAGATATGGGGTAACCCAGCCCAGACAGTAATACAAAATCTTGTTTATTCACTGCAAAACAAGGTAGGAACATTTCGTTCTGTATAAAGTGTCTGGCATTGCGAACAACAGCTTGGCTTTCCGGTCTTTAATTTTGTAATTCCCGTTTATTATATTTTTTCATCTAATTCCAAACAAAAGAAAAAGTTTAAAGCTGATAAAAGGTAAGTAATTAACCACCAGGCCATGTAAAAATGTTCTCTAACTTGCGTACCGCCCTAACTCTATTTACTGCACTCCCTACTACTGGAGAGCGAAGTTTTAATAAGCTACAGAATAATTAACGGTAACTCTGCGTCAGACATGCTGTAAGAACGTCTTTTATTGCTGGCTATATCATCTTGGTGATAAACAGCTCGAGCGGTAGAATTCAGGTATGTCCTAACTCGAATTGTCAGCAATAAAATTACATTTTACATAATAAAACATTTTGGTTTTGTATGATTTCATATAAATTTGTAATATATATATATATATTTGTGTACACGCTTCCCACTATATAGGATTGTAAATTCCACTTATTTTGATACTTTGGAGCCCTGTAATCCGTGTTCGCGTCAGAGACCTCAAATTCCTGAGGCACCGTGGATGTTTTTACGATCTGTTAACAAATCATGTGACGAAGTACACATTTATTTTACCAGCGACGAAAATATTTACTGCCTCAAGAGTGAGATCCTCTTGTAATAGACATTATTGCAAATAGAATTAAACTCCCGCCTGTAAATACCCAGCATGCCGTGCACTAGATCAACTGACCTCGGCTGCACTGCTTCGGTTGTTGACTAGAAAAGAGAACACAAAAGATAAATCTCTCGATCAGCCGTTTGACTTTTATCAAACATATAAAACTGTCTTTTCATAAGAGCCCCAAAGATCTAGATAGACACCATTTAAATGGGTCATCATACTTTAGTGTCTTATTTTCACACGTTTAAAATTTCTATATATCTAAATTCCTCACATTAATGTTGATCAGTGTATGAAGACAACTAAGCAGAAACCAACCAACAGGAAACATGGTTTTCGCTTTATCCATCGTACCCTGCTCCATATTTGTTGGTCTTCGACTAATTAAAATCAGTGTGAAGATTATCATAAAACAATAATAGCTTATTGCGCAGTTCCTGACAAATGAAACTGTCAGAGTGGCATCCCTTTAATCATAAAAACATGATTTAAATATACTGGTCAAATTACAGCCTAGTAACAGTAATACCTTTGTGTTCAACATGCTATCAGAATGGATTATTTTGTTTGTTTTTTTTTGTATTAATTGAGTTAATGTATTAGCAGTTTTTCAAAGCCATGTCATCATGGCTACTTTACAACCGGCGACACCTGGCCCATTTGGTGACACTAAAAGAAGTTCGGGATCATTTTTGACCACCTGGACAGCTATTCGTTTATCTCGAGGCGTACCTGCCAGGTAGATACGTTTGTCACCTTTCTCAGCAAACAATAATAAACGTCTAGGTGTGTGCTGACGTTATTATAGATTCCCAGAGTTTAACCCGTACACTTTACAGCATCTAGTGAACTCGTGTACACGTGGACCCCATACCTGGATAGCCTGTCATTTTAAACTTGTGTTCCACGCTTCTTTTTGTGTGTGTGTGTGTGTGTGTGTGTGTGTGTTTTCTAACCGGTCTTTAACACTTTGTTACACTACGTAAACTCCACAGGGGTATCCTTCAAGTATTTCACGCTAGGTTTGTCATGCCATTCTTGTCTAGAAACTTTGGCACCGTCATATTTAGCGGCTTATTATTGTCGCTTAAAAAACAAAAGAGAGTTAAAGTTTATCCGGGCCCCCATTAGCACCACAAAAAATGAGGTTCAAGAAAGTGTATCCAGTAAATAAAAGTGAAAGCTGAAAGCCTCGTTTGACAATAATGACATAAAAAGTAATCTTTAAGTATAAAAAAAATGTTTCTATAGCTAGAGAAGGGAACTCATAGCCTTTTATATAATACATCATATTATAGTTCAATATTTTATATTTGTTGTTTTTAACTTTAAAATATTTAAACCATATTATTTAGTTACAAAACAACATTATATATTCCTTTCTTCTAAAATTATTATATATTTAAATTAAAATTACATTTTATGTTTGCATTAACATTAATTTTGCAACAACTTTCTGTTCATTAGTTTGTTTAAACAATCCCGATATATTTTTTTAATTGAGGTTAATTAATCTCTTCGCCTTGCTGAGGTCGGTACTTGTTTATGTTAGATGCTAAAAGCCGTGAGACTACGCAGAAGGCCCAAATCCTCTGAGCCACCTGGCGGTTTGTAAAGGTAGCGACGTGTGACAGTTAGCATCAGTGTCTTTGGATTTTCCGTGATTAAAAAAAAAAAAAAAAAGAAATATGCATGTGGAGTGTAGCATTTAGATCGTGGACAAGTACCCCGAATACTCGGCGGCTATCGAGATTACAGAGAAGGCAGTAACAGAAAAACAAGATAAACAAAGATGAATAATTTAAATGTTTGTCTCTCTCTCTCTTAACGCCATTTAGTTTTGCATCACTGTCTGGAGATGGCAGCCGGTAGTTGCCTAGCGGTTGAAGATCCGAGTTCGAATCCAGGTCGGGCCGGCTCCGTTCGGCGTACCTCCTTCACCATCCTGTTGAGTGGGTTTCTTTCAACTTTTCCTCCGATGAAGAGAGTCCTGGTAGGCTTCACTACGTGCTGGTGGAGCTTGTTGTCTACTCTTCTCAGCTATTCCCTGACAGCAGGCTGCACTACCTGAACGTGGTCGTCGCGCGGACATGAACAAACTCGCGCACTCAGGTGTCCACGTTTCATTTCTGGACGGCCACCTCCGATTACAAGACGCGACCACCGTCCTTATTAATATCACTACAGTGTGATGTTAAAGTTCGATGATGGAGCCGACAATTTCCGAGCCTCAACAAGTATGCCTAGGTGCGCCTTCAGTTTGTTTACGATCAAACCCACACCCCCTTTCTTCTTCTTCTCTTCTTTCTTCTTCTCTTCTTTCTTCTTCTTCTTCTTATTCTTCTTCTTCTTCTTCTTCTTCTTCTTCTTTCTTCTCTTCTTCTTCTTCTTCTTCTTCGTCTTCTTCTTCTTCTTCTCTTCTCTTCTTCTTCTCTTCTCTTCTTTCTTCTTCTTCTTCTCTTCTTCTTCTTCTTCTCTTCTTCTTCTTCTTCTCTTCTTCTTCTTCTTCTTCTTCTTCTTCTTCTTCTTCTTCTTCTTTCTTCTTCTTCTCATAATCAGTGCATTTGCTGTCATGTGCGTATTTCCTTTTGATCCAAGAAGAAATTAATGTACAATCACGCAACCTCGAAATGTAAACTGAACAGGTGTGACAGGCACCCGCTGGCTCAGCGTTTCGGAGAATATCTAGATCCGATGAGTTCAGACTCTAGAGTAAACAGAAGAAACGGATGGCATATGATCGACTCGCTGTCCTCTCACTGTTAAAAGAAAACCGGAATGGAACTTATTGATGATCTGAATTCGTAAGGTTTTTTTTTTTTTTTGGTTGTTAAAAAAAAAAACGTAATCAAAACGAAACGAAACAAACGAAAATCCTTAAAACCTCGTTGAGTGATTTATAGCACATCGGGGTAAGTAATCCAGACTGATTATTATTATTATTATTATTATATTTTTCTTCGTCATGTTGGGGGGTCAAATAAATACGAAACCAGCGACCTCTCGTTATTTGAAGAAGGGCTTCTTCTGAGGATTTATTTACAGATCATGTTAAAATGTGGTACAATCGAACCTCCATCTTACTTAACAAGTTTATCTCACCTGACCGAAAGTCGGTGCGTCTCTTTATAATTGAATATTGTGGAGTCGGGACGGGTGGAGAACAGAAGAAAGGAAGGCCATTATTTGGCTCCCGCCTCAGAAGCATTGATGCACATAAATAAATGGACAGGACCGTCAATTATACGCTAAAATCACAACAAACTGGAGTTGCAGACAAAGGAGTCTTTTGGCAGATGGTGGTCAGTAAACAGGCAGAGTGCCGTTCACCGCGGAATAAATACCAACCTCGCCGGTTATTTCTTGTCGGTGAACCTATCTGTGCCTCGGACATCGAATTCCAGCCCGTGCGGACTCACCCCCAGCTTCTGTTTAAAGAAAGGAGAATCGCGGGTTTGCTGAGGCGACCGGGCTCCCAGCGAGAACACCTTTTGATGAACCTCCTGAAACCGCTTTTGTTTAGTCAGAAAGACTTACTGTTGTGCGGAATGAATATAAAAGGGAAAGATCTGCAACGCGTCGACCTGTAACCATTAACCCCTTTCGTTTAGACGACTAAATAAATTCTCTTGCAAAATTTTGATAATAAGGATTCTCTCTCTCTCTCTCTATCGCTCTGTACTGACGTCATCTCTCTCTGTACTGACGTCATATCTCTCTCTCTCTATCTCTCTGTACTGACGTCATATCTCTCTATACTGACGCCATCTCTCTCTGTACTGACGCCATCTCTCTCTCTCTCCCTATCTCTCTGTACTGACATCATCTCTCTGTGCTGGCGTCATCTCTCTGTACTGACGCCATCTCTCTCTCTCTCTATCTCTCTGTACTGACGTCATATTTCTCTATACTGACGCCATCTCTCTCTCTCTCTATCTCTTTGTACTGATGTCATATCTCTCTGTACTGACGCCATCTCTCTCTCTATCTCTCTGTACTGACGTCATCTCTCTGTACTGACGTCATCACTCTCTGTACTGACGCCATCTCTCTCTCTCTCGCACTGAGTAGTGTGAGAAGCGAATGAGAAAGGAGGCTCGACTATCCTTATTATGTATTTGGAGCGCATTAATTACCGTCTATCGCCAAGAAGTCGTCCGGGAGTTTACTGGGAAACGGGAAAGAAAACGAGAAAAGTTCCGACAATCGATAAAGGGTTCGTTTTTAACCCCTCCTTCCACCTCTCGCCAGAAGTGCAAAGGCCGC
This sequence comes from Nautilus pompilius, assembly GCA_018389105.1. Taxonomy (NCBI): domain Eukaryota; kingdom Metazoa; phylum Mollusca; class Cephalopoda; order Nautilida; family Nautilidae; genus Nautilus; species Nautilus pompilius. The sequence continues at coordinate 2,103,459 of JACATO010000342.1, read as the reverse complement.
GTGCTGTCAGAAACTGCTACGACGAGTGTTCTTAAAACCGCCCGGAATTCAAACACCAACCAGTTATGTGAAAAATGGCAGTGAAGGCAAAGTCTACTTATAGACAGACTGAAGCGAAAAAAAAAATAAAAATTGACAATTTCTGAATTTCTCAACCCTGAAATTTTGCGTTCATGACAGTTATCATGACTGTAAATTATCGTTAGAGGGCGCTCCCCTCCTAACGTTTTTGAGCATGTGCGACTTTATTTATTGATGAACACTTTCCTGATGATAGTGTAAAATGCACAATTAAAGTCGTAAGTTTAACAATTACATTAAAAAACACATAAGGCATGAATGACATTAAAAATTTTCATAAAACATGCAACAAAATTTTTTTAAATGTTACAACTGCAAATAACCTGTAAGAGTAAATGCTAAGTTGCCTCCCGTTATAGTATTTAATTTTAAATATGCTATTTATAGTTTAGGAAAAAATAACTCTTTTATTTATACTTTAGACAAATTGCGCAACAACATTGAGATGTTATTTATTTTATTTCATATAAGAATCGTTAATAGAGAGATAGGCATTACGTCAGTACAGAGAGAGAGAGAGAGAGAGGAGAGAGAGATGACGTCAGTAGAGAGATGACGTCAGCACAGAGAGATGACGTCAATATAGAGAGAGATATGACGTCAGTACAGAGATGACGTAAGTAGAGAGATGACGTCAGCACACAGAGAGAGAGAGAGATATATGGCGTCAGTACAGAGAGATGAAATATGACGTCAGTACAGAAAGCTGACGTCAGCTCAGAGAGAGAGAGAGAGAGTTGTTTTCCGTTAATAAAAAGCTGCAATTAGAATCATCGCCAAACTGTCTGCTTTAACAAAAATGAGAAAATGTCTTGTTTTATTATTATCCACTGTCCTTAAGACAAAACGGTACGACTTGAAAGTTAAAATATTAAGAATATTTAAGACAATTTAATATATATTTTGATATATAAATATTTATGTCAACCAAATAAAATGTATGAGACTAAATTGTTGTATAAAAATGTAAAAATAAACCTTCCGTATGAATTTCTAATCCCAGAATTTAATATTAACCTGCCCTTTAATAGAAATAAAGTACAAATTTAGAATTAACGATAAATAAAATAATAAAAAAAATATTTATTGATAGTAGCTTTGTTCAAAGTACAGATTTCCGATTCTAATATCTCATGGATTCTGACTGAACGTGTTGTTATATAATTATTTATTTTTTGATATTTATAAAATAACGTTTTTCACCTCTATTCTTTTCTTAAAGAAAGAGTCGTGTTTGTCTTGTAGCCGAAGGGACATAATTCAAATAGCTTTTACCATCTAGATAAATTGGTTATCTTTAGTGACGGTAAGAAAATGTATTATTTTCACTTGCACTTAACACTAAATAAATAAATAAAATTAAACCGTTTTTTTGTAGAAAAAGAAAATAAAAGTAGAGCGACAACTATTTTGAAAAGATTAAAACAAGTACAATCAAAATAAATAAATCAAATATTATTCTGTGAACTGTTGGATATTTTAAAAATGCTATTTCTCTAAAGTTTTTAAAAATTTCTAACGAAACTGAAAAAAAAAAACAACTGGTTTCTTTTAAATTAAGCAAAGGCACACCTGTTCTTTGAGCTTGCGTAATTGGTTATTGCAGATAGGATTCACTGAAATATTACTGACAAAGTCTTTGTGCTCCCATTTTCGTACTTATTAGCTACTACTACAGTTGTCTGATTTTCTCTAAAGTACACCTGGATATAACTTTACATACAAAAATGATTCTGAGTTTCAGAGGAGTTCATTATATTATTATTATTATTATTATTATTATTATTATTATTATTATTATTATTATTATTATTATTATTATTAGCTTTAATCAACCATGTACCAGTGCAAATTCATCCCCTGCCTAGATGGTTAAAGAACGATTAGTCAAGACTATACATAAAGATGCTTCTGTTTTCTTGTAGCTTTGTCATTTTACAAATCTATTATTTTGGTACAAAAAGTGAATCTGAAAAAAAAAAAACAAAAACAAAAAAAAAAAAAAGAAAACGGACGACGACTAGCAGCTATTAGTTGTGAAACCAAATTCTGAAATGTTAAATGTTTGAAAAAAAAAAACATCTAAAATATATAAAATTCAACAATATTGAACATATTATAAAGGTCAATTTTCTCGTTTTCTGATGCTTAAATCACTGGGCGAAGCAAAAATGAACTATGAATTACAATTAATTAGCACCAGCGAACATTACCAGAAATTATTCGTACCAAGTTATTTCCCCTTAACTAAAGTGCACCCCCCCCACAAACAAACCATGGGAGAGAACTCGAATTTGCACGTTAAAAACAACAACAACAAAAAATAATTCTACTACTTTCTAAAACAATTATACAGGGATTACTTAAAAAAAAAACCGTTGCGTTAATTTTGCAGGATTAATACAAAATAACCCGAGGCTTTCTCACATTCTTGGAAAAATGTTACTTTTTCTCTGCTTATTTCAATTACATTTTGGTTTTATTTTTTGCAATGACTAGTATCTTTTTCTTTTGTAACTGGCATCATCTACAGTGATGATGATGATGATGATGATGATGATTATTATTATTATTATTATTATTATTATTATTATTATTTAATTTCAATTTTATTTATTCAAAGTTACATAAGAATAAGTTTGGCATTTCTTAGTTAATATTGGGTGTAAATAATTCTGCTGTCCATTACTATCATAGAGTCCGAAAGTTTTCCAGAGAAACAGGAGGGTAATATTCCTGTAATATATTTCATCAGCGATGTTAGAGTAAAGTTATATCTAAATAAACTTTAAAGAAAAACCCCAGATAAATATTGCCACATGAGAAAGGGGCACTGTATAAATATAGTTCAGGCAAGGAGTGCATTAAGCAGAGGATATTATTAGGGACATTCAAATGAAATCTGGCCAAAAGTAAATTCAACCCAGTTGTATGTGGCCTGACTACAATTGAATCTCTTTCTTCTTCTTCTTTTTTTTTTTACTTTGGAAAAAGTTCAAAGGTTTACCAAGCCGAATGGCGGTAATGTCAGCTATAAAGAAAGCCTTCTTTGTACTCTCACAGTGGCATAATTGAGGTTTGTAAAAAAATTTCTGGTCAGGAAGTAATGTAGTTTCTTTTTGTTTTTTTAAGCAAATTTTACATAACTAGGGGTCAGACATAAATAAGAAATATTGTAACTAAAACATTAGGATTAAAAATTATCTTTATTTTAGATAGTGTGTTAAGTCCCTGGAAAACTTTTCCAAACCAGTTAGTGAAAGCCAGAGTATTGACAAATGAGACTTTGACTTTCATACATCCATATCCAGGCATTGGTATACATATGGAATGAATTTCACACATACTGGAATTTAACAGATGAAGTAAAGTTAATGTAGATAATTCTCTGAAGAGTTATCTACATGTAGGTCCAATGTCATGATGCAGTGACTAGTAATAAAAATATCACAATCACTTAAGTCAGTTCTCTTGGCAAACTGTTTTTATGATGCCATCCACAACCTTTTATCTCCCCCCTTTTCTTAACTGCTTTCTGGAATCCATCTAGTTATCTATCCTTCACATCATTTGTTTTTGCTTTGAATGTGACTTTACAACAATACACTTTCTTAGCTAATTTGACTTAGCTGAGAAATTTTTTGTTATGTGGATGTTTATTTAAAAAAAATATATGAAAATTTTGTGAGAGAGAAAGGCTTCAGAATCTTAAAATTACAGGAATTTTAGAATTCAATCAAGGTAAGCTAACTTAATGAAAGGGTACCACTATATCTTTGAATACTTATAATTACCTTTCATTTAAATGTTTGTCATTACTTCAACTTCAGTATCTCAGTAATAAAATTAAGGTTACATTTTAAAACAAAAACAATGTCACTTCTATGTAGTAACCATAGTTAATGTTTTATAACTCCTAAAAAAAGAAGAGAAAACAGAATTCAGCTAATCCATCTAATCTGGAGTTTGCACACAATTGTGTATGTATAATGCTGGATTAAATGTCTCAAAACACTGCCACATTTTTGCTTGAGAAACTTAATGAAAATTATCCATTTCTGATTACTAATTGCTAAGATTAATTTTAGGAATCCCCTATTTATAAACTTTCAATGTTCACTGATATCTGGAAGTAAAAAAAAACTGTTCCAAGCATGTTCTGAAAAACCATGAATCCATAGGAATGACAGGACGACAGCAACAACAACAACAACAACAATAAATCTGCTTCCTTACATATTTCTCAAGTTTATCTTAATGGTTTTTAGAAAATTGTAATCCCTCCTGTGTGGCAGTTCAAAAATAACTCCTTTGCTTGTTAAGTCAGTGTTTAAAACAGGTGCTAAGTATAACACTGCTCTTAAAATCAGATTACCCCCGACAAATTTAATATTTCATTTATTATAAAATATAATTTATGCAGTTCTGATTAATAATAAATTTTGTGCATTCTAGGAAACTTTTTTTTTTAACATAGCCAAATGTGTTACACATTTATAAGTTTATTTACTAAAGATGCTCATATGAAAGCCAGCTGAGACAGGATCACCATAGTCCAGTCAGGGTTTTACATTCTCCCAGCATAAGATTTACAATAATGTTTCTTGTTTGCATTTGTCTAATCTATTTCTTTGTTGTGCTACTGCGCCTTTTGTGGACCTTAACTCAGCTAATGACTCAATAAGAAACAAAAGTAATTAAGATGACTCGCTTGAGAACCAAGCTGTTTGTTTAATGCATTCTTATTTCAGAGTTGTGTTGAAGTAAAACTTTTTTTAGATAAAGATAAAAAGATGTGTAGCTGTAAATTTTTTTTTAGACATTTCTTTATTTATCTGATATGTTTTACAGTTCAGTGGAAATTATATTTACAAATAAACACAATATGTATCTGAATCTGACAACTTTGCCAGAAATAACTGTACACCTTTCACAATTCACAGCAAATATACTATTAGGGATAGAAATAAAATTTGATTATTATATTACCCAAAGGACAGACCCACTAGAAATTTGGTCTAGTTTGTTACTTCAAAGTTTAATTTCTGTATTGGTCCATTATACGCTTATAAACTGTTTTATGTAGAAATAGTCTGAGATGGCTTTGTAAGTCACAACAGCTAGTATGCACATCACTCACCCAATCACAACCCACTCATTACAGAACTATACATAACAGCTTTGTGAAACTATTCTCATTCTTACCAGATGATTTCAGTTTTCTTGGATGATGTGAACCAAGTGTGAAGATTGAATAATGCAATACAGTTCTTTAGATGGTGAAAAAATACAATGACAAGATTAATGAATCAATGGAAAAAAAAACAAACAATTCTGGGTGTTTGTTCAATGAGCATATTAACAAAATTAGCAAGACACTCCATGGAAATAAAGGCCTATGGAGTTTTAATTAAAAAAAAGTTTGACCTTAAAATGTGATTTATTTTTAAAATACTATTATTTCCTTTATTCAAAGTATGAAAGAATTCATCACAGATTTCATTATGGTTAAAACAAGATATATCTTTGAGTTGAAATGTGAATCTACAATCTGAACACTTAATTCTGGCATCACAGTAAAGCTTGCTTTCTCTCATTCATGTACATTGAAATAAACATGTCAAATAGCCACTACGATAAATAATCACACAAATGAAACATGTCCACATAAATGAAAACTTAACAAGACTGTTGCAATATAATATTTAAACATTGCTGTTCTTATTACTAACAAACAAGAACAGTGGGTGCAAACAACCATCAAACATAAGATTTCTCAATAACAACAAGTAATGGAATAACCAATGTATATATATATATATATATAACACCATGTATGTCACATGGAATGATCTGTTGTAGTGGGTGGCTGATTACATTGCAGTATAAAAAAAATATGCACAATTTGATTTTGGCATCAACTGAAGTCCTTTTAGGCAGTAGGTGGCAAAGATGTTCCACTTAAGTGGTCTACTTTAGTTCTTGTTTTTCTAGATGGCAAGGTTTTCTTGTTTTTATGATAAATCCTTACCTCACCAACATTTAGCACGCAGAGGGCCTGATCATCACGTGCCCCTATCACTGTGCCCTTCTTTGTGTCAACAAACTAAAATTTATTGCAAGGTCACAAAGTCACCCTTTGACAACAAAGGAAGCACTTGGTCTTTAATAACTATAAACATTTTAGAAAATATTGCATTCTTTGGCATTCACTGATTTATAAAAGTTTTCCATTCCTTTCCTGTTGACCCATCCATTCATTTCTACACTGGTTCAATTTGTGGCAAGAATTCTGCCAAACATGTCAGCTATGGCTGAACTGAACAGACCACCTCCACGCAGTGAGCAAGGTCTGACAACAAGATCTAGGCTGGCTGAGCAGCGTTTGCGTAAACAAAACCCTCAGTTCATTTGGGAGCAATTTGCAGAAACTTAGGTTTATTTCAGCTTTATATTCAACTTGCTAGAAAGTTTTTTAAATCTAGAACTTGGTGTACTATGCTTCTCACTCCCAGATATTGAAGCTTCACTGCTTTGATCAGTTTCTTCTTGTACAGTGGTAGGCCAATTGGCTGATCTCTGCACGGATTCTGTGGAAAAACAGTGAAACTCTTTAGTTTGAAAGTAAAGAATTAACCTTGTGTAGCAAAACAATTTATTTAACATCACTATGATGTTACAAATGAAAATTATCTCATACCTGATAATGGAGTCTCAGATTAATTATTTTAAAGAAATAACGATTAATTCCACATACTAGCATAACAAGTTAACATGAGAAAATATCACCACTGTGATACGTATGCTAAAAAAACAACAAAAATTTATTAATTAGACTTTTGATTAAAAGTTACAGTAATTGAAACCATGCCTATGTGATAATAGCAATTAGGTTTTCTGGGTGTTTGCTTGACTTACTCACATACCAAACAGTATGTACAAACAGGGTAATTTCAAATTTGATGACATAATTTTACATTTCAGGCAAGTGAGATTCCATTTTTTCTGCTTTTTAGTTATACATATTAATCATTTTTTTTTTTGCTAGTAATTTTGTTTTTAATCTGTTATATTTTAATGAAATTTTAAACGATACAATGTATTATGGTGTTTCTGAAAATGTCAGTGAGGATTTTCGGATATTTTCATTTAATAAAAACTTTTTATTATTTAACTAAAATTGTAAAAAATATCTCTAATCATTTATGCTTATTTTTTCTCCTCTCAAGTTACCATGTTTTGTTGACTATGATTTGAAAGTAATTAACTAAGACAAATAAAAGAATGAAAAACACTACTTAAACGTAAAATATGTAATTTTTGTTCTTTTTATCTGTATACAATATGTGCAGCTGAGCTGGATACAATGCTGGAATCATACTTTATTTCGGTAGAATGGAAAAACTTTCTACTGAAAACCCCCCTCAACAAATTATTTAAAATCAAAATTTTAAAAAATGAGTAGGAATATATATGTATATATATATTTTATAATTCTAGCTGAGTAGGAATAAAATAAACTTTTCATAATTAATTCAGTTAATTATAATCAAACAAAACAAGTACAGACTTTTAGTAAACCCTACACATATTCTTTAAAATTGGAGAAACCATAGAAACTAGATAGTTAGTTCTCGTATATTCTGCCATCTTGCTAGTAGAGCTAATTAGAGAAATGGTTTCATCAGTCTTTCCTAGTTGTTATCATCAGGATATAGTCCCGAGAAAGACTGCTTTGGTATGCAGTGATGTTAATTTGCAATAGATGTATGCATTAGGCATTTTTATTTTTGGATAGTGCAGTAACCTCTTGTTATGTACAACTTAATAAAATTTACTCAGTTTATCTATAATTTTTTGGTTATGTTAAACCTTTTTCTTGACTCCCTAATCCTGAATTCTCCAATTATGCATAAGATTTTCTTTGAAAAGGTGTTTGGATTTGATGAATATGCAAACCCACTGAGGAGTGATCAATTACTCTCCAGAGATGATGGTGGACAAAACAATGCCTATTGTTAAAGAAATATTTAACAGATTTTTCAGGTGACAATTCAACAAACACCTGTTGAAACAAAAGTTAATTACAATAGTAGTCTTAGTTGATCTAAATATCACAAATAAAACAAAGTGAGAAATGTGTCAGACTGTTATGAGTTGTGAAGTGTCATAAAGTAAACTTTGAATAAGAAATCAATGTATTATTATATGATTTATTATAATAAATATTCAAAATTCAACATGTCAAATGTTTGTATTTTGCAATCATATTCATAATCTACATTTGACCCTACAACCTACTGAGTAAATAATTTTCATATTATTTATAATTGTGATGAAAGCAGACTTTTCTTCAAAATTAGGCCTGACAAGTCACCCATTATGTGGAGAAGACTATCATGGCAGAAAGAGAATCAAAGAATGTATAACAGGGTATTTTCATCTCTTTGCTCTTTCGACATGTAGATTAAATGTGGCTACCTCAACAGTTGTATTCATGTCCCAAAGTCCTATTATAACAAACTCTAGGTAACTAAAACTAGTTATCTCAAATAAAACCACCAAATTCCTGAAACTTTGAGATAACAAGAGCCTACTGTAGATGTGGCTGGAGTTAGTCTGTTGGTTGCCTGGTTATACTGACATGGTGGTGGGAAATGCTTAAACCAATCATCATTAGTTTCTATAGGTAACACACCAGTGATGACTTCCCACTCTCATCTTTGTGAAATCACGCTTGAGAGTATTATTGGTGATTTTTTTCCTCCAAATCAAATCTCAAGCATTATCGTGTCAGAAACAGAGTAAATCTTTAAATCAAACTTGCAATTAACATAGAAGTTAACAAAGATGACACCAGTAAAAAAAAGCACCATGTGCATAAATATGAGAGAATGTTCCGCCTTTATTTAATACAACTTTGGCATCCAAAACAGTTACTTGAAAAGGTGAGCGAAGCAATAATAATAAGGCTCCTATAAAATCGCTTAGTGAATTTCAGATATTTACTTAGTGAAAAGCATATTTTTTCCTACTAGAAACAACATTTGTAATGCCCATTAAAGTTACTTACCATCTGAACTATTTAGCGATGTTTTATCAAAAGCTGTCAGGCTTTTTGCTACTTTCTTTGAACTTAGCTTTTTGGCTATTGAAGCAGTACTTCGTGTAAAAGAACCCAAATGATTAGAACTTTTTCTTCGTTTGTCCTGAGCAGAAAAATGAGAGAGAGAGAAAGAGGACATTTTATCAATAACATTCATGAATTAAAAAAAACAAACAACAACAACAAATCTGCTTAGTGACTTAAAAAAGAAAAAGAATGTTGCAATGTAACTTTAAAAGCTTGGAAATTTCTCTAACTTAATGTAAACAGCACCGGAAGTTTTTTTTCCTGATGGATGCATTATGCACTGACTAAGGCATCTGGCTTCAAAGAAGAAGAGTGTAAGCAGCGTTGAGTAGAATTATTTTAAAATTAATCTGTAATAGGAGAAAAAAAAAATGCTTGAGTTCACAGAACAGCAACAAATTAACAAAACAAAAATCAGACAGTTAACTTTGGATCTAAATCTCCTCCCCCCGAGTTGTTGATGAATAGAGAGATTGCATTTACCTTAAAACTCATTCTTCCAACAAAATTTGGCAAGCGCAATGACTTAATCTAAACAGGTGTCTGTTTTGATTTGAATTACTTGTTATGCAAAAGAAACAACAACAAACAAAATGCCATCATTTGGCATCTGCTATATAATCAGTGTCACTTAAAGTTTTCTTGGCATAAAATATTTATCAAGAATACCATGCATAGTTGTGAGCAAAAAGAGAAAGTAGTCTTAACAGTGCTGACTGTGTGACAGTTTTTCAGCATTTGCCAACTTTTATTTTCATATTTACTGTTCTGTTTTTTAAATGTCAACATTTCAGCCCTTAGTTATCTTAACTTTATAACTCGTAAACATTACTGTCAGAATCATCACTTAGTATTTTCACATGTTGTTCACTTCAAGCCCTGCTTTGTAGCCATGAATTTAAATCTTCAATCATACTTGCAACAGAAGTTGAAAAGGCATTTGCAATCTTTTATTGAAAAATAAATAATCTTTAGGTTAACATTGTTCAGTCAAATTTTTAAATAAAAATATTTGTAATTGAAAAATACAATAATGTAAGTAAACATAATTGTTTTTATATTTAAAAAAAATTCTAATTATTGTATTTATCCTTTGTGATGATGGTAATCGTTAGCATATTGCAATTTTGAATTACCATATTTTTTGGTGTTTAAGTCGATACTTTTTTCTGTAAGGGCCTGACCATCGGCTTATACATGGATGAAATCATGATAAGTACCATGGGGAAATTTATGTATGATTATGTGTGTGTGTGTGTGTGGGTGCATGTTGACTCAGATTCAGTTACCTCCCTTTTATTTAGTGCTTAGGGGGCACAAATATCAACCCTTACTCGGAACTGCCTGCTGTAAAGAAAAGGAAAGCGTATACTGTAGTTTTAAACTGGAAGTGGTGAATCTTGCTGAAAACAAATGGTGGAAATGTGGCAGCAAAATGGCAGTATGACATTAGAAATGTGTTCACAGTTGGCGAAAAGCGAAGGATTCATTACGACAGACTGATAAAAGCAAGTTGTGGTTAGATGGACCAGTGTCGGGATCAGTTTGAAGACTTTGTTTTGACACAAGTTGCTGTGTGCCATGGACTAAATACAATCCAATTATGAGTGAAAGCCCAACAAACTGCTGAAATACAGACAGTCATACAATGTGCCCTGGAATGGGTCACCTACTGCTATTTTGGAATTGCACGTCTGACTGCTTATTATTTGATTATGAAATGTTTTTTTTAAAAAATAGTATATTAAAAGATGAGAAACCTTGTTTTTTTTTGTATAATTTGCATGTCCTTTTTCACGAAAATATTAATTTTTCATGTTTAAGTTCCTAAACTTGTACTATAAAAAATTTTAATTTTGTATAGAGTTGAGTTACAATAACTGACCAATCTCACGATAAATGTGTTTGGAAAATGGATTGAAAATACCCTATTTTAAAAACGTCAAAGTTTAAAAACTTCTCAAAATATAAGATTCATTTTTTTTTTTACGTTTTCACTCCAAATACATGTAATGTTATTATGTCCAATTTTTGTGCATGTATGTAAAGAGGGTAAGAAGTTACAGGGTTGGAAATTCAAAATATGCCTCATTTAGACCCATTCCAAGACAACAGACCCTATACAAAAACTCTGTCTTTCCTTCAGTCATCATCATTATCGACACCCGTTCTGGTTCTTCATGCCATATGGTGTTTAAAAATTTCCCTTCACTCATCTCTACCATGTAGTTTGTGTATCAATGTCTGTATGGTCAAGCTTTTGGGTCTTAGATCTCTGTTGACCTGGGAGGCCCATGTTGTCTTCAGTCTACTCTGAGGATGATTTGTAAGCAAAGATGGTTTTTGTATCATTACGCAAATGCACAGATAATGCAGTCTAAACTCACTAATTTCTAAGAACTATTTCTAAGGGTTTAATAATCTGTAACACTATACATGTGATTCAACTTTTTATTTGATAGGCAAAAATCATATCAAACTGTGTTCCATATGGGTTGAAGTTTCTTTGTTTCACCTTCATTCTCTTTCCTTCGCCAAACCTCTCACTTTGATGTTATCCATCACCACTGTCTTATAAACCCAACAGAAATTCTATACTGTTATTACTGTACAAAAAGTACAATAGACTTATATGTGAATGAAGGCTTGTAAAACGGGAAAAGTGACCTATTCGACTTATAACCCGAAAAATACGGCATACATTAAAAAAAAAAAAAGATTCTTAATCTTAACTCTATGATATGAAACATTTCTCTTTCATCAAAATAATATCTAAAAATGAAAAATCGGGTAAATATTTATTTCTTACTGTAACTTTTAAAATACACTCCCTTTTCACAGAAGACTGGAATAAATAGATGGATTACAATGTCCCATTGTTTGCTTGAATGGGCTTGTTGCTGGACATTTATTGACTGCTTTCTTCAGGGTTAGGGTTAGGTAGAAGTGTTTTTAATGGACAGCCACCAAAAATGCATTCATTTGTTTTGTGTAGTCCAGTTATTTATGGTCAGTTTAAGTCACAAGGCAGAAAAGTACATGTCAAAACCTCACCCTTTTTTCTCTTTATGAAATAAAAGAAAAACAATTGAAAATGGCTAAACATTTGGTTAACAATGTCTACTTAAACTTTGGTAAACCATTTATAAATGCAAAACATTGTGTAAATAATATAATTATTGGCACGTGGTTAACTTCCCACCCATGTTTACCTCCACTTGGTTTATGAAACTGACACCAGAGGGTTTCCTCTGGTCAGCATCAAAGAAGAGAATTTACTAAATTTAAGAAATTTTTTTACCCTAAAACAATCATGAAAAAACATCAGTAAGCCGTTTATGGAAATTTTATTGTAACTACCTTATATCAAAGGAAAAATTAGGGAAAAATGATTTAAAATATACTAAAAATACAAATGTAAAATCAAAATCAAAATTACAAATCTTTTTGCCTACATGCTTGATTTAAAGTTTTGCTTTGATTGTATTTGTGTATCCATTTTTTGCCTTTTGGTCTGCTGCTGACATCTAGTGGACTCATCCAGAGTGACATCACAGTGGTGTTAGTGCTCTTGTTTGACCTACATATTAGGAACAACATACTGGAGTTTGAGCAATGGGGAAATGAATATAAAAGAAAAACTTATGGCAAAAGTTAACTGACTGTTTGAATTTAATTCTAAAACAAACACTAATTGTTCACATCTTCACTGAAAAATGGTCAATCATTTCTCTTGCTGTAAAATATACAATTTTTTTTCTTGTTAAATGAAAAATATTTCCATTTCATTTGCCATAACCAACAGCTGCATTCAGCTTCAGGTAAAAAAAAAAGAGTGCATTTTACTTCTGTCACTACAAATAAGGTGATGGCTATAGTTGCTTAAGGTAATTATGCATATTTAAGATATTTTTTACGAGGATTAGTAGATAGACATCTGTTTAGGATTTCATTTCCTCGGTAGCATCATGAGATTTCTAGATAAGTGTATAGAAGTCATAGCAAAACATTTCAGTGTGGGTGTTTTAATAAACTTATATACATTTTCTTATCTTTGAGAATTTCAAGAATTTAATTCATTTCTTAAGGAGTGTCAATACATGCAGAACACAAATTATAGGGCTTATTATAATCCATAAAGATTATGGATTATAATTTTTTTCTCTCTCAACTCTGCTGGGTTATTTACAGAAGGCATCTTAAGACTCTTCAGTGTTTCAAGCAGCATTATTTATGCAAAAGTCTTCAAATTTGCTGGATGATCATGGAACCAGTTGCATGTTCTCAGAACATAGATGTACCAGTACTGAAGCTATGATTATCAAAGCCCAACAATGCTGGATTGGTCACATATACCAAATGGGTGACTCCAGGCTCCCAAAGCAACATCTATATTCTTGAACCGAACTCTGGCCAATGAAGTGTTGGCAACCAGAGAGATATAACAATATTTTAAAATCCAATGTGAAATGTATTACTGACTCCAGTGCATGGGAGTAAATCTACAAAGACTGTAAACTCTGGAAATCCATATGTAAGCAGGGAGTAAATGATCTTGAACAAGCTAGGATTTCCAAGGAAAAAGAGAGACAGTGGAATGAAATCAGTTGGTCTGCCATGACTACGCCATCATCTGTCACTTTTGTTGTAACATCAATCTCTCTAAGATTGGCCTTTAGAGCCACCTAAATGCCCACCAAAGACTAGGTCAATCTTAAAACTTGAATTTTCGTTGGATTTCCTTTAATGGCTGAGGAAAAAACAATCTTATTCAATCATTTAATGACTGCTTAATTACATAATTTTTAATTAATACATAATTTTGTGACAAAAGTTGTCTTAAAAATTTTTACAAAAGGATAAAACAGTCTTCTGAAGTTCATTTTCACTGAACTTCCTTAAGGTGCATCAAAGTAAAGTTTACATAATATTTCCTTGCTTAAAAATCACTTTTAAATTTAGTATAAATACAGTGCTGAAATTTATGCATATTAGCTTCATTTAAAACAAAAACATCATTAATGATGTTTTGCTACAGAACTCACTGCAATATCTGTAACTGAATTACTACTTTTTGCTACAAGCATAGTGATGTACTGTATATGATAATGAAAACACATATATACATAATTTATGATTTATTGAAATAGTTTTCAACTTAGAGCTAGAATTACCTTTTTCTGATGGCTATCTCTGGCTTTTACATTTCATTAAAGTTATTTTAAAATAATTTGTATTAATGGTATTCTCAGATTGAAATACTTTTGATATATCTAATCTTTTTACCGACAATAAATTAAAGCAGAAATGCTAGTTTAAGTGTTGCTTTTTGAATGAAAATGTTGCCAATCATTCTTTTTATTTAATGGATTTTGGATAAAATAACAAATTTCCAAAAATAACTCTTGTGTAGCTAACAGAAAAGACAAAGTTATTATGTTTCCACCCTTAATCCATAAACAAGGTCTGCTGACACAAAACAAACCAAAGGCATTTTTAAAAGCATCAATCAATCTAATTTGTCATTTAGATGGTTAGCAGACAAACACAAGTTATTTTTGCAACTTACATTAGATTCAAATTCAGCATCCAGATGATCTCGCTGAACTAGAACAAATCTGCCATTGGTCTTCCATTCACTTTGTGCCTGACAAACATTCTCTTCATCATTAAGTATTTTCCGCTCGATCTTTTCACTTACTCTCCTCCTCTGAGATGCTGACTGACCCTCTGTAGATCCAAGCATTTCTAGCTCTTCAACAAGCACATACTGTCGAGGATCATTAGAGCTGGCTCTCCTTGCTTTCATCATAGCCTTAGAAATAATGTCAAGGATAACAGATTTTAATTTAAAATACTATTATGATGTATCTGACAGCTACAATTCATCATATTTACTTATAGAACTTTGAATTCCATAGAAAATCTCTAGTATTGTTATAGTTCAGCATACGGCTCGCCCACTCAAATTGTCCCACTCAGTAATTTTCAACATGTCTGCTTTAATATTAAACATAAAGTCTTCAGTTTAAATGCACAACAACTGTTCAAAGTGAAATCCTATTTCCTTATTCATTTGATAAATTTTTTTGTAAAACTAACACCAAATACCTATGTATGTATAAAATTTTGGTTTTAAAATCAAGTTATTTTCAATAATAGAAAAACTGCATCAACCAAAACATTCTGGAATTTTCTGTTATATTTTGCATGATACCTAATATTTTTATTGTGTTCTGGAAACTGTCTGAACATTCCTTTCTGTCTAGAAAATTTTAAATTTTCCATGTATAGAAATAGCCACAAATGCATCACCTTCCTCAGTCAATGCTGAGGTAATTTTTCAACCAAAAAATATTAATCCTGAATTGATATAATATATGTGGAAACTGTGTAAGTGATTTTTAATAGTTAGAAAATTGCTACACATGTCAAAATGGTACATTAGATAAAAAAACTGGAAGAAAGTATCGCCAAGAAAATATAAAATAAATCTGATAGATTTTTGTAAGAAATCCTATAATTGGCAAGTAGAAGACTGAAGTAAGATGATATTTGCAGATGACAGTTCACTTAATATTTTTTGGTAATTGAGGTGCTTTGAGAGTCAGAAGAAAATCAGATGAAAAATTTGAATCAAACTATATTTTACCAACTGAGAAACATCCAAAAAGTGTCCATCTCTGGGCCTCCTTATCTGTTAATGGTAAAGTAAACTTAGTAGTCCTACCATAAGGAACATCAATGAATATTTTAATCTTTTAGAAACAGATTTTGTAGAATCTATGAAACTCCATCCTGATGGTAACTTTGTTTTTCTTTACAAGATAGGGCACCATGTCACAGAAGGCAAAAAAAAAAAAAAAAAAAAGCAATTACATTCACTAGTTTGAAAACTGGCCAGAGAATTTTTCTGATTTAAATCCAATTAAGAATACATGGGCAGTGATGAAGACAATATACAACAAAAATCAGTTAAGGAATGGAAACGAATTGACAAGGCTTGGGAAAGCATTTCATCATAGTCATAGAAGATATTAGTTGAAACACTGCCAAGTAAAATGAAAGCAATCAATAAAAATAAAGATTGCTGGTCAAAATATTAACAAGTTTTAACTCTTTCTGTTATAATTTCATATTTCTTTTTGTAGTTTTTTTCCTTATCATGTTTGTTAATGAATACTTAATAACACTATGGCTTTAAGCCTTCATACAAAAACAACAACAATGCATAAAACATTGAAAATTACTGAGTGGGCGAATTTGACTGGCTGAAGCTGAAGATAATGTTGATATTTTGAAAAAAAAAAATTAATGAATTTTAAAGGAGTTTAGAATCAAGCATGGCTTTCACAAAACAAGAGAGTATCTAGTTATTAAGAAATATTTTTTTTTTGAATTCTCCTTGCATTAGATTTCTTTTTGTTACTACTGCATTGCACTGTCTTACTAATTTTCAGTATCTGATGGTGGAAAAGAACAAAAGGTTTGGTGAAATGTTTTGGTTTTACGAAGCTGTATAATAAAGCAAACACTGATCAGTATGCAGGAGAAATGATAAGCTTGTTGCCAATTCACAAACAAAATACAATTGCCACAATACTATATTTACTTGTCTGAGTCATTTTTACCTTCCTTGTCAAATGCATCATGTTAAATCAAGTAAAAAATGAAAAAAAAACAACAACAAACAAACTTTTGTTGTTATTGTCAGTCAGTCTGTATTTGTCCATCGAGTATGTACTGTATTTAATCCTTGCGAGCATCATAATGCATTCATTTTTGAATTGGCTGTATCTCAAAAGATGTAAAACATCTGATTATATGCAGGATAGATTGCAGCATCCGCATGCCAAATATTCTTAAGCTTTGTTTCTTATTATAGTAAGTGTTTTGTTAATTCAGATCTAAATTTTCCAAAGCTACATTATCTGTATATAACATTTTATCTTCTGTATATCACAGAAAAATAAAAGAAAATTATGTTTCTTTCTGTTTTTACCTGAGTGATTATATCTTGTGCAGTGCTGGACACTGGGGCCTTGAAAATAGTGTAGGGCTGATCTGGTGAAACATTATAAACACACACAAGAAACATATTCTCCTCAGCATCCCAGTCAGCTGAATCTTCTTCTGATGAGTCTATCTTTTTCTAATAAAAAAGATTAGTGCAACTAAAAGAATGTTCTCAACCCCCCCAAATAAACTACTATCAGGATAAAATAATACACTTTACAAAATAAAAAAGAGTAAAAATAAAAATTAAATTAATAAAAATGCTTAAATATATAAACATTTAATATTGGTGTTTAATGGTCTGAAAACTAGTATTAAATGTTATACACTGTCAAGCTGTCTTTCTGTTTCTACATGACCAAAAATATTAATTAAAAAGAAAATGTATGCTTAAATTTTTGATGGGATAAAAAATCAAAAACTATCAAAGCAACATTCACTTTCCTCCATCTCTCTATAAAATACTGTGTAGACAATTTTTGTCAATAACTGTCCTGTTTTATAACGTGAAGTGTATTCTTATTTTCCACTGCTTTTATTCTAAAGAAGTTCCCTCCTTTACAGCCACATGCTGTGCATATATTTCTTGGTGCATCTTAAGTATTTTTAGCTGTTAAAATTGCACTAATCAACACCACATCTCTGTGCACTGACTAGTGTTTGGTCTAAGCAGCTAGGAAAAAGCAACAGGGGGTACAAACAAGTAGCAATTTAAGCTTCAGTACTACTAACGAAAAATAATAAATTAAGGACCAGCCAGACATGTATGCACAGATCCACAACAGCATGAGAGATACTGTTTATAATGTCAATACCAACGTCATTTTAATCTTAAAATTCTTCAAAAAAAAAAAAAAAAAAAGAGAGAGAGAGAAAGAGAGAATTCAGCATGCCTTTGACATATAGAGAGCATAGCGGTACTGATGTTAAGTTGCAGTATTGTATCCAGTGTCAGTAGAAGGTACGGCCACTTGGTGTGCATAAGCTTGGCATAGTTAGTAAGGATGTGTGATGCTATAAAATCAGTCTTACTTGTATTTAACAGAAGAGTAATTTAGAAAGCCTTTTAACTGTCCATGTGCAGTCGGAAAAGACCAGATCTATCAGTGATGTTTGTTATGATAGTATGGGCCCCATTTTGTTGCAATCTCTTACTACTTGTATATAGTGCAAAGAACAAGATCATGCTTAAAAGGCTCTTGATGAAAATTGCTAAAAATATAGATATGTAAGCACATATCTTTTCCTTTTCTCAGTACTCCTAGTGTGCACAATTTCAAGTTGATAATTTAAATAGTTTGGTAAAAAGACAATTATTCTTCACTTGGTAATGATTTACAAATTTCTCGAAACCACACACAAATATGCCAGGAAAAACATTAATTTCTGTAGGAAAAATATAATTGGGAAATACAATGACCAGAAATCACCAAAACATTTCTTAAGTTGTTTTACCACATGGTCATGAGACAAATAACAATATTTTAATAAGTTATGCTCTATTATTAATATAAATTCTATACATCTGTGCCATTAAATGTAGAATATGTAAACAAAACAACTTGTAATTAAAAATAATATTTCCAAAATTAAGATTAGCAAAAATCAACTAAAATTTAATTGCTGTATTTGTTAACATATTACTTTTTGTTATTTACTGGAGTATTTCAAGTAAATGTAGAAATGTACAGCCTAAGAGTCCCTACAAATCTTTAGGTGACTTTAGCTATTGTAAATTAGCACAGATTAAGTGTACTTATGGGGTCTGATCAAAAAGTTCCGGCTCTAAATTTATTCAGGAAAAACTAAAGCACCAAACTGTTAATAGAATTCATTTCTTTCAAAGTAGTCTCTGCCTGATTGAACAGAGTGATTCCGACACTCCTGCAACTTGCTGAAGCATCTCTGGTACTCTTCCTTCATGATGGATTTTATTTCCTATATTACATTTTGGATGCTGGTTGTCATGTCCTGAAATCTTATTCCCTTTAGGGTGCATTTCAGTCTGGGGAATAGAAAAGAAAAAGTCCTTTGTGGGGGGGGGGGGTCAGAAATTCTCGTGTGGAGAGTGCTGAACGTAACAGTGGTTTTATTTGGCTGTCCTGAAATGCCTAAGAGGTGCAGTTCGACAGAAATGGCCTGGAAAATGGCAGTCAGGTGTGTGGTTGTTGCATCATGATAATGCACCGTCACATTCAGCACTCTCCACACATGAATTTCTGACCCCAGAACGACCTTTTTTTTTTCTATTCCCCAGACTGAAACGCATCCTAAAGCGAAAGAGATTTCAGGATGTGACAACTACCACCCAAAATGCGATGCAGGAAATAAAAGCGATAATGAAAGAAGAGTATGAGAGGTGCTTCAGCAAACGGTAGGAGTGCTGGAATCACTGTGATTGATCAAGAAGCGACTACTTTGAAGAAAATGAATTGTATTAACAGTTTGGTGCTTTAGTTTTGTCTGAATAAATTTAGATATGGAACTTTTTTGATCAGACCTCATATAAAGTTGATGCTGGCTATACTTGCATAAATCTAATCTTTTAAAATTTTATTAGGAAACAGCTATTTGGAAGAAAAATCCCTAAAGATGTTGGAGCATAGTAGTCAACAATAACAGTTGAATGCTTCCAGTCATATTGCTAAAATCAAAGAATTAAATCTGCATTGTTATTGTTGTGTTGAAAACAAATCTCTGCACTGAAGATCTGAAGATGACTATAGCAAGGAAGCAGGGAAATCCCTACTAAAATTCTCCATTTTTAATTGTGGAAAGAAACCAACAAAACTGGTTGGCAGAGACAAGCGAAAATAAACCATGCTGGTGAGGTACACCAAGCCGTGATGACTCTGACCAGGAATCGAACTCAGGCCCTCAGCCTTGGCAGTCCAGCATGCAATGATTCTACATGATACAAATGTTGCTCTTAGAAAAACAAACAGTGTTTATCTTTTCAATGTTCTGCTACAGAACTCACTGCAATATCTGTAACTGAGTTAGTACTTTTTGTCACAAATATAAAGATGTGTTGTATATGTGTATGTTTTCAATCTCAAGATACTGAAAATACAAATATTTATCTCATTTAAAAACAATATAAGCACATTTGAAAATTACTTACTTTATAAATAAAAGCAAAAGAAAACAAAAAAAGGAGTACATTACTGACATTATTTAATTTCAAAACTACACTATAAAGGAACACAAGTGCTTAACTACGGCTACCTTCCTAATCTGTATTACTCAACACCGGTTGAGCCATAGAGGTTGTGACACACAGTGCCTTTCTCATTAACATACTCCTTTGTAAGAAAAAAATCTGGATGGCTCCAACCCTGAGTGTTTGAATTACGATTGTGTTGATTAAACAGTTCAATACAAAAGCTAGTGCTTCTAGGCTGGGGTGCAAATGTAACTTAAGTGAGGTAAGGCAAAATCTGACATAGCATATGGTGGGGGGAGGGTTAAAAAAAGCAGGAATAACATGTTAAAAGTTCCAAGAAACATTTTTACATGTAATTTATAGAGTAAGAGATGGATAATAATAATAATAATAATAATAATAATAATAATATAATAATAATAATATTTATTGAATTTCCTGTAACTCATCCCCCCCAGTAATAGTAGTATTTGTGTACTAGCAGGTATACTCTTTGGATTTCATAAAGTAATATATCCATCTATGCCAATTTAATACAAAAAGTTTCATTAATAACAGATATCTTTTTGGTTCTGTATTTTTATTTTCTTCCAAAATTAACTACCTGAGAACACAAAATGAATGGAATAAATAGCCTTACAAGAAATATATTTGAATGCATAAATTTTGAGTGGTTTTTGTTTTAATATTTTATGATATCTGGCTCTGTACTAGAAATATTCTCACCTTCTGTTCCTTGCACAGCATTGTAGTCATCCATGCTCTGCTACTAGGATCCTAGGTAGTTAAATAAATTATTTTATAACAATTTAGATGAAAACAAGTACAACAAAATATCTTGAAAACAAACAGATCAAATTAAAATATATTTAAAAAAAAAAGCTATTCTATTATAATTAAATACAATCAATAAAAAAGGAGTCAAGACAGAGATACTTGTAAAAAGTAGGAGAGACTGGGGAAGTTATTATAGTACCATTAATTCAAAATTAAGCATATAGATGAGCTATACTGGATATCATATGCTTTGGCGCCAGGCAATGTGGCTCAGTGGTGAGTGTGTTGGCTTTAGGACCTAAGGGTCGTGGATTCAATTCCTGCTGCTGGCACATTGTTGTGACCCTTGAGTGAGGTGCTTTACTGGCATTGCTCCAGTTGCTGCTGGGAGTGGCTTGTGTAGGCACTCAGACAGAGAAATCAAGGGCAGGAGACGCTCTACAGCCATGACAGAGACAAGTCTCCTATGACAAGGAAAAGTCAGAAGAATAAACTGCTGCTGAAGATGGATGCACTGGGCCAGAGTGCGCATAACGACGGTGCAAAGCATCCCACTCTTATGAAATGAGTGATGGAAGAAAAAAAAAATGCTTTGGCTTTCAGTGCCTTATCTATATGTTTAATTAGGAATTACTGGTGCTGTAAAAATTAGTCCTGGTCTCCTCTACTAGTACACCAATTCTGCCCTGAAAAATCTATAATGACTTGTCACCAGCTAGATATTTTGTCCGAGTTTCTTCAATCATCAGCTCATCTTCTAAGAATGGTTTTCTTCGTAATTTTATGCTATTTTACAGGAGTCAAAAATAAAATTTTGATTAATATTAAACAGCTGTTTTTATAATACTTTTTGATAAATAAAGTTGTGTGTGTTAAAAAAATAAGCTTTTAGTTTGCTTTAGTGATATCAACATTTATTTAAGATAGAGAGAATATGAGCACATTACTGTCTTCATTGATAATAATTAGACTCAAACTTGAGCGCCTCAAATAAAGCTCTAGTCTGAAAAATTTGAAGTTATGTTAGAAAGATTTGCTAAAAAATTGGCTAAATTTAGTAAATAACTATTTTGTGATCTCTAAATGATTTATAATTAAAGCAATTTTTCCTTTTGATTAATGCTCATCTTGCATATTTTTTTTTTAAAAATAATTCTGTTACTGGTTAATTAGCAGGTTTAAGAAGAGCATCATTAAGTTTTTCCAAATGATCCAACATCCTGAGCACCAGATGCTCATGATATGACAAATAAAACTTAAGCTTTCATTATTAAGTTTAAGTTTTGAAATAAAATTCAATGATTTATTAACTAGTAGTGCACAGGGAATGTAATTGGAAATATTAAATGTGCACATTGCATGATTACCACCACTTACTGCATTAGACATTTAACTACCTTCCTGTAAATTTTCTGATATTTACAGAAGTAACATTTTAAATTTCTTAAAGTATTTTCTAGTTCTTGTCAAAATTTTTGTTTTATATATGTACATTAAAAAAGCATCCTTTTACTTGCTGCAAACATTCAATAATGAAACAATATCATGAAAAATGCTCAATCGAGCACCTGTCATTCAGATTACTCATGGAGAAAACTGAAACCACTACAGGATAAAATGGAGAAGGTCAACTTCATAATTGCAATTTTCTCTATTTGCTAAACTTTTAATAATAGCTAATCATGTAATGGCAATAATCAATATTAATAAAGAAAAATATCCATGCCTTTTCTCTTTTTAAAACAAAGGTAAGGGGAATTTGCTTCCTGGATAAGTAAATATTAGATTAACTGAAGTCATAAGTCATAGCAAAACTTGCATGTCGCCCCAGGTATGCAGTGGAAAACCATTTATAAATAAACAACAACAAAAACCAAACCAATCGGATTACTGAAGAATTTTACGCAATAACTCACATCATTCATTTTTCTGAGAATAAACTTTCCAGCACCCTTCCATTTGTTTTGAGACTGAAGCAGCTTTTCTGACATGTCTAGAATTCTTTGTGAACTCGGCTTCTCTTGGTCTTTCTTCTCCCATCCACTCTGCACGTCCTCCACTAAAACATGTTCTCCAACCTTCTCTTCAGTCTTTCCTCCTTTCTGCAAGGCCTATTTAGACAAATAAAGAGCAACAACCATCCGGTGAGAAAAATTACTGCAGGTGCGGTAATCTCTTTATTATCCTGAGAGAAGAAAAAAAAACAACAACAACAACAACAAAAAGCAGGTACCAAATTATACATTTATAAAATTTTATCATTGGAATGAAGATTTGATTTTTGAACACTTCAGTATGTACATCGGCAGCCAAGATTGCAGACTTTCCAATGAGGTATTCCATATAATAGATAATCAATTTATTAGTGTATATAGTGACATCTATATCAGCATGTGACTGTCAAAATATATATACATGGCAAGACTTAAATAAATTTGTTTGAACCTTTTTTTTCCATAAAAATATTCTAATTTTAATTTTCATTGATGAACCAACAATTATCTCTGCTTATATACATACACATATATTTATTCATTTATTTTAACTTGTTTAAGAATATTCCTGAAATAGAGGAAATTTGTTGGTGTTGGGGTCTGATTTGTGATTATTAAATATAGAACTTCTGCTCTGTAACCATGATTAATTTACCTCTTATATTTCAGTCAAGAAAAAAACAAGCAAACAGGTGTGATTAAAATAAGCATCATATTTGTTTTAATTCTAATTCCAAATTTTAGGACAGAATGTATACAGTATTTAGGTTGAAATTTAAAAAAAAAAGATGTAATGAGACATTTTTACATCTGTATGTTAAAATATTTTTTTTAAATAAAATGTTTTAAATCTATTAAATCCAAGGATGCCCATCTGTTCTAAATTGGAATTTTAATATATTTAAAAAAAAAACAAAAAAAACTTGAATAGTTTTTATTTAAAAACTGAATAAATGTTCAAAAATTTTCTAAACCCTGCATAAAGTAGTACGAGTTAATTCTGCAAGAATATTTAAATATAGAATAGAAAAACAAAAAAAAAACAAAAAAAACTTGAATAGTTTTTATTTAAAAACTGAATAAATGCTCAAAAATTTTCTAAACCCTGCATAAAGTAGTACGAGTTAATTCTGCAAGAATATTTAAATATAGAATAGAAAAACAAAAAAAAACAAAACTTTCAAATATATAAAATCCATACATTTTAATATATATATATTTCAAATTATGAACTGTTTTCCATGTGAGTTGGCCAACAAATATACATACAAATATAATTTGATAACATTCTTGTAAGGATGGGAATTGTAAACTGAAGTATGACATTGATCTGGTAAAACATATAATTGCATATTTGTTATAATGCTGAAGCTGAACTTTCGTTGTTTTTATTGCCCTTTAATAGCTCTGAAAGCATACCTGAGCAATGGCTTCACAAACTGTGGTATCTTGGGTAACTTTTAGGATAACGTATTCATCAGGTGCATTCACACCGAAGACACTAATGAAAAACATCCTTCGCTTTTGCTTTGCCAAGCTTATTGTTGACCCAGTAACCTGAAATAAAAGTATATAGCAAATAACAAACTTATTTAATCTATTAATGTAAAAATCACGATGTGACAGTAGTAAGTAATTTACTAACGAAAGTCTTAATCTAGAAGCATATTCAATGAATTCCCACAAAATAAATACGTTTCTTTAAAAAGCATGAATGCATTTGAGAATGTACTACAAACCAGAGCCTTACATTAGTTTTCTAATTTATTTATATGTAATCACAAGTAAAACTGTAATAGTTAAGGCAAAAACAACAACAACAAGAACAAACAAATTCTGTGCAAAATAATGGTGACAAATAACTGAAAACTTTTGTTTTCTCTTAAGATTAACTTATGGTACAGTATTATGGTATTGACTACTCTTATATTTCTTAGAAACTTTCCAAATCTGATGATTAAGAGTACATTAAAGAATAATTATTAAAAATGGCCAAACTATGAACCACCATCAGGTGTTGCCAATTCATGGATCTAAAATCTAATGTAAGAAATGCTATTTTAAATAGCATTTCATACATTTTTGTTAACTTCCATCTCATTTTGTAGGTTTTGGATGATAAAGTGAAATTGAGATTTTTTCGCATACAGTTGAGTAAAACACAAGTGTATTAAAATTTCTTTCTTTTTTTCTTGCAAAACGTGCTTTTGGAGAGGGACTGTATATTTTCTTTCTTTCCTTCTTGACAAACATAGAGGAAACTTCATTGCCCCAATTTTGATCTTGTAGTCATAGAAATAGTAATTATAAAAATGAAATCTTGGTTAATATTGGTAAGAAAACTTCCTTTCTTCATTAAGACACAAGCAAACATACATAGTGCAACAGAGATAATTATAAACTATCCAAAATGGAATATTAAAAGCCAGACATTTATCCACTTTATAGCAATGTAAATTAATTTGTAGTTTTTGTACAATTTTTCTTCAATTTGAAATAATTTTTATATATATATTTTTGTTTTTAAACATAATGATAAAAACAGCTTATGGACATACTGATATTTGATAGCAACTTTGTATTTGAAGTTAACAATGATCGAAAGACTCATTTATTTTGAAACCATTACAAAATTAAGAAAAAAAATATCTGACCAGAGAGTGGTGGAGTAATGATATACTTTTTCACTCTGTCAGTCTGTCTTTCTTCTCTCTCTCTCTCTCTCTCTCTTTCTCTCTCTCTCTCTCTCTGTGTGTGTGTGTGGTGTGTGTGTGTGAGAGAGAGAGAGAGAGAGAGAGTTAAAACAAAGAAACATGCAAAAACTAAGTAGTTTTCAAAAACCAAAACTTTACCATTACTTAGTATAACATCTACTAGCTCTTTGGCTGGCCTAATAATGAACATTTTCCACTCATTATAGATAAATGCTTCTTAAGACCCAAGTAACCCTAGTACAATGTAAATGTTTATTTGACTGGGGGTTTTAAAATAAGTAAACAGAAAAATATAAATGGTACTTTTATTGCAGAGATTTCCATTGTTGGTAAATTTTTTGAAACCACTGATTTACATTTAATTATGAAGAACCTAAACAACGGTTTTGAACTGAGCAGAAATCATTTTTAGATACCACTGTCAGCAGACAAAAGTTAACTAAAAAGGTCATGACTGCAAGCTTATATTCAGTTTTACAGATGCTTCTATTTCAAATTTATGAAAATGAAATAAAACAAAAAAAAAATATCTAACTCTACATTTGTCTTTTTTTTAAAAAACAAATTTATATCCTTTACTTATAATTCTTAAAGGAAAAAAAAAATTACTGGTTTATTTTACATAAAATGCAAGAAAAGAAAGTACTTTACCTCCTTTCCATCCATTTTTCCAAGTTCAGAAAGATCTTTTACTTTAGAAAGCAGTGATCTCCTCTTGCCTGTGTTTCCTTCAGAACAAAATTCAATGTTATTGCACTGATCTAACAGATCTTCCTCATGTTTGCAATAGATGAAAATAGTGCCCAGCTCCATTGGTTGGTTTGAGGGTGTTCTTAATCTCACATGCCTATAGCCTTGAAAATATAAAAGTGCATTATAGTAAAGAATTTAATGTGTTCTGCATACATTAGTAATCTCATCCTAACTTGGTTTCAAAAGTCATTTATTTATTTACTTAGGATTCTGTTGTTTTTGGTAGGCTAACACTTGAACAAGTATAGTCTCAGGCAAAACTTAAATGAAATAATAATTTCATAAATTTCTGGTTTCTTTGTTATCTCCCTTGCAAAACTAGACAAGATCATACAAGATTTGGCAATCTTGGCCAAAGCCATCCAAAGTGCTGAAGTCTGAGTGAATGTAAAACTGTGAATATAGAAAGTACAATACCATTTTCTAATGGGTTTAAAAAAAAAAAATTCCAATAAATTTGTAGAATAAAGCTCTAGCAAGCATCTAAAAAGTTTTGAACACAACAAATTATATAACTATTTCATTATAAGTCAAAATGGAACTTCTGATAAGGACACAATCAGATCTTTCAAATGCTTCAAAACATAAATACTCTCAAGAGAGTTGTGCACAAAATAACTATTAAATTTCAATGCTGTGAAAATTTATATCCCAAGATTTTGTGTAAAAAACAATGGTGTAACTTTAGATAGATCATGATTCTGTTAAGGAACATTTAAAAACTATATTTTGCATTCTAAATCTAATCTTACTTATACTTAGCATTGATTGTATGATGATTTTATTCATAGGTCAGTGACTAGATTACAACATACACATATCAATCAGATTAATAAGACAAGGCTAAAAAATACCAATGACTAAGTAAACCAGGCACTTACATGTGCTAGAGGTTGGCAAAAAATTATTTCCTATCCAATTTGATGGCAATCATCCATGGCCCCTTCTTTTGGGAGTCAAATGGAAAGCAATGAAATCCTTTCTTGCTTTGTTCAGTTCATCAATTCTGAATACCTAAGAACTAGATAATGATCAATGTAGGACATTCTGGAGATTGCCCTACAAGGAGTACATCTCAGCAAGTTTTGTTAATTTCCCTGCTCAGTACTTAGCATAACCAAAAATCATAGACAGCTTGCACATACAAGCTTCATTTGGAAATAAATCTATCATTCATTTAAGAACATCATAATTATTACATTTAATTCATTTTGATTTATCTATATATTCTCAGTTTATTAAATATGTTCATGTCAGTTATTAATTACTTACCTGGACGAAGATGTTTCAGAGGAATCACTCTTTGTGAAGCCATGTGGCTGGTATTCGTATCCATCACCACAAAGCGAATAAAGGCAAGATCTATAAACATCACCTACATTAATAAGGATAATTTAAAAAGATTACTTGAAAGAATGAAAATATAATATGAATATAATTAATGAATTCTTCATCCTAAAAATGTCAATTAAAAACATGTTGCTAGTGCATTGACTAAATCCAATCAAATAGACATGCGTTCACTATAAGTAGAAAACATAGATGATTTTGAAACTTAATAAAATTATGATATTAAAATTGCTATTGGAAAAAAGATGTCTATAATAGAAGTATTTTAGTATCTGAAACCTTTTTTTTTTGTTGTGTAATTTATATCAATTATGGTTTTGAATTTAAATCTCAGTCTGGACTGGGTCAGTTTGCCATGGCTCTATAGCATGGTTTCTCCTCTCTTCCTCATCAGCCAGCCAGCCAGCCACATGGTTTTCTTTTTTTAGGCTCTCAAGTATCCTCACAAATCTAAAAATGAAGAAGTAGAGTTTCTGCAGTTGGTATGCAGCTAACCTTGGCACCTCTGTTCATGTATTTCTCGAAGAACAAAAACATCAGACATAATGTCATGACAAAGTTTTTGGAACTTATTTTTACAATAATTCTGTAAGAGATGCTTAAAAAAAAACAAACTAAAAATTAGATTACTAAAATGTACAATTTATATTAAACATAAGTAATTAAAATAAGAATTTGATGAAATATTTGAAAATTTTGAAGAATCTTTTAATGTTCAATTGTTTGAATTTATTTTTAATATACAAGCAAATGAAAAATATGCTAATGTACAATATTATCATTAAATACTTCAAAATTATTAGTCACAGTACAAGTCCTGGGTTATCTCCCCCTACACTGTTTAAAAGTGATATATATATATATATATTCAATGAATCTTTTTTAAACAAATAGTTAATAAGAAATTTTAAAAAGTAAAAAAAGTAAATAAAATGTAAAATGAAACATCTTAGGATATTTCCAACAACTCTTCAAGAATGCCAACAAATTACTGTATAAATAGCACAGTATTTGCATCCCACCTTAGAAGCTCTAGCATTTGTGTAGATATGGCTGTATATTCATTTAACACACTTGTAATGAAAAACACCTGGATTTGGAAAAATACATCGTTACCATTACAAAGAGTTATATTAATGAAGGTGCTGTGTGTGACAGTCCTTATGGCTCAACTTGTGCTGAGTAATACAGATTTGAAGAGTAGAGACAAGTAAATGCAAGGTGATTGAAAATGGATTTCAACTGTTTAGTCAACACTGATTATATAATTTGAAGTTAAAGAAAAAAAGAGGGATGTAGGCAGGACCTTTGTGTCATCCAAAGATTTTGAGACAAAAATGGAAAACCACATGACTGATTAAGGCAAGAACAGTTTATTGTCATTAATAATTTATTTTTAATATATTTGTTTCGTTTTTCCAGCGGTGAATTAAACGAATGAAAATTAAACTCTAATTAGTTGTGCCCAGGAGATACAAGAAGATATGCAAGAAATAACCGATATGGGCTCTCACCTGAAATGTAAAGACATCATTCCAAATTGGATTTAAGGCATTTCGTGACACAACCTTTGATTTTTGTTTGGCACAATCCACTGGAATGCCGATGATTTCAACTTCTACCTGAGTGCTAGAAACATGGTTCGGACTCACATACTGCCCAGATATTACCTTTAAAAAAAAAACAAAAACAAAATCACAAACAAGTAAAAGAAAGTAGTCATGAAGCAGCTTTTCAAGAGAGATGCTTCTGTAACAAAACAATTTATTTGAAACAAGTTAATCTTTTTTTTTGTTGTTTTGCTGCTTTTTAAAATAAACAAACGTGTTCTAGTGTGTGTTTGTGTGTGTTTATAAGGATTATATTGATTACCCGACACACCCACGTGACGTGAGCTATTTCAAGGCTAAGTGTCACCATTTCTATTGGGATGCATGTGCATTTGTTTTTGTCTGTCTCAGTCTGTCGCTTTTCGCCACCAGAGTAAACTGTTTGTCTGCGCTCGTACAGCGGTGTGCAAAAGTCTTGCATAAAAATAATTTTTCCTGTAAAGTAGCTCGCAGTTGTTATCAAATCTTATTCATTAAAGTATTTCTACATTACTGTAGTGCATCTATTCCAATAATATCAAGTATATTGTTTCATTGTAGGAAAAGTTATAATTTTTAGAAAATCATTTGCATCAAATCAACGTGTGCAAAAGTGTTGCATAAAATCTAGACAGCTGTCTAATCAATTCAGATTCAATTACAATTATGCAGAAAGTGATCAGATCTATCAATAATGAGTAAAATATCCGAAATTCTTGATAACTTGTTCACAATGACGAGGTAAGCTGGCTACCAAACGCTGACAATTGTCACTACTGAACTCCGACCAGCCCTCCTCGATTTTCCGTTTCAAGTCGGTTTTATTTTTCGGTTTCTTGGCTCTAACGCTGAGTTTAATCGAGTGCCAAATGTTTTCGATGGGATTGAGATCCGGGCTTTGAGCCGGCCAGTCGAGGAGGGGGATTCGCAACTCTGCCATCAAGGTCTTGACACTCCTAGCTGAGTGGATGGGGGCGTTGTCCTGCTGATAGATGGCCGTCAGGGGCATGTGGTCACACATATATGGTTCGACAATGTCCGAGACGATCATAGCATAGTCATGAGCATTCATTCGACCCTCCATGTGATGTAACGGACCGGCACTGGACGATTGAAAACAACCCCAAACCATGGCTGAATCTCCCCCTGCCTGGAGAGTCAGTCGAGTGCAACTAGGATGGTATTTCTCGGACACCGATCGCCGAACGTACACCCAACCCGCCGAGTGGACCTTCATGAATTTTCTTTTGTCAGAAAACAACACTCGGGGCCACTGGGCCACGGTCCAGTGGAGATGGCCGCGAGCCCACTGCAGTAGCTTTCGACGATTTTCCAGACTGCTAAACTGCTTCTTCTGTGCTGATCACCCGATCAGTCCCATGTGGATCAAACACCGTCTGATGGTGCACGAGGCCAACTGGATCCCATGGTGCCTTGACAAGGCGGTCTGGATGTTGGTAGAAGTGCGGAATCAGTCCGAGTTCAACGTGCAGGCGATCAGACGATCCTGTCGAGCCGTCGTTTTCCGTGGTCTGCTGCCTCTGCGTTTCGAAATTAGGCTCCCATCGACTTTCCAACGTTTCAGTGTGCGAGATATCGACTGATCGCAACCGATACGATCCGCAATGACCCACTCAGCTTCACCATCTTCCTTCATGCAAATGATTGTGGCAGCTGTTCGGGGGTCAAATATCGGGTTCTCGGCATCACTATATTGAACAAAAATGAATCAGAATAGTGGTAAATGACAGTTTTTCTTATTTATATTCCACTATCCTAAACTATTATAGCACAAAATATATATTCTAATTTTTTGTAGTCTATGCAACACTTTTGCACACGCTGATTTCATGCAAATTATTTTATTAATATTTAAATTTTGACTGTGCAATTACTAAATGGATCTTAGTGTTATAAATCGTTTAAAGACACCGATACCTGTCAATTAAAACAGAGAACATACAATAGTTACTAATTTCTACAAAATAAGAACCCATTTTCTAAGTTTAGTAATTTTTATGCAAGACTTTTGCACACCGCTGTAGTTCATGTCATGCAAACTGTGATTCTTTTAATTGAGCAAAAACTTGAAGATTTAAAAAGACCAGACGAAGGCAAGTCCATGGAAAGAATTGCATCCGAACTTCGCGTGGGGGAGAGTTACTGTTAGCAATGGGAAGAGGAAAAGAAGTGAGTTAGAGAAGTGGTGCTCCGGTCGAGCCTCTAGTTATGGAACAAACACTAGAAAAACTATGAAAAGGTGAGCGAAGCTTTATTCCTATGGTTCACACAGCAAAGAGACAAAGGCATGCCTATATCAGGCCCCGTACTGAGAGAGACAGAGAGCGCTCTGATTTTCCAAAAGGAATTAAATGAAGGGGACCCTGATTTCATGGCTGGCGTAGGTTGGCTTGATCGTTGGAAAAAACAATATGGAATAAGACAGCTCAATATCTGTGGGGAACAATTATCAGCGAGTTCTGATTGAATTTCTTGAATTTAAAACAAAATTTCTTCATTTTATCGAAAATGTAGGAGTATCAAGGGAGCAGATATATAACTGCGATGAAACCAGATTACACTATAAAATGTTGCCTGCAAAAACTCTAGCTTCCTGTCTTGAAGCTTCTGCTCCTGTGTATAAACGAAGTAAAGAAAGGGAGACTATCCTTGTTTGTAGTAACACTACTGGTAACCATAAACTATGGCTCACATTTGTTGGAAAGTAGAAAAAAAGACAAGGGCTTTTAAAAACCTGACTCCTGCTGCGCTTCTGGTTTCTTATAAGAACCAGAAGAATGCATGGATGGATTCAGACATTTTCTGAAGATGGTTTTCCCAATTAATTTGTTCCACCAGTAGAAAGGTTTTTGAAATCGTTAAACCTACCAGGGAAAGCAATCCTTCTCAATGATAATGCGCCATCCAATCCTGACGAGTATGAACTGAAAAGTGGTGACATTAGGACAATTTTTCTTCCTCCTAGTGTCACCTCATTGTGTCAGCCAATGGACCAGGGTGTTCTAACTGCAATGCTGCACTGTACTGCCAACTAGTATAAGATGTCACTGTACAGTTTTTGACAAATATACTATACAAAAAATCTAATATTTTTGAAAGTTGTTGTGAGAGCAAATACGAAAAGTTTGATACAGTGAGCTTGTTATAGCAGGTTTGGCTTCATTGCCCTAAAGTCCTTGTGCCTAATGCATTCAAATATGTATTATTGAGAAAGTGAAAAAAAAAAAATTCTGCTTTCATTCAAGGTGGCTTGACTTTACAGTTGGAAGCCTTAGATATCTGTATCATAAAGATATTAAAAGAATAGTTTAAGCTGAATGTACACAGTAGCTGACAAGTGATGGACATGAACTCACACCAATAGGAGATAAAAGCACCCTGCTCACCAAGTGACAACAAAATAAGTCAAGAATGCTTGGAAAGCTTTAGTCTAAAGTGCTGCAGAAAGTGAAACTCTTAAGAGTATATTACTTTAAAGAAAGCATGCAAAGTACCCACTCATTTTTCCTTTATCATTAAAAATTTCTTGTTCTTACTAGATTTAGTCAAGAACCGACCATTTAAGGTTATTCACTTTGGCAAGTTCTTGCAATAAATTTTCTTTGGTTTTGCTATAGATATAGGTGCGTCATAGTATTAAATAAATATAGCACAGCTTTTGTGAGTCTCAACTTCTTGGTTGGGTAGAAGTGCATGATTTTAGAATGTTAGATAAAGAGAACAAAGATCTGTTAAAAATGTTTTTAAAAAATCCTTTTAAAAATGTCTTCTCTTTCATGTTTAGGAGAAACTCATTTCAAGAAGAAACTTTATGTATTAATTTATTTTATAAAACATGTTAGTTGCATTGTCTCTATATTATGAAAATCTGGTTTTATAACAAAAAAAGTAAATATCAGGAAAACTTACATGGAGTGTGAGAACAACTGCATGTAAGCCATCAAATTCTTTGTCCCAAGGGTTGAACCTGTTGTACATAACATGAGATTTGTCCCACATTACTCGAGGCCTCAGGACAAAACCACTTCGGTCATTTTGCTCAAAAAGGGCAGTATTAAGTGACATTGCCAAATCTGAAAATAAAAAAAAAACACAAAAATAAGTAAACATCAGCCAGTATAATGTCAAGTTTATCTTCTAAAGTTTTAGTTACTTGCTGGATATTACTGCTTATTGAATTATAAAGTATTTATTATAAAGTTTTTGCCATAGAAGGATTTAACCACTTTTATAGCTATTCAAGAGACCCATTTGTAGTATGCCAAGCCAATATGATTTATAAAAGTAGCTCCTAACATTTATAAGCTCTTTTCAACAGGCTTATATACCAAATATTGATAATACCCCAAAAGGATATATAAATACTTTTGTATGCTAATGTATGAAAATCATTTTGAGACCCTGTATATATTTATTTCCTTGTATCAACTGACATCTTGCAGACAATTTTAAAAATTTGAAAATAATATTCTTTAGTCACTGCCAAAAAAATAGAGCATTTTAGTAAAAATCATTCAAAGCCCTTGATAATTATGAACATACCACTTTCATATCTCCAACTATCATTATAAATTAAATTGTGCAGGCCTATTTCTTTTGAATAATCTAAAGGATGGCTCGTAAATTCCTTCACTCTATTTTTATGATGTGGGCTACAGTAAATAATCAACACATTATTGGGTCTTTTTTTTGTGAAGCTCCTTTCAATTTTGAGAGATATCTCCATATGCTAAACGAGTGGTTTGCCTCACAACTGGAAGAATGAAGTATTTTTCAATCAGCATAGTTCCAATGAGATGAGATGAAGTGCCAGTGCATTATCAGTCTAGAACTTCTCAAATTACATCTTTTTGAGTAGGGAAATAGGTCGAGGATCTGAGAACTGCTAAAGTGGACTCCAGATAGCCCAGATCTGAATACTTGCAACAATTCACTTCAGAGATATGTAAACAAGACTGTAGCGAAAACCAAGAACAACAATACAGACAAACTAAAAACTTTTGTGTGCTGCCACATAATCTTATGTTGTGCCAATGATGGCAACTACAGATCCACTAAATGTATTAGGTTGGGGTGAAGAGATTTATGGACCATCCTGTAGATCAGGGTTTTTCAACCTTCTTTCCATGGTGTCCCAAATCTAACTACGTACAGACTTTTGCGTCCAACCCAATCCAACAAAAACTAGTAAATGCAAATTTGTTGGGTTGTCTCAGACTTTTTTAGCCTAGCACACAAATTCAATGTACAAATCTGACATTTTAAGACCGAAAACATTTCAATCTTCCACCAAAGGTGGGTAAAAGGTACATATTGAAAGTGGGTACAGTGCACATATTGAAAGTTCTCAGTGAGATGGCTGGGCCTGCATATCATTAGCAAGGCAATTCAAATCAGGTTCAATAGAAGTTAGGGTCAAATGCATATCTGCTTCAATGTCCAAACAATTCCGGTCTGTAGTCTTTATCCCTGCCATGACTGGAAATGCTGATTCACAATGATACGTCGATGGAAAGGGCGTAAGTTTCTTAATCGCAATTGAAGATAACACTGGGTATTCAACCCGCATTCCACACCAAAATTCACACAGTCTCTTCCTTTCAAAGTGTGAGCCGCCGAATCTTGCTGAAGCCTTA
Source organism: Nautilus pompilius (assembly GCA_018389105.1). Lineage (NCBI taxonomy): Eukaryota > Metazoa > Mollusca > Cephalopoda > Nautilida > Nautilidae > Nautilus > Nautilus pompilius. The sequence continues at coordinate 2,068,229 of JACATO010000342.1, read as the reverse complement.
CCAGCTTTTCCTGTGCAAAATTGTCTTCTTGGCTCCAGACATCCGCGGTAAATGGATCTTGGATGGGATTGAACTGACTGGGGTCAAAGTCGGAGTAGTACTTTTCACATTCACTCTTCGTCAAGTTCAGGTGCATCACAATATCTTGGATATCAACACTGCTATTGTCTTCAAGAAATTCATTTAGGCTGGGAAAGAGGGCGTGTCATTTTTCCTGGGCCTTCAGCACTAGTAAATGAGAGTACGAGTGTATCCATGAATTTTGTCATGGAAATCCATGATATTGGAATATCTGCCTTGTAGAGACTTGATCAGTTTGTTGAATTTCTCGAATATGTCAGTCAAATAACACAAAATTCCTAGCCATGATTTATCTGACAGGAAGCAGGCCATTTCTACCTTCTTCAGTCCGCGGAGAAATTCCACCACCTGTACATGGAATTCATATAGCCACAACAGCACATTTCCACGACTTAACCACTTGACCTTGGTGTGGTATGACAGGTTCTGGTGTTTGGCATCCATGTCTTTGTGTAGTTGCCTGAATAGGCGAGTGTTCAGGGGACTGGCTTTGATATAGTTGACTATTTTCACCACCTGATTTAGCACTTGCTTCATAGGAACAGGTAAGGTTTTCGCTGATAGGGCCTGTTGGTGAATCAGGCCAGGGGCGCAACTCGTTTTATCATGGCTTGAAATACAGAATTACACTTGATCACGGCAGGAGCTCTGTCCGTGTAGCTTCCCACAAACATGTCCCATTGAAGGCCGTTTTGTTCAAAGTAATGTTAAATTTTACGAAATATGTCCTCTCCTTTTGTTGTGAAGTCAGTGGCGAAAAAACAAGGGTTCTTCTTTGAAGGTGTCCTCTGAAATATACTTCACCCAGACCATCAACTGGCTCAGTGAGGCGATATCTGTGGATTCATCCATGGCTATGGAAAAATATGGTGAATTTTGTATGTTCTCAACAACTTTGGATTCAATCGCATCTGAAATTGAGCTTATTCAGCATTGTATAGTGTTGTCGGATACTGACACTGACGATAGCTTTCTCGACCATTCTTCGCCAAATAACAATCTTGTTACATCCTTCATACATGGCATGATCAGGTTCACTGCAATTGTATGCAGTTTTTTTGCCTTGGCAACTCTATACGTGATCCAAAATGATGCCTCAACAAACATGACAGTTTGTAGCGCAATGCCTCTCGTGGAATCAAACTTACGGGAATTCAATGCTTGTAATTTCTTCTTGAAGAATGCCCTGTTCTTACCCTCGAATTGCAGATGTTTTGTTTCCAATGTTGTTGTAGGTGATTCTTTTTCATGCTTGAGGCAGCCAAGACTTCACCACACACAACACATTGAGGTTTATAAATTCCCTTGTCCACCAATGAAGTGAATCCTATATTTAGAAATTCATTACTGTACAGCTGTGTCTTGTCAGAACCCATAATTGGTCGAATTTTGATCGAAATTTATGCGAATTTCAACTCAGAAGTATTCTGCTGCTTATGACAACAACGTTAAAGATAGGCCAGGATCCGTCTCTTGCTAAATTAGTCCAAGAATCAAGCCTGTGTCTCATATGGACGATAACAATGCTTGATGCAGAAGAATCAATCCAGCTCACTCACTGCACAAAGCCACCATGCCGCAGACTTTGGCTGACCAATCAGCAAGTGGCCTGCTACCATGTGTGTTTGAAATATGACTTGAAATCTTCCGAGCGCCAAATGAAACAAACTTTGTATGAAGAAAACAAGGAAAGGATGGATCGATTTTAGTGGCTAGTTGTGTAGATTTAGTCCTTTCATACAAACGTACCACATTTTGGACACGCGTCTGGCTTTTGTTTCGGAGAAATTGGAATATTTTTGAGGGCATGTCGATTCCTCAAAAATCATCAGCCAATCAGTAGCCAGAACTCAGTCTTATGTAGCAAGTTATCGCTAAATCAACAAGACTGCAGCGTCAGCCGAGAGTGCAGGCAGAAGTTACGCCACGCATATAATAACTGCATCAGTGCAAATTGCGAGGTAGGGAGACTGAGGCTAGGTCAAGACACAGCTTGGACACCAGTCTTCACCCATTTGGGGCTTACAATTGCAAATGGGAAATGACAGGAAGTAAAATCATCCAATAATAGGTTTCAGACTCAGGACCATCTCTGCACAAAAATAGAGCTGTTTATAGAGAAGAAAGAAAGAGAGAATGTTTTTTGGGGAAGGGGAGAATAATGACAATACTGTACAATTTACTGTAAAAGATATTAAGAAACAAGTTTTATTTTCATTATAAACAGAATTTACATGTTTTGTAAGTAAGGATTCTTGAATTTGAAGCTTGAAATCCGAATAAGACATGGTCAGTATCTCAAGATCATCCAGAACAAATTTCATATTTAAATGAAGAGATTTCAAAAGAGCCAAATTCTCCCTACTGGACAGATGTGAAACAGAGTTCTTGTTGGTGCACTGATTGGCCTTGCCTAAGGCAGCCTGAGACGACTGAAAATGAACCAAACAGAGAACATGAGATCTGTTCCAGAAAGGGATACAGTCTTTAAAGTGAAAAAAAAGTTACCTTGGTATCTAAAATGAAACTTTAAGTTTCATAAAGGAACACAGTGAATCACATACTTTAGTGACAGTCTTTATCAATTAAAATGAATGAAAACCCAAAGATATTAGTTATAAAGGACACTTCTGGCAAAGAGAATTGGGCCCTTTTAAATCACATTTCTCCTAATTTAATCACAACTTTGTTTTGGATTATGTCAAAATACTAGCTACATCGCATTCAGATTTCACACTTGAAATATGAGAAAAATTATTTATCAACATCTTAAATCTGTTTAAATGAAAACAAAACTTCCAATCATTTCCCTTCATTTTTATTGTTCCGTCTTCTGCAACTTTTTAATAACACAATATAAGCATCAAGCATTCCAAGCCTGCAGTGGTTTGTATTGCACCTTCATACATGTTCACATTCTAGTTTAAGAGAACGTACATCTTTACCTAAACTTTCTTATCAAAAAAAAAAAAATACCTGATATCAGTCGGAAGCTAAGCTAAATTGTTGGGTGGAAACAGATGGCTGTCTGAAATGAATGTGCAATATGGTAAAAATGCCAATGTAAAAAATGATCAGACAATCTGACATTGGCAGAACCCTAGTACAAGTTTGCGCACTTCTTGGTGTCAACCCCAATCAGACAATCTAGCTGTTATTGTCGGATGTTGGATCATTCTTCAACTAGGGCCACTTCGAACAGTTACAAAAATTATGGGTGGTCTTGGTGACCACAAACATAACTCCCAAGGATGTTCCAAACATGTTCAACCAGATACAAGTCTGGAGCTCATGCAGGTGTTGCAGGCCTGGGAATGCTTTTTGCTTATTTTTTTTCAAGGAGTATACGTTTGAGGCCCTATGTTCTGCCTTTGCTTTACTTCTGTGGCAGATGTGGATTTTATTCAGTTGAAGATGAATTAAGGTATAGTTTGAAATAATATTCATTTATCATTTAAAAGAAAAAAATTTTATACTCCCATTTTGGTATTTTTATTTATACCTGCAGTATTCAATTAACAATGAGGTAAGTAACTTTTAAATGTCTAAGATTGCTCACTAATTCAACTTGTTGCCTACTTGTTTTAAAAAGGTTATTATTCTCTTCTACCTCAAAATAAGCAAAAATCTTCCATCATCATCCTCATCTAAGACTGTAGACATACTGCTGAGATTGGATAGTGCCATGGCTCTCACTAACAAGTGTTGGCATTGCTGCACCTTAACAGTCCTTAATGACACTCCAGTTTAACACATAAGAGAGGAAGCCCACACTCTCTGTCTGGTACAGAAGAGTAAGAAGAAATCATGCCATGGTAGGTTTACCAAACCATATTAATTCCTAGTTGGGATCTAACTGAAGCTCTTATCCCTAGAAGACCAATGTGTTGCACACCTGATCATCTGCTTCTCAAACACAAATTAATAACTACTTAGTTATAACGTTTCTAATAAGCTTCAAAAAGCCCAAAAGTGGTAAGCTTTTAAATTAAACATTTTAGTACCAATGGCAAGTAGTATTCATAATCTTTATAATTATTTCTATATGTACTGGAAGGAAACACAGCATTACACTCTCACTGGAGAATCCAAAGATAATTTTAAAGCAATTTTACAATTTCAATGCTTCAGATGCAGCATTATTTAAATTACAATGAATGGCAAAATGTTCTGTATTTTTTCCTTAAGGGAGATTGGGGCTAGTTGTTACAGTACCAGTAATTCCTAATTAGACATATGATGTCTGTCCAAAAAGAAACCTAATTTTTAAAACAGCGCGCCAACCAGCTGGCACAGTGTTGCGACTGTGGTGTTGTGTATAGGTGACCTTTACCTTCAGTCTAATAATAACCGCATCCCGCCACGTCAGTTAGTCATCGATCTACACGCGCTAGAGTGAATATATGTTTGTTTAGTGCACTTGGCGATTTGTCACAAGTCAAACAATGAAGGATCTTGAAGAACAATGTGTTTATGTGAAATTCTGTTTCAAATTGGGAAAAACGTTTACGGAGACTTTTTTAATGTTGCAGCAGACCTGTGGGGAGGATTGTTTGAGCCGTACGCAATGTCTCGATTGGTACCAGCTTTTAAAATCGGGAAGAACATCCACCGAAGACAATTCCAATTCTGGACAACCTTCCACGACAACGGATGACGATCACATTGAGAAAGTGCGTGCTGTGATCCGTGGAAATCATCACCTGACTCTCCATGAAGTTTCCGAAGAAGTAGGCATCTGTAAAGGTTCGTGACACATGATTCTAAAAGAAAGATTGAACATGCATCGTGTAGTCACAAAATTTGTTCCGCATCTGTTGACAGATGAACAAAAAGAGAACTGAGTCACAGTCAATCAGGAGCTCTTTCATCGTTTGAATGCTGATGAAAGCTGAAAAGCAGATCCAGAGAATAAGGCGGCTGGGGGATGAGAGTCGTCTCGTGCTTTGCCAAAATGTCACGGATAAGGAGTGACGTATGAGCAGGTACGTTGTCGTGGTGCAGCATCCAGGTTTTGCTTTTCCATGCCTCCTTCACACTGCCTCTCAACCGCCTCAGGACATCCAAGTAAGATTCTTTATTGATCGTCTGACCACGAGGAACAAACTCACGATGAACGACGCCCTTCCAATCAAAAAAGACGATCAACATCAACCTCACATTTGAGCGACTCTGATGTGCTTTATTTGGTTGTGGCGAGGATGATCCAACTCTCTGCGATGACTACCTTTTTGTTTCGACATCGTAGCCATACATCCACGTTTCATCACCTGTTATGACACTTTTCAGAAAGCTTTCATCAGCATTCAAACGATCAAAGAGCTCCTGATTGACTGTGACTCAGTTCTCTTTTTGTTCATCTGTCAGCAGACGCGACACACATTTTGTGGCTACACGATGCATGTTCAATTTTTCTTTTAAAATCATGTGGCACAAACCTTTACAGATGCCTACTTCTTCGGAAACTTCATGGAGAGTCAGGTGATGATTTCCATGGATCACAGCATGCACTTTCTCAATGTGATTGTCATCCGCTGTCGTGGAAGGTCGTCCAGATTTGGGATTGTCTTCGGTGGATGTTTTTCCCAATTACAGACGCTGGTACCACTCATGACATTGTGTACGGCTCAGACAATCCTCCCATAGGCCAGCTGCAACATTAGAAAAGCCTCCGTAAAAGTTTTCCCAATTTGAAACAGAATTTCACTCAAACACGTTGTTCTTCAAGATCCTTCATTGTTCAACTTGCGACAAATCGCCAAGTGCACTAAACATATGTTCACTCTATCGAGTGTAGATCGATGACTAACCGATGTGTTGTGATGTGGCTATTATTAGACTGAAGGTCAAGGTCACTGATACACAGCACCGCAGTTGTAAGAACGCTACACCGGCTGGTTGGCGTGCTGTTTTAAAAATTCGGTTTCTTTTTGGACAGACCTCGTATACTAGATGAGCAATAATCAATAATGAATATCATGTTTTTGACCTACATCAGATCCCAGTTTCCCTCATTATTAAAATTAGTTCTATAAAAATAGAAATGCTAACTTCTACACTTTAAAAACAGTTAGTGTGAAAATAAGTCCAGCAAAGCTGAAATAACAAGAACAGCAACAACAACAACAACAACAATAATAATAATAATAATAATAATAATAATAATAATAATAATAATAATAATAATAATAATAATAATAATAATAATAAAAGGAAAGAAAGAAATAGCAAGAGAGATGATCTGGCAAATAAATATAACTTACCATCTGTTTGGTAATTGAGAGCTACCATTTGTATCCCAAAGGCCCAAAATATAACAGGATTAAAGTTTGAAGAGTCAATTCTCATCCCTGCAGGATAAGTTCTCATTAGCTGTTTTTCAGTATGAGTGAGAAAGTCAAGGATTTAAATGAATTAAAAGGGGGTTTCTCAACCATTGAAATGTAATGATCACTTCAGTGTAATGCGAAGATTGCTTAGGTGTACAATGTGATACACACATATCCTTAGAATTTAATATTTTGTTTAAGCTTTGTGGCTGGTCCATTTCTCTCCATTTGTTATTCTTAAACATGTTACAGTCCTATATCTTTTCTAACTTATGTTCATAACTGTTTTTTCTAAATCACACGAACAATCTCAACTAATTGGAGGCTGCTTTACAACTAAACTCTTGTGCGAATGCCTTGATTGGGCTAATCAATATTCATAGTTCAGCTTTTCCATGATTCACCTGTTTAAGTTTCTTCCATTTTGTTTTGCTTGCATAGAATTGTACTATGTTATGACTTTTAGTTTTAACTTGAACTAGCCTGTTGCATTTTTGTTTTTTCTTTTTGTTCCATGATTAGCGCTAGGCTGAATTCATGATAAAATGTTGCCAAGCTAAGTGCTTAATTAAGTTATGCTCAAGTGAGTTAAGGATGTAAAAGCACACCAAAGTGAAAACATTATGCTTGTCAGCCCTCACATTTACTGGTTGCTCCTGGGTACAAGATAAAATGTAATATGCTTCTTGTATACCATCTGTGATATTAGGTTATACCAAGAACTTTCAGTTCTATCTAACACCAAATTATTAATTTCAAACTCATCTAGTAAAGGGCATAATAGTACTTGACAGAACTTAAACTAATCTACCGCAATTGTCTTTTTTTTCCATAAAACTGTGCAATGTATGCATTAGAAAGTGAATATGGTTTGGAGTCTGTCAATTCTTTAATACACATTTTTTGAAGAATTGTAGAGCTTGTACCTTTTAAGATTTTTTTGAATTTTCCTTTTAATTATTAATTTTTTCAAAAGGGTTTTAAAAATATTTGTAAGAATTATGAGCAAGCAGGGACTCTTAAAATTTTGTGTCACTGCCACAATGGCATCTGAAGAATCTGAAGGGTGTGAACCACCAGAAAAGAAACAAAAGAAAGAAAAGATTTTTATGAATAAGTATGCCAACAGCTACATTCAGTCTGAACTTTTTATAAGTGGAAATGATGATGCACCTATTCTACTATGCGTTGTGTGTAGAAAAACAATAAGCAATTCTGCAGTGAAACTTTATATGGGCATCCATTCTCATTTCCTTGCAAATCATCAAACTAAAAAGCCATTTCCAATAGGAGAAATACTGATAAAGCCAGTAATTTTAGAGGCCTGAAGAGAAGTTATCTGGTGATAACACAGTGAATAAAACTGATACCATTCCACTTCAAAATGATACAGTTATGCGTCATACTGAAAACGTGTCTAGTAGTATCAGAAGTCAACTTATCACCCAATTGAAAAAGTTGAAGTAGCTGGAAAAGTTGATAGCCTTTGTTATGTAAAAGATAAGGAAGTGCTGGAGGATGTCTTCATGGTTGCAGATATATTCCACTCATTGATGAGTATAGTTGAAAAAAACAAAAAAAAAAAAAAACAGCCTGAACTGGAAAAGCACTGTTGGCCTTTGTACTGATAGTGCTGCTATGACAGGCATGCAGTCCGGTGTCACTATATGAATTTTCAAGGCTGCTGCTGATCTGAAAAATACATGCTGTATGATCCATTTGGAGATGCTTGCAAGCAAGGAAATGATTCCTGAATTGTCTGTGTTGTCTGTCTGCATGCACACAGTAAATCTTTATTAAAACCAGCACATTAAATAGCAGAATCTTTAAAGTGCTGTATATGGAGATGAGTGTGGAGCTTGTCAAGCTTTTTCTGTGTACCAAAATTAGATGATTATCACATGGTAAGGTGTTGTCCCAGATCTTTAAGCTGAGAGTGGAAATGGAGCACTTTTTGGAATAGAAGAAATCTAAACTAGCAGAGTTATTTGACAATGTTGAATAGCTTTCAAAATTAGCATACATGGCAGACATATATAGACTTCTAAATGAACCAAATTTATAGCTGCAAGGTCCGATGAGCTTATTGTTTTACCTTTGCCACTAAGATAGATGCCTTAAAAATTAGATGGTTGTTTGGAAACAAAGGATTGATAAAAAGGAAATATATCATATGTTTCCTTGCTTTGCAGACTTGGCAGTAAATAAAGAATGTAACTGACATCCATAATAGTTATAAAGTAGTTTCAGAACATCTGGAAGAACTTAAGAGTCAAATTTGATGAATATTTTACATCTGAAGATGATCCTTGTGTTGGCTATTTGTGGATAATGAATCTTTTCATTCACCATGGAAATGAAACAAATAAGTTGTCAATCTTAGAAATGGATAGTCACAATGAACTAACATGTAATCACACATTTGAAAGAAGAAATGAAGAAGCTGTCATTGCAAATATTTTGCTTAAGTGAAGACTGAACCTGAACAATTTAGCAAAAAAACCAATTAAAAACTATTGGCATTTTCTTCCATATGTCTCTACAAGCAGTCACTTTCAATCATGGAATCTAGAAAAAAGGAGTGAAAGAAATAGATTTAAACTCGAAATAACCTTTCAACTTATGTCATGTTAAAGATTTGTCCATGAATTGATATGCTTGCCAAGAAAATGCAACTGCAGTCCACTACCTTTTAGTTTACCTTGGTTTGAGAGGTGGTTAATTTGTTCCTTCTTTCCTCTCATTGAATCTTTTTGTAGTTTTTTAAAAATTTAATGGTAATTTTTTTCAAATACTTGTCAGCCCAAGCTCATCTACTGCAACATATGAAGACTATTATCCCTTTCTTATTTCTTTGTCATTTCACCAGGTGTACCTGGAGTTTTAAATTTCTAAATGAACCTATTAATTATGTCCTTATTCTTGATTGTCTCAAGAAATGACTTGTGAATGATTACTGATTTGTCTATTGATAAGTTTTGTGGACTCATAGAATAGTAAGACCAGCTTTGCTAATATATATATATATATATGCTGATGTTGGTGCATGAATTTCTTGAGAAAATATTTGGTGGGATGTAGATTGCAAAAGGTTGATTATCACCATATTAGGAGACATGAATAAATAAACAGATACAATATTTGTAAAACAGTAACTGCATGACCTGTTCATACATTTCATTAAAAATTAAAAAAAAAAATAATAGAATTCTAATATTTCTATCTCATTTAGGGTAAAAGAAATACTAATAAATACATGGTTTCACTTAGTGCGATGTTAGCTTACAGAGTTAATTAAAACAATCTGATAAACAAAACAAGTGAGTGAAAATTTGCTTATATAAAGATTTTTCCTAAAAAAAGAGAAGAAATCTAGTACATTAAGAAATAGTTAAAAATATCTCAAATATTTTTTTATAAAGATATTTTCTATATGGATGGAAGAAAACTGTTTCAAAGTATATAATAAATACCAGAGGCATTCAAATGAAACTGGGGACTGGATACCATTACAACAATGTGATTTAAGTTGTGTTTTATTTAGATATCCATAATACTAGCCTTAGGGTAAGTAAAATAGGGATTTAAAATTTCATGGTTCTTTTCAGGTTTAAAACAACAACAACATTGACAATGTTCCCCTTAGCTAAAACATCAGATTGATTATACAACAAAGAAATGATACTGATCTTTTAGATCATTGGAATCCTAATTTCATTTACTTTACCTATTTCACATTATGCATTTAAAAAAAAGAAGCTAGAATTGTACCCATAATCCTCTTCCAAATATAGATTTTAAACTGAAAAACATGCAAAATAATTAAAACAGAAAGTCTAAAAAGCAATAAAAAATAATCCAGTGCCTATTCTATCAGTATTAATTGTACAGTTAATAAACAATTTGAGGCTGAAAAGGATATTTTATAGTGCCCGTAGGATAACGTCTACACAGGTGTTTAGCTTTGTTCTCATTTAATGATGATAGGAGGTAGCAAGGTGGTGTTGAGTCAAAACGTTTCGACCTGATCATGGAAGGCGTAATATTCAGCTCTGTCTTTTCCGTCACTGAAATGTAAATCAATTCTTGAAATATAAATTGTGACTTTTACTGAGAAGATAAGAGAAATGTTGCCTTGATCTATATTTTATTTACTTATGGCATGCATTTACCCTAGAGTTAAGTTTATTAACTTTCTGAAGTGTAAATATTTTGACCTTGTGAGTTCTGGTCTACATATAACTGGTGCATCAAACTTGTTATTAACAGTTGGTTACTTAGTTAGATATTTTTTTTTTTTTTCTTTTCCTAAATAATAATTTTAAAAAAAAAGTCAGCAAACTTTCACTTGGACTGTTACAGTCTTTGTGCTGTTTACTCTGATCTCTCAGTAACAAAGCAATAAAAAATTACTTTCTTATTGAAGCAACTGCTCTCAATGGCTTGGTAAAAACTAAATTTGACAAAAAGATTGACATTATCCCATTTGTTACTATAATCATATACTGAACAAAAATGTGGTCATCCATATTTTTAGCAGATTGAACCATATGAAAGTCTACTGATTTGCATAAACTGTAAGTACCAAGAGGAAGTAAAATAACTGTAAACATTTGACTAAGTTTGAGATTTTAAAAAAATAATAACAGCTGGCTAAGAAGGCATGGCTATGGGGCATCATGTCCTTAGCCTTCCATTTGGGGTACCGACCAGGTGCCACGCCCTTTTTTTTGGTGTGGTTACTCGGATTCGGCCATGGAGGGTGGGGATGAGTACTCTGTAAGGCCACACAGATGGGAAGTCCCCTGCTCTAAAAGAGTGGGGGCAACGGATGCTTTATGCCCTTGGCCTGCTTCTCTGGCTGGAAAGGTTAGGCACGTCGGGACTGATTTTCGGACCTTAGGTGCCAAGGCCTTTTTTCCAAAGAGGTTTTTGGCTGGGGAAGCGGGCACTCTAAAAGGAGTTTGCTCCAACTGAAGCTTTTGCTTCTCTACACATGGGATGTTTTGGCGTCCCTAACCAGGTTGAATTTCAAGCTGCAACACAAGGCACTTTGGTGCCTCAACACTGGCCTTTTCGGCCCTCTACACAGAGCTCTGCTCCACTAGAGGTTTTAGCCTCTCCCACTCCTTTCTCTTCAGAGATACACACACATACACGAACTTTACACTACACCACACTTGCATAAACACACACAAAAGAAAAAGATCAAGGCACACTCTTGTCTATAACCAGACTTGCTTTCTTGCTTTAGGGGGTTAGGGTTTTGTTTTGATTGGCATTTCTTATTTGATGGGCCTGACTACCAAGTGGCTTGTATTGTAGGCTCCCTTGCATGGGAGTGATCAACAGCATGATTTAGGGGATCATAAAATCATCTTTGAGCACCATCTGGACCTTTTTCCCCATTTGGAAACCATGTGCAGATTCAGTAACGCACTCCTTCAAAAGGAGTCACACACACACACACATACTATCATAATAAAAAAAGCACATCCTCCTTTGATATAACAAGCATAATGTAAATTAAAAAAATTCTTCTTCCTTTAAAAATGTAAAATGATCACATGCATAGAGGAATTGAGTAAAATATGCCAGACATATGTGCAAAGTATATATGACATAAAATTGTAGAGTACAATTGATGCTTTCATATAGTCTTATATGGTTCAGAGCAACACATTAATCATTGATGGATTCATGCTAATAGAGGAAGTGATATATCTTTCTTCAAAATACTAGTGATTTTTAAAAAGAGTCAATTTTATGTTTATAGAGCTTATCTGTAATTTTCAATTCTTAGAATCATAATTTAAAAACATCCTAGAAGTTTTACAAGTTACAAAATTTTACAATGCAATTCCTAAATTGTTTAGTAATAATGTCTTCCTACAGTCTGTGTTTCATTAAATCTAAATAAATTCATTACAATCTCTTAACAAGTTTTCTATTGCCTTACCTGTAGTCATCATATTTGGAGCACTTGGAGATCCACCCAGGCTGGATGATAAGATACTCTTTCTTGCTGCTGTTTTCTTTTGCTTTACTGATGTACTGGGACTAACTGACAAGCCTGCATGTTATAAAAACCACAGTAAGCTTGTAATATTTATCAATACCTAAAAACGCTAAATAAATATAAATTAGGAACTTGGTATCTGTAAGAGATTCAAAATCATACCAATTGTAGAGTACTTGTTTCACATGCTGTGTAGTGCCATTAAGAAAAATATGCATATTTTAAAAAAAATGGATTCGTAATCAGAATGCCTACCTCTAAACTTGACAGCCTGTGTGTATACCACCAGATCAGAGAGCTCCTTTGCAATCTGGCTGGCCTTTTTCTGTTTAGTTTTGGAAAATGTTTTCAGGTCAGTAAGTTCCTCTTCAAATTGCCAGTCCAACTCTGGGTGGCTTTTTGGACGGGATTTATCACCTAGGGAGCTGCTTCGAGGTCTAAAATTGAAAAATTTGATTTAATTTGAAAACATTTTTTAAAATTTTTTTTGACTGCAAAAAAAAAAATTAAACTGCACAAATACTTAGAGCTGCTTTCCTAGTTTAATAATTCTAATGAAACATTAGGTGAATATTCTGACAATTTAAAAAAAAAAAATTGTCTTTTTTTCATTGGTTTTATAACATTTTTTTCTGGTTAAAGGAAGTGCAACACAAATGGCTGCAAGCTAAATTGTATACAGAAGTATTCAGTTAAGCTAAGCTAATTTTGTTGGTTTCAACATCTAGAATAAATTTTAAAGCTTAGAGAAACTACATATTATTCATTAAATGAAGCAGTTAAGAAAAAGGAAATTAGGAGAGACTAGGAGTAGATATTACAGGAATAAGTTATTACAGCACCTGCAATTTCCAGTTAAATATATAGATGAGCTATAACTGACATCAGAATTGACATTGATTACAGAGCTCATCAATATGTTTAATTAAGAATTACCCCTGCTGTAGCAACTATCCTTGGTTCCCCCTACATTTTCAATGAACATTACAGTAATAACAAAATTAACATAATGGCAGAAAAAAGCACAACTTGCCTTACATCACCAAAGGAATCAGTTCGAATATGCAAATTTTTAGTTTTATCATCTTGCTCAGGTGTTTGACTTTCCTGACTATCCACAGACTGACGTAGATCTTTATCTAAAAGAGTTAAAAAAGATTCTTAGTACTGATAACTGAATTAATCAGTTGGTAGTTTTTATCTAAATGAAAAGTTAATTAAAACAAAGAAACAAAAAAAAATACAATTTCTTGGAAATTAAGGTTAATTAATAAAACTACTTAAAGAGAAATCTTAGGGGTAAGGTAAAAAAAAGCAATAGATGTATTTACTTAAAAAATCTTATAATATGCAGATTTAATAATGTGAATGGTTTGATTAATGTACATCTAAAAAAAAATAGAACATTACAGCAACAAAAGGGAAACCCCCCCCAGAATTTATCAAATAACAAACACCCAGGAAATGAAGGCAGGATGCTAAGCTACAAAAGAAATAAACATCAGTTATCACTGTTTTTGTTTTTTTTAAAATATTTTTAATAAGCTTGAATTTAGCCTTATAAGTAATCAATATGTATTGATGCAAGCCTTGTTTTGTTAAGTTACAAGCTATTCAGAATATTTTGTTAAATCGACAAGGTAGTGCAAAATATCATTTCCCTCTTTATGTAAATTGTCAAATTATACAAATAAAACCAATATTAGCTATACAGTGTATATATGAATTTTACTAGGGATGTTCAAATGAAACCCAGCCAGATATTATTATGATGTTATTTCAGTTGAGTTTCAACTGAATGGTAACAGTATAATTATCAAAAACGTTTGTAATAGCTAGATAAAGGTGTAATATGAATACATTTGAATTATATAATTCAAAAATGTGTACACTTTTTAAACAACTGTTATAAATTTAATCAATTTAATAGTTCAATTCCGGCAGCACAGAATACAGAATGAAAAACAATATAGATATTCCCACGAAAATTCAGAATAGCTAAAAGCATGCAAATATATAATTCATAACTTAAAGTAGTAAAAAATAGCCTGGTAATTGTAGTCATAATTACGTTAAAAAGAAGGCTGCCTCACAAAAAAATTGGTTATTTTATTAGAGATGCTTATTTAAAAAATGATCGTTTCAAGACTAGTTAGAAACATGCTTTGTAATGTCATTAAAACTTTGCATGATGTAATAAATGCTTTGTATTCTAACTTTAAAACAAACAAAACAAAGACAGGATACCAAATAAACATTAGTTGGTCTTCTATATTGATTCCTTTGAATACTGACAAGAAAGTTGTGTTTCAAATACTCAGGCACTCAAAAGTTTTAAATGAAAAATTCTCAACCCTGAATATAAGAGTGCTACTGAAATATGTACATTCTAAAGAACACACTTTTATCAATAACGACACATTAAAAAAAATCTTAGTTTAGATAGATTACTAAGAAAAATATATTAGAATGTTTAATTTAAATATGCAACATGTCATGCTAAAACAACAAATTCTAAATGCTTTTGTTTAAAATAAATTTTTTGTAAGCAAGCCATTGCCTTCATGCAAAGTTCTTACAATAGACAGAAATTTCATACCACCTGGATTACACTTGTAAGCATACAAAATCTTTGGCTTGAAGAAACTTTCACAATTTATGTAAATATGAATCTTAATATGTAAATATATGTACGCACACACACACACACACACACACACACACACTAAAATATCTGATTTAGAAAGCATGTAATAATAATTCATAAATATTTTGATGCACTTTAACATAAAATTTGCTGCAATAACATATTGCCCATAGTATAGTATAGTGTAAATTTATTTCAGTAGATTTTTTAAAATGACAAATATGAAAAAACAAAATCAAAGCAAATCATTTGCAAACACATGACATCAATAATAATATATGTTTATTAAGGAGTTACTGTCATTTTAACATCTTTACCCGCTCTTCCCTATATTTTGATAACCTCTTGAAAAACCACTATACAGGGTGTTCCAAAAGTCTTGGGCACATTTGAAGTCCCCATATCTATTTAACTATGAATGGTAGTAAGATAAAAGTTGTGTCATTTTAAAGCTAATTACATTAATTTTTTTGTAAGGCTATTGATTTTTTTTATTTCTTTTCAGATATTAAGATCTTTTTAGATTAAGATTTTTTTAGATATCTTTTCAGATTTTTTAGTTAATGGATAAATTGAGTGAGAAAGAGTCTGGTGACTTCATTTTCCAACAGGATGGAGCGCCACCACACTGGAGCCTCAGGGTTAGACAGTTTCTGAACATAAAACTGCCAGACAGATGGATTGGAAGGTCTGGGCAGAATGATCACGATCTCATGTCCTGGCCACCCAGATCTCACACCATGCGATTTCTTTTTGTGGGGATTTGTGAAAGGATTGGTATATGTGCCCCCTATTCCCAGAGACGTGGATGAGCTGAAGGCACGAATAACAGAAGCTGTTTCAACCATTGACAATGCAATGCTGGGACGCGTTTGGCAAGAATTGGACTATAGGCTTGATGTGTGTCGTGTGACCAATGGTGCTCACATTGAACATCTTTGAACATTCCATGTAAAAATTGAGATTACAAGCTTTCTGAATTTACCAGATGCGTTTTTATATCCTTAATAGTTTCCGATTGTCAAAATGTGCCCAAGACTTTTGGAACACCCTGTATTTTTTAACTTGCTGATAATTACAATGAAAATTTTAAAAAGTATCTAAAGCTGGAAAAACCATTAAAAGAAGTAGAAATTCTGCCAGTAATTTAATTGAAATTATGCACATGTTTAATAAATACTAATTTGCATAGAAATACCTCTTCTGTCCTTTATTTTCTTTAATTGTCATAATATTATTGAAAAAAAACAACGAAATTTTACTTGAAATTTACATATTGGTTTCTTCACATTATACGAGGTCTGTCCAAAAAGAAACTGAACTTTTAAAACAGCACGCCAACCAGCTGGCGCAGCGTCCTCGCGACTGTAGTGCTGTGTATTGGTGACTTTGACCTTCAGTCTAATAATAGCCACATCCCACCACATCAGTTAGTCATCGATCTACACTCGATAGAGTGAACGTATGTTTAGTGCACTTGGCGATTTGTTGCAAGTTGAACAATGAAGGATCTTGAAGAACAACGTGTTTGAGTGAAATTCTGTTTCAAATTGGGGAAAACTTTTACGGAGACTTTTCTAATGTTGCAGCTGGCCTATGGGAGGATTGTTTGAGCCGTACACAATGTCATGAGTGGTACCAGCATCTGTAATTGGGAAGAACATCCACCGAAGACAATGCAAAAACTGGACGACCTTCCACGACAACGGATGACGATCACATTGAGAAAGTGCGTGCTGTGATCCATGGAAGTCATCGCCTGACTCTCCGTGGAATTTCCGAAGAAGTAGGTATTTGTAAATGTTCGTGACACATGATTTTAAAAGAAAAATTGAACATGCATCGTGTAGCCGCAAAATTTGTGCCGCGTCTGCTGACAGATGAACAAAAAGAGAACTGAGTCACCATCAGTCAGGAGCTCTTTGATCGTTCGAAAGCTGATGAAAGCTTTCTGAAAAGTGTCATAACAGGTGATGAAACGTGGATGTACGGCTACGATGTCGAAACAAAAAGGCAGTCGTCGCAGTGGGTTGGATCATCGTTTCCACGACCAAATAAAGCACATCAGAGTCGCTCGAATGTGATGGTGATGTTGATCGTCTTTTTTGATTGGAAGGGCGTTGTTCATCGTGAGTTTGTTCCTCGTGGTCATACAATCAATAAAGAATCTTACTTGGATGTCCTGAGGCGGTTGAGAGAGGAAGTGTGAAGGAGGCATGGAAAAACAAAAGCTGGATGCTGCACCACGACAACGTACCTGCTCACACGTCACTCCTTATCCGTGACTTTTTGGCAAAGCACGAGACGACTCTCGTCCCCTAGCTGCCCTACTCTCCGATTTGGCCCCTGTGAACTTTTATTTGTTCCCAAAGTTGAAATCCACCATGAAAGTTCACCGATTTCAGATGATAGAAAAGATCAAAGAAAATTTGCTATGAGAACTGCTCATTATCCCTGAAAACGCGTTCCAGAACTGGAAAACATGTTGGGAGTGGTGTATCAACAGTGGAAGGAACTGTTTTGAAGGAGACAAGTCTGATTAAATCATAAATAAGGCAATAAAATTTGTTTTTTTAAAAAGTTCGGTTTCTTTATGGACACACCTCGTACATGTTTAATGCTAGTAGAGTAATAAAATATCTAATCTCATGTACAATCTTCAAAAAGTTTCTTTTTTTTAAATAGTATTTATGATTACTTAAAAGACATGAGAAACTATGAGAGTAAAAGATTCAGAACAATGGTAGTGCATCAACACTAAATCAAAACAAAATTTAAATAAACATTATGAATTCAAATCAATTCTAACAAATTATAATAAATTGTAAACTCTGTAGTGTAAAATATGATAGGAATATTAATAAATGAGAATGCAAGGCTTTTGTTTTCTTTATTTAAAATAAACTATGATACAGAAAAAGCTACAATACATAAATGCAATCTTAAGAGAACAATCATCAGTGGAATATTCATATTATGACAAACTGAAAGTAAAATATATTTTAGTTGTCAGGTGGAGTCAATTCTGTGGGAGTTGGAGGGAGTAGTTGTAAGTTTAGTGAGAAAACTCCAACAAAACATGAGTGAAAGTCAAATGAGAAATTAAAAAAATTAAGTTAATTTCTTTCATACTTACCTTATTCTTAAAATGTGAGTGAAGTTAAATAGAAAAGAAAATATTAGAGAGCAAGATAGCTATAAGAAAATGTTGTAAAAAGAGGATAACTAATTACTGAATATACTAGTTCTAAAATATAATACAAAAACGAACAAAAACCAATTATTAACATATATATATAAAACTAAATATGAAATGATAAAAAAGTTATAATGTGCTCATACATTATAAACAAAAATCATTGCAAGCAATAAAATTCAGTCCACTTGTAATGGTTATATAATGGATAGCCATTATTTATATAACCATAATTTATTATCAGGTAAATAAATCATTAAAAAATGATAGCATTCAGACCATATAAAAAAATCATGCACCTAAGAACAATGGACAAAACAACACATCACAAATTTTGGAAACAAAGAATACACACGGACAAACAAATTGCCATTCATTTAGCTATTTTTAGAACATTCTATATCGCAAAATTTTTAGTATCTCATTGTCTAAAACTTTAGTACTAAAGTGAAATATGCTTTATAAATGCACTAAAAAACATGCTATTTTAGCATAGATTCATGTTTACTTTTTTTTTACAAATTATTAATAAATACAGTGAACAGATGTACTGTATCTGTCATCATGAATGCTGTTTTTAAAGCACATGCTAACTTTATGATGATAGTATCCACAGATTAATAGACATATATCTAAAAAAAAATATCCTCGAGCATGATCATACAAACATTCATTACTCAGTTAGAAATAGATTAAAACCTAATTACAGAGAGTGTAATATTTTTATGTTAGCAAAATAACTAAAATGAAAATATGATTATTTTCATAAAGATTCTCAAGTAATTTATGTACTTTCCTCCATGAAAAACAAAGTACATAAAGTCCAGCATGTTCTCTATAATTATGTTAAGGTAACCTACCAGAATCATGCCATTAATATCTATTCCCATATTAAGTAAATATAACTAAAAATAAAAAGTGAATGGTATGAATCTTTCCAGTTGTAGTAAAATGCTAACTAAAATCTAATCAAAAGTAAATTACATAAAAAATTAAATTCTCATAAACATGCACATTATTTAATTTAAAATTTAAATCCAGTCATTAAAATATTACAAAATTTTTCAGCTCAGATTTTTAAAAATAGTTTGCAATATTAATATAATTAAAGTTTACATATTTAATTTTTATTATATATTAAATCTGTAAGCTCCAATGATATCAAGCAATTTCATACCGTAAAACCTAATTCTGAAAAATCAAACTTCACAAATATAAAATAGTTGTAAACTTGCAACTTGAAAATATTATTCTTTTAAAAATCAGACCCTGAAACTTCCATATATTCTTACCATAAAGAAATCATTGCTGTACTATATTTTAACAAAAGAAATAACTCCTAATTTTTAAAAGAATGTGAGGCAGCCTTCATTTAAAAAAAGAACAAAAGAAAGAGGTATTGGAAGGAATTAACACCCCTGATCTATAGATTTTCTTATTTGTCCTCAAGCTTTGTTGAACTTTCCTTTTAATTTTTCTTTAAAGATTTTGTTTGTATAATGAATGCATTTCTTTCCTTGTGCAGTTTTTGCCTGGAGCTTGCTGACCAACAAATCTTACCATCAGCAACATCGTCATCTTCATCATCTTCATCATCATCATCATCATCTTCATTGATGGAGGCACTCTCTGTTGAGATCATGCTGCTAGTCCGTGAATGTGTGCATGCCTTAAAATAAAATAATTCTCATTAATGTAAGAGTGCAAAGAAATATGAAAAACTTACATGATTCTACATAAGTCATTCAAATAACTAGTCAACAGTTTAATAATTAAAAAATGAACTTTGTTAGTAACCATAATATGATTTTAAAAAATATCGAAATTACAATGAATCTAGTTGATAAATTCTAGCAGGTTTTTTTCCCTTTTCATTCGGTTATGTCAGGGTACTACTATCCATCATGTTAGCTTAAATGTAGTCATTTAAAACTTGATTTGCCATATTTTGATCCAATCATTTGCAAACAAGCACCGTAACAATTACAAACAAATCAAAGGATGATAAAAAAAAAGACAACAGGAAAACCAGTTAAAGACAATATAGGCTGGTACTTTAAAATTTCCCAATAGCCTAATAATGATTTGAAAAAATCAAAAATGATATGAACACTATGGATTTTAGTGATAAATTATGACTGGTATAAAATTTCATATTTAAACTTTGTTTTTAAATGTTTAATGTCAAGGATTTGTAGTTTTATTATTTGGAATGACTGCTGAATAAAAAATAATGAAAGTAATTTATCTAATATGTACTTGTTAAAATTTATTAAAGTAAATTTTCTTTTCTTCACACACTAAACAGGTAGGCTTAATGCAATGTTGATTATCTTGAAATATTTGTTCTACAGTTGCAAAATTGAGTATCTTGGTCTTAGTACTGAGCTCTGTGAAGGATAAGAGTTTTGGTCACCTATTGGCTAATGACAATCATAGCAAATAGTGCATTTGAGCAAGTGGTTCTCACACACAACCAACACAGTGCCCCAGTCACCCTACTATATAAAAGAAAGGTGATGTCTGCTTAGTTGGAGGCCTATTAGTGTCCTAAACTATAATTATAAAATAATTGCTAAGGCATTAGCAAACAGCTACCTAAAGTCATAGACAAGATTATAAACATAGACTAGACCAGCACATTTACAGGCCAATCCATTGTGGACTCCTTCCAACCAATCAGAGAAATATTACATAAAACAGACAAAAACCCTGAGACAATTCAGCTAGCCATTGATCAAAGTATAGCTTTCAAAAGGGTAGAATGGAGTTTTCTGTTTAAAACTAAAACAGTATAATTTCAAAGATTTTATTTAATGAAAAAGATTTACACTGGGATCCAGACAAGGATTAGCCCTACTTTAAACACATCCAAGAAGTTTGAGAGGGCTGCCTTTGAAGTGCTATATTCTACATATTGGTAGTGGAGATACTGTCTGTATGATTCATAAGTAAAAAATAATAGAATTAAAAATAAACACATAAAAACAAAGTTAATACAGTATACTGCAGGATTGGAGAAGTGCAAAGGCTATTTTTGCTGCACTCTAGGTTTATAATAAAAATTTGGTGCTTGAATTAATTACTCCAAGACAGAAGATGGGTATCTTGGACCTCTCTGGAGAAATCAACACCCATCAGATAGTCATGGAATTGGATGGATTAAGGACAAGATAAAGAATTTGGGTCTTTTCTTTTCCCTAGATGATAACACAAATGTAGATAAGAACAATGGCAAAAATCAATTGAAAACATAAAACAGAAATTAAAGGGCTGGCAAACTCATAACCACAGCTGCATAGGTAAGGAAACAGTAATACATACCATAGTTACTCCTCAATTATGGTATAGGAGTAAAGTACTTGGAATAAGGAGGAGGTAGTAGACTTTGTATGCCAAAAGCACAAGCCCAAATAAAATTTATAAAAAATGGAAAACACTAGGGCATTCAACATAGATAATGGAATAGTTATCCTACATAGCCAATCTAGCATCCACCAAATAATAAACAAACATTTTGGTGAATGCTGTAAAGATAGTCTATCAGTAAGGACTAAAAGAAAACTAACCCTGATTGGAAAATAAATCAAACTCAGCAAACACAAAACCAAATGAGAAAGTTTTGCAATAAGACCTGTATCTCCACCTAACTATGAATCTAGTGACTGGGCTCCACCACAAGTGATATGGAAGAAATTCATTAGCTAGGGATCAAACGGAACAACATGAAAAACTGTCGCTCAGACAACTTTTCTCCTGATATTCACTAGAAAATTGTACACCATTTACTCCCTTTGATGGAAAACAAGTTTAAATGGAAACTACCATCCCCAAAGTGCCTGTTTTGAAAAGGAAGGATGATACCATAGGTGTCTGCAGGATTTTGTCCAGAAGGTGGGGCAAAAAAAATATGTCTGCAGGATAAATTACAAGGGGAGGGGAAATTGAGAAAATAATGTGGAGAATGTACCTAGCAATGAGAGCATACGAATGTCAAAAAAAAAATACTAATTTATTTTTAAAAAAATTTTTTACTTAGAAATATCTCTTGTGATTAATTTATAATTTTTTTAAAATTGAACTTATTTTTTTTACATTAGTATGCTTCTTTTGCTTTGTGCTACCCTATCAGAAATAAGGAAACAAAAGAAAAAAAGATGTCATTCATTACAAATTGAATATGTCTTTGGTCTTGTTCAAATATATCCATTAAATTTTGAATAAGTTTATGTTTGTTAGCTGTAACTTTTGCTCTATGAATACTTATCATACCAAGTTCAGACAAAAAATCATCTACCATTGTTGTCCTCAGCCATGTTTTCACCCCACTCATGGTGCTAAACAACCTTTCTGCTGCACAGTTTGTTACTGGTAATGTTAGAGCAATATGAATTGTTTGATGAATGCAAGAGAATAGATCAGTGTACTCTAACAACTCAATGAGTCGATTTTAAAATTTGTTAACACATGGACCACATCTCAAACAGGGTGATAACTTCAACCTCCAAGTTTTTTTGTACACTTCATTTATTTTTACAATTCAGTTTTTAAATTCTCTCACCCAATTTACTCCATCTGTACAGGATGAAGGCAAAAACCAGAAATTCTGTTTATTTTCTTCAGCATACCAGCTCTCTACAAATGAGATGATTGAGTTCAGATAAAGTATAAACAATATATGACAAAAATATTCCTCTATCATTGAGCCATCAACATTAGATCAAGATGTCTGCCATCTGCATTGTCTGGGAACACATAATTCAATATTTGTCATCTTCGACAACTTTAGTGTTGAACTTTAGTGAAAAGTTTGTTGAAGTTATTTTGGTGGTATTCACAAAACACTCATAAGCTCCTGAACATGATCATACATTTTTATGAAATAAAGTTCAACAACTTGGAAAGCTTGTGTTACAGATTCCAGCTTTGTGGAGTAGCTAGAAGTTAAAGTTAGACAATAAATAAATGTCACTGTGCTTGAAGATGATTCCAATTGGTGAGCAGCTTGTCATCCTTTACCTGGAACTGTAGTGGCCAGTATGGTTAACTGATCAAAAGCATGTTTAAAGTTGTTGGAAATAATTCTAATACTTTGGTGTTTTGCAGTTCAACTTGTTTCAGATAGTAGTGGCACATTTGGGAAAAGACATCTCTTTGGACTCTCATGGAGAAATTTTGATAGCTTTGATTATATCAACTGCATTGTGTATCTCAAGTACACAATTCAAGTCATTCACAAACCAGATTGAGTTTATGAGCAGCACAGTGGAGAAAAAAACAACTTTTGGATACTTACATTTTATTGTAACTTGCATGCCCTTTTCTTTTACTGCCACTGTAGGGCATTCATTTATCAAGTGGAATTGTTTGCCAAAGAAACTATCAGCAAAGAAATAGTTTCTTTGCAGAGACTGATTAGTTCATTTTCTACACAGACAGATGAATAACAAGCATTAGCTGGAGCATTTTAAAAATGGATTTGTAGTGTCTCATCTCCTGATTCAATATGAAAATTAAACAGATGTTGAACATTTAAAGCATTTCTTCCTTGACAACGTTAAGCAATGTCATGTGTACAACGAAATAGAATGGGCGACAATATTGGATATAATACCTTCTGGCTCTGTTAAATATCCAGCTTTAAAGCAGTGTCCAGTTGACACACAATGTTCATTTCTATATTTTTTCCTGATGACCAAAAAGCTAATTGTATCCACCTGTGCATTTCTGTGCCAAGTGATAAGAATATGACTTATTGCACTTTGGTCAAAGTCTATAAACCTTGTAAAAGGTGCTGTGGTGAAAGCTCCCTGTGTTCCTCAATGAACTGGCTGTTGGAAAATTGTACAATATTTAGAAACTTCACCTTTTAGGTATGGGAAATAGTTAAACCATGGTGAATACTGATTTAGCCACCCACAGATGATGGAAATTCTGTTTCTTTCTAAAATCATAATTCTCAAGAGACAAATCACTTTGTACAAGTACATGTTTAAGATTTTTCATTAGTTTTATAAATGAATTAACATGCAACCCAGTATCATCAAGGTTATCATCAGAATGATCAGACTGATTACATTTAACTGCTGTTATTGAATCTGGATCAGAGAGTGTAGCTTTGTTTGTAAGTTCTTGCCTTCTCTGGTGTCTCTTATTTCCACTTTACTAAAGAACTTTCTGATATTTATTTACAAAAAAAGGGATCAACAAAATATCTACAAATGTAAACTGTACTCGACGTTAACAGATCATTCAGCTATTGACTAGGGATTCCTTTGCCAATTTCTATAGCTTAGTGGGATCTGAAAATGGCTCTTAGTGCTTAGTTTGATTAACCAATTAGAAGTGCTGCTAGGATCACTAACTAATCAAAACACTGTTATATTAACCAAATTGCAACCTATTTACTTCTCAATTAACCTATCAGCTTGTTTCTCAAAACTAAACAGAGACAGATGGCTTAGCTATTTACTTTGATATATGCAGGCTCTGCCAATGCCTTATATGGTACTTTCCTATATTGTTACTCTATCTTCCTGGCCTTTGACCTTTTGGCCATCAGCTGGGTGAAATCAGATTTGTTATTTCTTACCCGATTCACTGTGCACCAGTGAGCATGGTGAATCGGCAAAAAATAATGCCATAATTACACTATCAATATCAACTTTCCAAGGGGAACAGTTGTCTCCTCTTGATAAAGCCCATGGATGATACTGTTAACCATGGCATCTTACAGTGCTCACAGAAACAAGCACTGTGGGATCTTGTCCAAGTTTTGGTCTAAAGCATAAAGAGTCACATGCACAGACTTAATATGTACCACTGTACCTGTAGATTTACCCCTCCAAATAAAAAGGAGCTTGTTTCAAACCTGATTTTCACTGGCCAGCAGTATGCTTGGAATAGATACAGGGCTTTAGAGGAAAGCAAATCCACTTGAACCAAAATCAAATCTCAAAATTATGCAAGGTTTAGCTTACACAAATAATATGCAATCAACAGCAAGAACTTTTTGGATAGTTTCACACCAAACTCTCAAAATCCACATATAAACAGCTACAATGGCTAATCTAGTTACACTTCACACCCTTACAATTCTACACTACAGTTTTACTTTATAACTTTTTTAATAAAGTTAAATGCAAAAAAAAAGGGATAAAAATCAAAGCTTGGTATTGATGCACTTATTATTTGCATTTGCAAAGATGGAGAGATTTATCAGTCAAGTTGACCCTCAGTAAGGTTTCTTTTTAGACTGTTGCATAAAGTACCAAATGAGATTATTTTTTATTGGTCAGAAGTGCAAAAACGTTCCCAAGCTTAAGGACTGCTGGTAATCAGGGTACTACTACTACTACTACTACTACTACTACTACTGGTAGTGAACCAAGCCATTAGGCCAGATTTCGAGATGCTAAAGATGCATTGATTTCTAGCATTAGGTACACTTTCAATGAATGCCTTTGTGGGGGGTGGGGGAGAAAGCCGGTTAATGCCTCTCTATTAGTGGAACTTGCTGTTGTTGACCGGGTCATCATGGGAGTCAGACTAAGAAATGAAAGCATTCCAGTCTAGATTTGGTGAATTATGTCAAAAACATTGCATCAATTTCAGTGCAGGGCACAGTGGATTTGAAGTGAGTGGCTGCACTGAATGATCCTATTTCGATATGTCTGGGAAAGGATGTGTATGGAAAGCTCCATACCAGAGGAGACAAATGTCCAACAGAAGTTGCGGAATAAATTATCTTCACCCAATGAGAAAGAAAACCACTACAGTGGCAACAAAAGAAGTTTTGGTTTCCAAAGGAACACTGAATGTGAGCATGGTCTTGCTATAGCTCTCCAAAAACCAATGGCAAATGGTCCACTATTATGATGCAGTCTCAAGGAGAGAAGGCAGCCATAGCTACATCATTGTCAGCTAAAGTGGTTACTTTTTCTGTGACTTTCCATTTTGATCAAGGCATCCATGATGTTCATCAGTGTGCTACCGGAGGACTATAGGAAGAGAATGATAGCTTTCAAGCTTGCTTTTCTTTCTGGACAACACATGGGAAAAATGGTCATCACAAATCCAATTCCAATATGCCTTCAGGTACAATAGATGGCATAATTTACAAAGTGAAAGTTCTGTATTATGACTGACCTGGGATAATCCCTTTCTGCCAGGAGTATAAAATGTAGGGATACACCACTGACTCCTGTTGAGTAATAGAAATCAGAAGAGAAAATACCAGGAAAGTGAAAGTACCAATCAAAGCCAAACTTTGCAAACCAAGGCCTGTAGGTGCTGAAGGAAGAGAGCTAAAATCCAACTCCCTCCTTCAACAGTACATGTCAGTCAGTTTGTTGGATGGAAAAGACAGAGGAAGAAAAAATGTAGATTTTTGGAAAGAGGATGGCAGCAGCAGTATTTTGTCAGATGATCCAAACTCAAAAGCAGAGTCCTAAACAAGAAACACCTGCTATCAAAGTAAATGCAAGACCTAAACAAAAAATAGCAGAAAATTACAGAGAAAAGTCCGTAGAGTAAAATCCTACTAGAGGATGCTCCATTGTCTTAGAAGGATTTTCTGAGATTTCAGCCAGAGTCCATCATCATTAACAGATGCAATCACCATCCCTCCTTTACTGTGTTTTCAACTATAAATGATGCCCATGAACTTGGCTTTATAAAATAGTCCAATAAATAAAATAAATTTAATTGTATCTCCTCTAAATGTATGAAGAATCTTGTGTAAATCCAATTTTAATTCCTTCTTAAATTTTGTCATACATCCAAAAGAACTAGCAATTATATATGGCTGGTGAAAAGGGCAGAAACTCTTTAGTATAGATGTCACTAGTTGTAAATGTAGTGTAGGCATACAAGTTCATTCTAAATACTCAGCCCAAGTTAATCTTTTCGCCAAACAACAAATGAATAATTTTAGTAAAATTAAAAAAAAAAAAAAAATGCAAGTAGGTTTGATTTACACATACAACTTTCTGAAAAAAATGTATAGATTTCTTTGATAGCTGCAAACTAATTTAGAGGAACCAGACTTGTAACTTGCAGATAGTTTCATAATAGCAGAAAATTTTAACTGCATCCACAATCATGCACTTGATAGGCAAGGCCCAATTACTAATTATATGGAATGTTTGTGTGGATTGCTGGAACTATAAAATCTGTGCACTGTACTTGACCTCATGAATGCTTTTGAAACTAAATACCCTGAGGTTGGACTGTACATCCATCATTCAAATAGGCACAGTATAGCTACTAGGATAGACAGAGTGTACCTTAGTAATACATTCACCTTCTCCTCTAGAAGGTAATATTCCCTGGAGTGATCACAAAATAAGGTGACTCTTAGGTTAGGGCAAGCACCAAGAAGGCCAGGTAGTTTGAAATTGAAAAATGTCATTCTGAGATCAGCAAAATATGTTAAAACAATCAACAACTTCTGGAAGTATTGGAGAATACACAAAATTAGATTTAAAGACTCTTTTATAGAGGGAAATTGATAAAAACTAAAGAAAATCAGAATAGCATTTAGGCAGGTTTTAAAACATAGAGTTTAATAATATATCTTAAGAAGACCCCAACACAGAGAAAATCAATGCTATTAAAACAAAACTGAGGTAGGTAAAAGACAGAGGAAAGCCTGCAGACAAAAGAAAAGTAGAGAGGGCTCTAAGGTAATTTATAGCTTAAAAACCAAAGGTGACATCATCTCAGAGGATATACTTATAGTCAGTGGCGGACTGGCCCACCAGGATACCAGGAAATTTCCGGTGGGCCCCAAAGTGATGGTCCATCACTTTAGAAATAATGGAAAAAAGAAAAATATTGCATAGATACTGAGATTTTATTTGCTTAAAACCTTTACTTTTATTTGATTCCTTTGACTACGTTTTGGGATTAAGTGGGCCCTTTTACAAGTTTTCCCAGACCCAGTCCGCCACTGCTTATAGTGGAAGTTCATTATTATAAAAAAAAAACTATTCACTAGTTAAAAAGGTGTGTCCAATCACTTAAAACCAGTTGGAAGATGAGCTTTGCAAAGGTCATCTAAATATAAAAGAAATAGAAAATTCCGTTAGGGGAAAAAACAATAAAATTTCAGGAAGTGACAACCTTTTGCTGAAATTCAATAAACAGTTTGGATATTTGCTAGCATAAAACTTGACACGGGTAGAGCTATTTATGCATTCAAAAAGGACCATGCTCTCCTACCCAATGCATTGCCATGATTACCATACTTTATAAAGAATGATAAAGAATGCCTAGATAATTGGAGGCCAGTTAGCATCCTAAACTATGTTTTAATAATAATAGATCCCTAAAAAATAGACTATCAAAGATAATAGACTGGATAATAAATTAGGATCAGATGTGCTGAGTTTGGGGTCCATACAAAACTTCCTCCAAATGATCAGAGAAATCTTGCATAAAGCAGATGTGAATAACCTTCCTGCAAACTTCCTTGCACTAAACCATTCAAAGAATTCAACAGGATGGATTGAAGTTATTTATTTAAGACACTAGAAGCCTTCAACTTTGAGAAAAACTTTATTAAATGGATAAAGCTATGCTATACCAACACCAGACATATTTATCAGAACAGTGATGTGTGAGTGTACATCAAACCCTCCAAAGGAATATCTCAGGGCTGGATTCTAAGCCCTATACTTTACATACTAGTAGCATAAACACCATCATTTATGACTTGACAGGAAAAGAAAATACTATGGATTAGAATAAATGATAAAAATAGAAAATAAAGTAATTCAGTACATGAATGACACTACAGCAACAGGAGCCACCAACACAACCCTGATAGTCTTGAAATTTCATAGAATACAGAAAACTAAAAATCCTGACTATTTATGCTAAGAAGATAAACATAGATAACGATAACTGGCAAAAGCCCGTTTAGAATTTAAAGAAGCTAAAAAGGTGGAAAACCCATATAGTTTAATAGATAAGAAAACAGTTTTATTTCCCTTGTGTTACAGGAGTAAAATGCTAGGATTCCAGCATGGGCTCATCGTTTATCGAAACTTTGCTGGTCAACTTTGCAGGGAAGGGTAAAAAACACAATTGGTAAATAAACACATGGATCTAGGAAGATGAAACAAAGATAAAAAATGTGGCTAACTAATCCAGTGTTTCTTAAACTATGAATTGCGACCCAAAATTGGGTCACCAAGCTGTTCAAGTGGATCATGGAGTCTCGAGACCATTATAATTGTCAAGGCTGTGTTTGCAAATACTTTGTTAAGTCTGCCAACTTATGCTCACAAAAGAGTCAACAATCAGTGCATACGCAATCACCTTGTAGCCTATTGGTAAGATGACATATATAACAAAAAACCAATAGTGGACATGAAAAGCAATGATTTCCTACTGGAAAGCATTTCTGATTGGTGGACTCTAAGAAGGCAATGTGCATGCATGACAGATGCTTGTGTGGCCAATGCACATCAGCAGAGTTGGATGGGTTGAGCGAGATTAGTATGACACATGCTTCATTCTTCATTTTGCCAGTGACCTTAGCATGCATGGTGCTGCTCATGACAACGTGTTTCACCATAAATGTTTAAAAAATGTTCTGCCCAATGATTTGGTTTTTTCTCACTTGCTTTTACCTATCTTGTTTTTGTGCTTTGCTAATTTTGTAATCATCTTGTACATTGCTTTTTTTTTCAAAATTTTGGTTCTTGTTGATTGTTTCTGCCAGATTATAATGTTGTGCTTTTTTTCTCAGGATGGAGAAACATACTTACAATGAGCCATCTTAAAATTTTGGATTCACTTGCATAACTGACCATGGTGATTTCAAGCTGAAGTGTGTCTTGTGTGGAGAAATCCTTGCCAAAGTATTGCTGAAGAAAAGCAAGCTAAAGTGACATAGTAGATACAAAACATTCACAGTTCAAAGACAAAGATCGTGTATTCTTTGAGAGGGAGGAGGAAGGTTTGAAGTGGCAGAGACTCGACAGTCCAACTAACAAGGCAATCTACTGTGTGCAGCAAGCTACCTTGACTTGCCATCTTGTGGTTTGGCAAATTTCAAAGACAAAAGCGCCCTACGTGTTTGGAGAAGAATTAAACTGGCTGCTGTCGACGTGGTTAGAACTCTGTGCAGTGAAGCTGTGGTTAAGAAGCTGTATGTAGAACCTTTGTCAAAAGATACAATCCTCTCATGCATCAATGATAGATGCTTTGATATCAAGGAACAAGTTATTACTACTATAAAAGCTAGTGGTCAGTTTAGCCTTCAACTGGATGAGACAACAGATGTCAGTGATGATGCCCAGCTGCTTGTCCATGTCAGATATCGAGAGAAGGATATGGGGAAGGGGTTCCTATTTTGACAACTGCTATTATCAACACTGACAGGCTTAGACATTTTTTCCAAAGTGGATTACTTTTTGAAAGAAGAGAATATGACATGGACTCAGTGTTATGGCGTCTGTAGTGATGGAGTGCCAGTCATGCTTGGGGTATGACAAGGCTTCACCACTCGTGTGAAAGAGTTGAATCTGAATGTGATAATCGTTCACTGTCTTCTTCATTGTGAGAACCTTGCTACAAAAAAGATGTCTGGTGAGTTGGCTGTTATCTTGAATGAGACAGTTCAAGTGCTGAATTTTGTCAAAGCAAAAGTGGTTGACTCAAGGTTGTTCCGAGCACTTGTTGTACCATTTGGAGGTCAAGTGCCTTTCACGGGGAAAGGTTCTTGAACAAATTGTGACCTTGAGAACTGAGTTTGAAATATTTCTCCAGAGAAAAAGCATGGAATGGCTGGAAGGTTCTCTGAGCTGAAATGGCTGCTCTAAATGGCCTATCTAGCAGATATTTCTGTCGAAGTGAATCACTTTAATATTTACATGAAAGGATAGGGCCACACTTTTCTGGAACTGACTGAAAAGCTGTCCTCATTTAAAGACAAACTGAAGTTGTGGAAGCATTAAATGGAGAGAGGAAAACCTGGGTCTTTCCCATCCTTAAACTATCTTGTAAAACTTTGAGGAAAATGCATCTGCATCATTTGAGGACATTCAAGGAAGCATTTCAGAGCATCTGGATAATCTCAGAGAAGAATTTGAGCACTATATTCCTGCTGAAGATACAAAGAAGTACATGTAGATTCTAAACACTTTCAATGTTAATGTGGAAGATTTACCAGATGACAGCACTTCTGGATTGCAGGAACAATTGCTAGAAATACAAACATGATGGAATACTGTGCCATAATTTCAATCAGCAATCCCTTGGTACTTTTTGATGAAATAACAATTTTTGCTGCAAAAGCTTTCTAAGTCCTCCTGCCATTCACGACAACATGAAGCAGGATTTTCAGCATCATCAGTGACAAAGACTAAGCTTCACAACAAGTTGGAGCCCGAGCAGGATCTGTGTTGCAGCCTCTCTAACATAACCCCCAGCTTTGAAGAGACTGTGAAGAACAGAAAAAGTGATTCCTCTTAATTGTAGACTTGGAAAGTTTTTGTGTTTATTCCATTACATTATACTTTTTTGTATGAATTTATACTGGTGCTCTTTTCTTGTATCAAAGAATAGAATTGAAAAAACCCATTAATTCTGAATTCATTGTGTTTATTTACTTTAGGTTGCATCAAAAAAAAGTTTAAGAAACACTGAACTAATCTAAACAGTATCATATGCTATAAATAATGATAGACTGCAAAAGAATGACAAATATCCAAAACAGATACGACACACCTAAAACACTAATAATGAAATAGAGGTCCTATGCAGTCAGCCAGCTAGCTGCCTACTAAAAGTTTTAAAATAACCTATAACCTAAATAAATTTCATAAACAATGAAGGTCTCAGAAAGGGATATTTATAAGTTATTCATTGAACAGAAAAAAGTAAACTCCCATTGAAGGACAGTCAAAACTGTCAGACTGACAACCATATCTCAGAGATATGCCTAGTCCAACACTTGGCACAATATATTAAAAGTTATCGGGCCAGACTCAGTCTGCTCAGGCACATTTTCAGCTTCTTGACACGGAATAATCAGGAAACTTATAAATTTTTTTAGCCCAGCAAGTATTTTCTAGTAGTCACAGGCTTTAGACAATGGAAGATCTACTCCAACAGGATTAGTATTAAAACAGTATTTGCAAAAGAAGTTGCAACAAAATTATGCGCTTCAAAACTCTAGTGGCACTAACAGTCAATTTTTTTAAACTTCTGGCTAATCAGCAAC
The DNA here is from genome assembly GCA_018389105.1 of Nautilus pompilius. Lineage (NCBI taxonomy): Eukaryota > Metazoa > Mollusca > Cephalopoda > Nautilida > Nautilidae > Nautilus > Nautilus pompilius. The sequence goes on along the minus strand of JACATO010000342.1, from coordinate 2,035,721 downwards.
AATGGCACTTACAATAAATTAGTTTTCCATGTTTAAGTGCAGAGTTTTACATGTCTCCTATTGAGCTAAATATCTGGCTTAGTCTAAGTAAACATTATCATTTTTTTTACTCACTCATTCTTTCAGAAAAATGACATGGAACAATGGAAAACACCGTTGGAAACTATTAAAGTTTCTTCAAATCCCTAGAAGTTCAAAGATATTTTTATTCCAGCTCACAGAAAACACAGAAAAAAACCTGTTTTTGAGGCAAACACTTAGATAAATTGCAGCTCCCCTACCTAAAAGTGGAGTTAAGTGGCTAGCTACCTCTTAGTTCACAAAAAGCTTTCACAGAGGTAGGATAATGCTCACTTATAAACACCTATAATAGCTGAACATGAAACTGGTCTAGTTACATCACACCAATGTTCTAATTTGTACACATTAATCAGATTTTTCATTGTAAAATAAAATTACTTAGCAGCACCCAAGGAAAGAGGAAAAAAAATTTTTTTGAAGAGCAACATTAAGCCATACTTATTTGGAAGATGCTCTAAGGTTGATAGCTATTAGTAAAATAGAGACAAAACAGTCACAAAATGAGGTATTGGAATGGCTAAATATGAATAGAAATGTGGGTTCTTGGCTATAGAAACAGTTTAAAGTGCATGATGATATTGTCCAAAGACCAGTTCAAAATTGACTTCCATGGCAGATGATCTGTGTCACTTTTGGCTTGGAAAAGCAGAACTTCAACAATGACTCAACTTGCTTCTGATCTCTGTGTCAGCCTCACCCATACATAGGAGACTATGTAAACAAAAGGGCTAAACAATCCATGGTGTATATCCCCTTGACACACTGTCATAAGCCAGAGTGACTGAACTGGTACTGTGAACATGTTTCTTGAACACCACATAACTGAGGCCATATTCTTTTTACTGATGAGTCATGGCTTAGCCTTGTGTGACTCACAGCATGTCATGTGAAGATAGTAACAAGGTAACATCATGAAAAAGAGACCACTATAATGGTAGTGTGATAGTCTGGGCAGGAATTTTATTAAGTGAGCATAAAAACATGCATGTGTTTCCAGGAGGTACTCTGAATAAAATCTCATCCACATAATTAACCAATATCTTCAACACCAAACCACTACTTGTATGATAACAGCAAATTCTCCTGAGCTAAATCCTACCGATAATAATTGGGATGCTTTAAAAGGAGCTGTTGCTTCCTTCAAGCCACTTCAAGATCACTCCAAAAATGGCATATTTTTCTGATAAGATTTTATTGCCCAGTTCTCTCATTAACAGGGTTATAGGCAGGATGCAAAACCACTCAGTCAAGTATTGACTGCCACAGGGGATCACAACCTCTGTACCTCAAATTCATTTTTGTTTACAATTTTTGTTAAAAGAATGCTTGCATAATTGTTGTTGTAGATCATTTTCACTTACTCTCTTCATAGCTGCTGTGTTTTCAGGTTCTCTTATCTTCTTGTTCTTGATTAGAATTTTATACTTTAGTTGGTTAAGGGTTGGCAATTGAGGATCATCACTGAAGTCACTGTCAAACAGGTAGGATGTTACCAATTTTTCACCAAAAACATTCTACATGTATATAAAAAAGTATGCAAACATAACAGTTGTAGTTATTGTACAACTCATGGAAATATAATAAAATAAGAGAAAATAAATTAATTGTTCAACATGAATGTATTAAAATAAAAGAAACATACTTAGAAAATGCTACACAAAACTGTTTTTATTCATCCTATTTTTCTAAATATCCTGTATTCAATTTTTCCATGTTACATACTTGTTAAATTTCTAACATGATAGTTTAAAAGTTACATAAAAAATAATAATAACAATAACAATTAATTGCAAGGATCTTCTTTTACAGTCATTAAAATCTAAGAAAAATGATAATAAAAAGCAAAAAAAAAAAAAAAGACACTTACTATGAAGCACTGTGCCATCTTTTGTTGTTGTGGAATGGAACAATGATTTTCTATGGACAAAATCACAGGATATGGGGAAGTAACAAACGCACTTTTGTTGACAGCTTCCACCACAGCCTAAGAGCAAAAGAAGCAAACAACAAAAATGCCTCACAAAATCTGCAATATCTAAAAGAAAGTGTCCTAAAAGGTTAGAAATTAAAATATGACAAATAAGTTAACTGTTTAAATGGCTCTAGATTACCAGCTCTTAAAAAAACTTAATGAAATAAGCTTTCTGAATCTCAGAGAAAATATTAATAGTCTTTGTTATACAGAAAGAAAAAAAAAATGTAAAACACAATAACAACTCAAAGAAGACACCTTAGTTTTAATTAAGATTTCTGTACTTTAATTTTTAATCCCTATTAAAAAATGTTTATGGAATGGACTTTCATTCAAGTTGTCAAGGTTGATTTGCTTGTATATAAATATTGTGAATACAGATATTGGCCTCATCTCTTTCTTACTCACTCACAAAGAGTAGAGAGAAAAATGTATTGAGCCAGAGAGTCATCTTGGCTAATAGAGGTTCCGATAATAAAAAAAAAATGCTTATCAATACAGTATAATTTATATTATAGATTTTAACCATTATCTTAAGCAATTTATGTCATCCATTAATGATTCTGTTTCAACCCCAATCCACCTTTAGCATCAAATTATGAGGAAACTTGAGTGAGACCTAAACTCTTATCAGTGTCTTCCCTTGGAGAGTTCTAAATGCATAAAACCTGTAAACAATGTAATGAATCTCTGAACTCCTTATAGTTCTATAGCTTTTCCTAAGTGTTGTTCCATATCAGCACAGTATAATCATAAAAATAACTGATTAATCTCAATTTCTTAGAAACTTCCATTTAAGATTTAAGAAACAAACCACATTCATAGTTTTACAGAGCTTCATTAAAAATGTTAATAGAACTTTTTACTAAATAAATTAATCTCACCATGCAATCAGTATCTGATCTATTTGCTGATAGTTTTTAATGAAACTTTCCACAATGTATCTTTATGAAAATCTAATGAATGTCTCTGCCAAAAGCAGATCCGAAGCTAATTATCTTTCTGCCACATTTTACCTTTTTTTTTCAGCTGAAAAAATTGTGATTTTCTCTTTGAGCATTTTACTAATGCCATACTGATTTGATAACTAAAAGTTTGTAAGTAGGCAATTATCAGACATCAGCTTTTAGCAATGCATCGTGGGTATTCACAAATAAAAAAAACAGATTGACATTGCACCATAAATCACTTCAAATATTCCACCAAAAAATAATTCATTTTTTCACCCCTTAAATTTATTACAGTGATAAGTTGGGAGGATCTTCTATGGATTGCTTTCCTAGAATCTTGCCAGGAGCATCAATGAGGCCTTGCTCTTCAGCAGCTCACTAACAGAGTTTCTCAGTTTTGTGTTATCTCCTTGGAAACTTGGCAGTAACCAAGAAACAAAGAGGCATCTTAAAGACAAGCAGTGTTTATAATAGCGATTGCTGCTCAACACTAAACCCAATTATTAGCTTGATTAATGATCACATAAACCAGTGCAGGTCTATTCAGCACTAGAGAAATTGCTAACTTGCACCAGATGGCAGTGCTGTTTGCAATTTTTTTTACTTCTACTAATAACAAAAGCTACACCAGACATCAAAATCAGGTAGGTTCCATACATTCACAAATATTTAAAAATAATCTTAGTAGGGATATCTGAAGGTTTACAAAATATATTTATACAAATGTATTTACTGTGTTAACATTTACTTTTAATAAACTTTGTGTCTGATGTTTATAGATTCCCTCTGTATGGCACAAAATAATCGATATAATTGACTTGTTTTGTTAGGATTATTAGCATTTAATTAAATATCCATGTGATTAACATTTAAATTGGCTCACAGAAGTAATTATCTCTAGGGCACTTACTAAAACCTGCATCTATCCTTGGACATTTTCATGAAAAAGGAAAGTCCAATATTGTTTGTTTCAGACTCTGATGAAAATCAATGATTAAATATAGACATACTCTGAGGGCATAAACTGCCGGTCTTTAAGACACTTACAGAGGTTAGTATTAAAGAGAAATATATATATTTAAAGAATTTTATTCAATTAAAACTCTTTGCATGGTTTTGATATTTAATGAAATTATTTGAAAGAAAATAAAAATGTTTGGAGCATTTTATTGTTGAAAATAGCCTTACTTTCTCAAGCTAGAAGTCAAACTGACAGGATATATATTTTTTTAAATAGCAGGGGTCCATATATCCTGTTTTAATGTATCAACTGAAGTATAAATTTCATTTAAATTTTCAATTATTAACAAACAGCTACTAAATAAAGAAATAATATACCTTCTGAAAACATAAGTACATTGTTAGTGTTAAACCAAATTCATGCTTGAAAGTTCTTTGGAGAAAAAAAAAAGACAAGATCTGAAAGTCAGATATTTTATATAGATAAATAACTTAATCTAATTCTAACAATGACATTTTAAGTTAGAATCTATATGGTCAGGTAAATAATTTTAAGTTTATATCTTCATAAATGCTTAGAATTCCCCCCTCCTTGCTGATGACTTCCTATATTTCCCAAATTGTTCAGAACAAAATACAGTTTAGATGAAATGTACTGTAGCTCATCTACCTTAAAATCTGTGTGGAAATATTTCTTTTAACATTAATCAGCATATCTCTCTTTGATGTATTCACCAAGAAAACAACTACAAAATCTATTTTTTTAATGAGGACTTAAATAAATGATCTAAAGGACATGATCTTAGGGCACGGAATAACCGAGTTACATTAGGATAAGTTAAAAATAATTATGTACATACAAGTGTAGTTAAATGGCTCTCAACAAGAAACATTGTGTCTTCTATTGCTTCTTTGAATAATACCTTTTTAAAAAAATTTGTCTTTGAAAGATATATAACACTACAACCCAGAAAAGCCCTTTTCCAAATTATTGTATTTACTGTGATGAACAGCTCCGACATGCACTAGTAAAATTCGGCAAATGTTTTCACACATTTGGTGTCATTTCTTCAAAGAAACCAACTTCACTTAGCAAAAATATTTTTTTTCTTCATTCACCAGTTTCTACAACTGCCCTGGCCAGCTGACTCTGACCATGGATTGAATCAGGGACTTCAAACTTGGCAATCTTGCAGCCTAACTACTGGGTACCCAGCTTAGCAATTAAGCAATCAAAAACAAAAGAAAAAATATTTTCCCCAGAGATGTCCTCGATTCATTTATTTATTTAACACTTCAGGAAATAAAAAAAAGCAAATCTCAAGCAAATGTTTGAGAATACGATAAATTATTTGCATATTTCATTACAAGCCAAAGCATAACTTTTTGATAAAGGCAGTTACAGAGCTTTCAGAAGTTTGAAAACTTAGAAATGCTTTTAGATATGTGCAAAATTTAACATCATCAAATCTAAACAACTAAACTAAATTCTAGGGAATATTTTTAGCCTGAGATCATTATGGCATCATTATGAAAAAAGAAATGTAATGCTCTCATGTGTCAGCAACAGTGGGAGTTTTAGAAAGAGTCTGTGACTTTTCTGAAGGATACATTTAAAAATTGCTTTGCATTCTACTAGTATATCTAATCTTAATTTTACTTAGTAATAAAAGAATATTAGTCTTATTTAAATTACTGAATAGATTAAAAAGCTTAAGGCTAGAACACTGGTAAGAAAGTGATCCATGCACATACATGTGTTAGCATTCAAGGAAAAAAAACATTTTCTGTTCTGTTTAATGGTGATTATGCATTGTCCACTTTTGGAAATTAAATGGAAAGCAATGACATGTTGAGGCACTTCATTTAGTTCATCAATATGAGTATCTGATAAAAACTGCAATGATCATGGAAGACTGCCATGCCAGAAGTAAATCTTAGCTCTGTTGTTTTTTAGCTGATGTTACACTGTAACCAAAAAACCTAGATAACTTGCATGTACACCCTTAATTTAGAAATAAATTTATTTTATAAGTGAATATAGCTTAAGAGCATGTTGGTTGGTACAACTGTTGTCAAGGGACAAGCATTTTGCATAAAAATCTATTATGATTTTCCTGGGAGGACAAAGAACCACTTATCTCATGACTGTTGTTGAATAGTTACATACAGCTCTTGTAGAGCTTAAATCTGGCAGATCACATAACTTCTATGTAACAACTGCTAAATTTTATGTATAAAACTTGAGAATTTCCTTATTTTAAACCACTTTAGTGATGACAAGTTGCTGATGTTGATTCTGAATGCCACATGGGCATAATTTAAAAAGAAAGAAAATTATATATATTACCTTAAAGGAAATTTTTGTTGTCAAGGTATGACCATGGTATATAATTGGCATTCCATCATCTCCATCCCAACAGTCAAGTTCTACACAACGGCATCCCATTAGCAAGACCTGAAAAGATATAACACGTTTTACTTTTCAAAATGAACAAAACAGAAAACTTATAAATATAAATATACATATGTATCTCAATGTATAAAATGTGTAGGATACTGAAAAATAATTACATTATCAAAATTAGGTGTCTTTTGGTAAATCTGTACTGGAAACTCAAATCAAAATAGTGTATAAAGCAGTACTTGATTGTTATCTTCCTGCCAAGGTATGTCACCAGTTCTTCATATATTACAAATTGTGATCCAAATTATAACTGCTGCTTTTGACACGTCTTCCAGACTCAATAATAATTAGAAAAAATATTAAAAATTAATTCATAAAATAAATTACAATGTATTTTCTAATTTAATTTTAGCTATGAAATCATTTAGATTCAGACAGCCTTTTTTTAGTTTGAAGGTTCTGATTGGAAAGTTGATTTTAAAGGTCAGTTTTGCTTATTTAAAACATTTTGTAAAATTGGCATAATTTAAATTTAAACATTATTAAACATCCATGACACCAAATTTCCAGCAAGTCGATACTTGGTACACCAGCCTCTTGCTGGGTCTCTGCAGGTTGTTGGAATGTTTTTCTCTCTCTTCTGTGCTGTAGCAAAAATTTTGATGAGTCTATAGTTAGTAAAATATATTAGACAATGTTAGGAAATCTATAAATCTGAATCTAAAATATAAGAAACTCCAGTAACATGTTTTTAATGTTCGACTAATGCAATTTCATTTATTCGAGATATTTAACAATAATGTTATGGAAGATTTTATTGCACTAAAACTTAAAATTAACATCAAATATAGGTGAAAAGATTTTGTGTGTGTGTGTGTGTGTGACTTAGAATGTTAATAATAATGCATGGGTCTACAATCTGTAATTTTTGGCTTTTAGTTTAGAATACCTCTAAAATTCACTTGTAAAATTTGCTTTCAAGTAGAGAAAATATTGCATAAATAGCATACATTAAAATATTAGATCATCATGCTAATTTGTTGCTGTTATTCCTTCACCAGAGTCAGTGCATAGGGTAGGAAACAGTCTGAATGATAGTCTGGTTCTGCTTTTATAACCAGTTATTATTTCTTTTATTATTTATTTATTTATCCTTTTTTTTCTTCACAATGTTCCAGTTGGTTAGCCTGGCTCTCAATCTTTCCCATATTATCTTGGCTAGAGGTAGAAAAATACATCAAGGTACGGTAGGCAGCTAAGTGAAAAGTTCCTGCTAGTAATCGCTAAGGCAGGAAACCTGAAAGGCTACAGAAAACCCATGCAAAAAACTGCATAGAAGAGCAAAAACAAACCATCCTCAAGCACAATTTTTTTTAATAGACTTAAAAAAAAATAGTTATTATCAGTACAAAAAAAAAAAAACAAACTTGAAAGCCCACCAGTAAAACAAATTGTATAAGATGAGTTAAATAGAAATGACATATTTTAAGCTTACCTGGCTATACAGCTCAACAGATGACTCTCCTTTCAACTGATGTCCAGTTAGGTAGGTGTTGTGTGAAGAGGCAATGTAGTAATGTGAAAGTGGGTGATCCATATTCTGAATATAAAATAGCTATGAAAAAGACTGATTACAAAATGTCATGAGATGTTATGAAATATGTACTTTTTATTTTTTAAAGTTAATTAACTTGTAAATATAAACACTTTCATATTCATGATTTTAATGAAATACAAATATTTAAAGATTACTAAATATTAAATAAAAAATTTATGTGATAACCTGCCTAAATATTTAAAAGTTTCCAAATTCTTCCAAAGAGAAAAAAACAAACAAACAACATTATTTTTGTATGATTTTGGAATGTCATTAGAAACAACATTTTGTCTATATTATAAATTTTAAATACTTTATAATAAAATGTGCACACTATAATTTAAAAAAAAACAAAGAGAAAGCTTTATAAATAATACATACCTCAGATGTGTGTTTAGTTCTTTCATAAAGATAAGCATAATTGTCCTTATCCATTAAATATCTGGCAAAACCCTCAAATGATAAACAACCATGGCTCCTTAATGTTGGGTTTGGCTCATGGCGCTGCCAAAAGTTATAAAAAATAAACTGTATTGCATGCATATTTTGTAGAATAATAATCAACGCCATATTCTTTAGGGCTATAATTGATGCCAAAGAATATTATATCAATTATAGCTCATCAAAACATTTAGTTAGGAAATACTGGTGTGGTAATCACTTACCCTTATAGCAACTAGCCCTGCTTTCCTCTAATTCTGAAATTATACATTCACTGTATAAAACCATTTTATTAATCATTTGATTGCCAGAGGCAGAGAAGTATCCTAAATATCTTCTCTGAGAACAATTATTTCATAAAGTGACAAAACAAAAAAAGCAAACTCTCAAAAAGAAAAAAAAGGAAAATGATAGACAATGATAAACAATTAATTTTTATGCAAATTACTAAGTACTAACTGGAATTAATAGGAAAAAAATGAAATATGAAAAAAAAAATTAACTTGATAATCCTTTTTTATATGTTCAACTTTCCATAAGATTAATTAATACAAATTTGTAATTAATAATAATTTGGTTGGTTGGTTGGTTATCGAGCTTCCTATCCAGAACACTAGTCAGACGGGTAAAGAGGGCATGACACCAGAAACCATGGCCAGCACAAAAAAGTGCCAGTGAATTCCAACTCTGGCCTACCTAATGAAAGTTTCTATTAGAATTATTCACTTTTCAGATGTGGGCCCCCACATGGCCAGCTGATGAAAGAAAGCAAAATTAAACCATGCTAGGCGAGTATGCCAGATAGAGTATATCCCAACTAAGATTCAAACTTAGGCCCTCACAAACCTAGCAGTTAAGTAGTAGGGGATCACTATGCAAACTGTCATTAATATTATAACAACTTAAAATGTCAGTGGCAGCCGATGCACTGATTACTTAAATGATCATGACAAACTCTTGGCTCTACTTTACCTGCATTAATTCTTCTATCTGCCAATCTTCTAAATGTTCTTCCTGGTAATCCTCTAAAAATTCTTGAAACTCTTGCAGTCCCAAGTATCTGTTCAGGGAGGTATCAACACCTGCACAGTTTGAAACAATGCTTGCTGCTGCAATGGCATCACAGATCTTTCGTCGTTGCTGCTGCTCTTGATTCAGATCAAAAGTGTTGTTTCTTGTAATGAGACCTTTAAAAAGAGTAAAGCAATCATACCCCAAATGTAAACTTTCAAATTATATTGTAGACGAAAAATGATTTTGATTAAAACCACTTTTGTTTTCAAAAGGTGTAGACACAAAACATTTTTCTATAATATGGACCAGTAAGGAGACTATACAAAATACTGTATTGCTAAATGAAAAGCCAACAAATAAATGTGAACAACAGCATAAAAAAACAAAAGAAAGAAAGAAAACTTACAGATTTATTAACCTTACAATGCTAAAGGTTTAATTTCTGTTGTATTTTCAAAGTAACAAAATATGAATTTGAACTGAGAACCTTACCAAGTATTGACTGGCTAGTTGTTACAACGATGGTGATTCCTAATTAATTATATAAATAATCAATGTCATATCACAGCCTCAAAGCATATTATGTTGATTATGGATCATCTATGCATTAAATTAGGAACTGTGACAACTACTCCCACACTCCCCTAATGTTCAAAATTAAATTATACCAACTTTCCTATACACAATTTTAAATCTGCTGAACATTATGTATACAAAATTTAGTTAACTGAAATAGCAAAATAACATTTTAGAATAATTAAAACATCACTGATTTCTAAGGACATCATTTAAGTCCTAATAGGTTTGTCATTTGGATAAAATGTGGGAGTCAAGACTGGATGAAGTTAGGCAGTGTTCCATCTAAATTTACATCTACTAAGAAAATTTCATGGAACTATACAGCATTTTAAATTCTTTATATATAAACCAGTAACACCCTTGTTGCAAAATTTAATGAAAAACAAAGATTTCAATGAATGAAGAGGAAAAAAATAAATAACAAATAAAAGTAATTTCAGGGTTGAAAAACAAATAAATATTAAGTTTTGTATTGTTCAGAAAATTGTACTATTAAAAGCATTCTAAAATATATTTGTAAAAATAGTTATATAGATTTTAAAGTTATTTTCTGCTAAATACTTTTAACATTTATTCACTGTCCATTCTTCCATTCATTTTATGTGCCTCTTTTTTAACCCTGGCACTAGCACTTGACCTTAAATCTTGGCTCTGTAAACTGTAGTCCAATTCCCCACCTCTGTTATCAGTGATACAACTTACTTTTCTTTGAAGTGCACACATCACAAACTGTTCTGAAAAATGTTAAAAAAATCTTGGCCTAACTATTTGAAAATAATGTTCACTCCCTGTAAAATACAGGTATTTTCTCAAAGGGTTAAAAATCAAGACAACCTGAAACCATGCCTAAAAGTATATGAACAATTCATTTTTTTAAAATCAGAATATATTTTGATCAGTAATATCAAGTTTATAACACTTAGCAAAAAAAATGTATGCTAAAAGTGATTCTGTTTCTCTTAAAAAAAATCTTTGCAAGCTTAAGGTTAAAGGAAATGAAAATAAAAATTCAGGATATGTTTGGTAGATAATTATTAGGGAAGTATATCAATTTAACATTTTCTAGAGTGCACAGATACAAGGACAAAGTTTATTATTCACTAATTAATATTGTACTAAAAAAGAAAAAAAAATTTCTAAAACAAAGCAGAGGCAACAAAATGTTTTGGTATTCAATGAATGGTAAAGAAAACTCCAACTAAATACTTTTTTCTCCATATTTTCTTTTTTATTTATGTATAAGGAAAAACATGTCAGAAATTTTTAAAGATAATACTTTGGATTTTTTAAATTGATTTGTTTGTGTTAATTATATTAACTAAAAATTGATGATGCTACTTACCCATGTCTTGGTCTTTTGGAATATATGAGGAGGATCTGAGAAGAGGTTCATTTTCAATATTAGGTTTGCAAATAGCAAACTGTTCAAACAGATCTTTTAAATCTTTGCGACATCGAAGTCCAAAAGCTTTAAAAAGATCTACAAAATCCAAGAAAGCTAGTTGTGTGGAGTGTGTGATGGAACCAGAACGTACTTCAGGTCTTCCACAAAGTGATATTTTACGTCGTCTTGAACGATACCTGCTTGTGAAACTAAATGTAAGACTCCGAGGACGAAATCCAGGTGCATGATTCATGCCTTGTAGTTGATTTAAAACAGGGTCGCTAGCACTGTTTTTGGAAACATCCATCTTGCCTCTTCTTATTGGACTTGGAGTCTGGCGCTGGATGTAGGAACTTCTGGAGTCTGAGCCACTGTATATGCCTGAACTTGTAGAACCTTTTGGACTAATGTCCTGTTCAATGAAAAATGATGTATTTATTATATGAATAAAGAAGATGACTTAACTACATAATTTATTAAAACAAACAATTGAAAAAATATTTTTTTATAAAATTACTGTATTCATATATTTAGGCATAAGTAACTAGAGCATGTATTATTTACCCGCAAAGATCAAAGCACATTAAAAAAAATAAGCCAAAAATTTTTTTTTTCCATAACTGTTGAGTGCATTAAAATAAAAAAAGGTAGCGCTGAAAGCATACAAAGTCAAATACAGGAAAAATAAAATACAAAATACAAATATCCAAGTAAGTTTTGGATGCATATTTATAATCCAAAGTTTTCTTAGACAAATATGTTATGTACTCACTTCTCTCACACACATACACATACCTACATACACAAATTTTTACCATATAAAATTTTTTTATTAGTATTCCTTTTTTGAAAAATTTTGTTTTCTTTAATATCAAATAATAAAAAAAAAATGCAGAAACAACTTTTCTGTTTGAGCAAGAATTATTCATGGTTTCTTCATACCCTCTGAAAACACTTTGTACAAAAAAATGATCAGAAAACAGTCCTAAAATACCCAAAACCGAAATTAATGCTTTATGATACAATATTAAATAAAATTTAAACGATAGCGTTCAGCTTATTAGTGTTGTTTACTATTAAATAAATAACTTTATACAATGCAGTACTTACAAAAACATGTGCAAAAGTTTTACCTTTATTGTTGTTAAGCTGCAGCTGTGCTTCTTTCTAAAAATAGTTTGTCCTACACCAAAACTTGGTGCCCTTTTGCAAGAGATTTGAGAATCCAAAGAAGTACTGGTAGTTGTAGGTCCTGCTGACCATCGTCTGCCTCCAAAGGTCTGAAATGTTAAAACAAGCATAATCAAAAATATTTGGTATGGATATTTTCTCTCAAATTTAAATTTAATTAAATAATTTCTACTATAATACACAATTAAATGTACTGTATGCAAATGTCAATGACACTAAGAACATGCATTTGCATAAGTTTTGACAATATATATATATATTGTCTATTATTTGTGACCTATTGACATATCATGTGACATAATACAAAATTGTTTTCTGAATACTTATTTTTCAGTGAATTGAGAAACTGTTAGCAACAACAAAAAACCAAAAAAAAAAAAAAAAAAATTTGACCGTATTCACAAACAAGTTGTTGTTTTCTTATTTACAATATTACAGGAGATTACTTTCTATTTAAACTCTGAAAATGTCAAAAAAAAAAAATGAAGATTGCACTGGTGTCATCATTATGAAAACACTTGTGAATACCCACTTTCACCTAACAGTTCTACTGCTTCAATTGTTAACCAGAAACAGGGGTGCAGTAAGGGTAGGTCCAAATGTTTCCTCTGGAATAGCACAAGGTCTTCATGAATAAGACACCACCTGTACCCTGGTAACTGATCTGACCAATCATCAGATCCATGTTATAATCCTCATGGTAATATCATCTAAAGATGGCTTAGTTAAATCTCTTGGGAGGCTCATAGAGGGAAATCCAGAAATGTTGGAGTGCTACTGAGAAACCAAGCAAAGCAGGGAAGAGCATAAGAAGGATAACTCACTTGCTTGGTTAGTAATGTGCTAGTCAGCCACATATAGATTTACATACTTTTAGTGCTAGTTACTTTTGATGAAACTTATAGACATGTGGATGATACATTTTCTGCTTTTCCTCACATGAATCTGCAGAACACTTCTATTTTAGCTTAATTCTCAACATCCTAATTTAAAAGTTAGCAAAGAGCATGAGAAAAATGGAAAGTTGTCTTTTCTCAATATTCTAATGTGTAATGAAACAATATTACTGGTGTTACTGATTCTACATTCAGGAAACTAACATTTACTGGTCTTACAATGGGATGAAATAGGAAGAAAATTAGGTTTTATAAAATCAGTTATGTATTTATTTTACTATTCAAAGCCTATAAAATGTTCCACTTATGTAAAATTCGATGAAGATGCTAAATTCGTCACTGATTTACTTATTCAGAACTGTCTATTCATCTATGTGATTCATATCTATATACAGTATGTTGTCTAGATTACAGTTTCTGAAAAAAATTTTCTTGTTATCTTATGTTTATATCATCACAATAATGAAGAAACAAATTGAAAATTTATGTTCTAACATTTGTCTGAATTTTCTTTTTTTAATAAAAAAAATAAATCTTTTTATAAAATCTAAATTCACAATTGGTTCTTTATTTCCATTTAAGGATTGGGTCCCTGCTCTGACATATCATACCTAGCTTATTTAATTGAAAGTCAATTTTGTTTGGCCACATACATTGGCAAAACAATTTGATGCATGTACAAGGGAAAGCAAAAGCCTGTGTGAATTTGTCAGAAAGGAAACAGCCATCATTTTAAAAATTGTTTTACCTTGAATTATAGATACTAGATTTATTTGGAGGATGTGTGGATACAGATTAAAAACTTCAAAACAGTGAATCTCTGTTTATTTATAAATTAAAAGTGCTTTTATTTGAACAGAACAAATTTGCTGGATTAATCCTTTGATATGTACGTGCATGCATGACACATGGACACATACTTTGTAATTTTCATTATTACTCCTATATTTTACTTTACTTTAAAGTTTAAATTGTGCTTCAAAATTTTCTGTTGCTAGTTATAAATAATAGCCTATGAAAAAAAAAAAACATGCTATAAAGGCTAAGAACATTTCTATTATCTAAAACCAGCATTTTAAAATGTAAAATGAGACCCAATAAACTTTTTTCCATCATATTATTATTTAATTATTCTTTGTTGTTTTTTTTTTCTTTTCATGTTTTGAAATGTTATTTGCATTTGTGTTATTTTCTAAAACCAACACTGCCCGCTCTGCTTGTCCTGTTTTTGTTTAATGCAGCGGTCAGTGAGTGCTGACTGCTTCTGAAAATATTCATCTAAAGATGACAAAGAAAACAAAGTAGTGTTGTTTTAGAAAGGAAAAAAAAAATTTACATAAGCTAATGCAACTACAAAACAGATAAGAATAATAAGTCTGTCTATATGAGAAGCCAAGGTTTGTAGAATTGCTCAAAATGTTTAGCTTACACAATTAGTTTCCAGACATACCAACATTCTCTAGTTGTTTGTCAATATTTCAGGTACTGGAGATATTTAAAAAAAACATTGGGGACCAGATACCATTATGGAAAATGGCAATGCTACTTCAGCACAGGAATCATTTAAATGTACCTAGTTGGTATAAATTATTCCAATCTGTCCTACTTCTCCCAGGGTATTTCTGGGAAGTTAACTGATTCACAGATGGTGATATGTAGAAATGACAACATTGCCTTGGTTTATCTTTGGAAACACTGTACAGAAAGGATTTTTAAAAAAGAAAAATAGTCATAACGTGATTAGATGTCCCTAAGGTTTTTCAATGGGAGAGAAGAAACTGTATGCATAATTTGATACTGGGGATAGTGGTGTTGAATGTCTGAGAAAGTAGCAGTAGATAATTTTCTGTATATTCTGATCTGCACCCTGTTCTCCTCTGCTTGGTTCAGGAAACTGAAACAGGTGGTGGTGCCAATGTTTGTATGCAAGTTCAAAGATATATATATTTTGGTATGTTTTGTTTCAGAAGAATAAAAATCTGGAAAGCCTAGCTATTAGCAACAGCAGAAAAAAAAGACTGATAATAATACAATTTTTTTCAATTCATACTTCTATGCATTATCAACTGGTTAAAAGAATACAAGCAAAATATTCTTAGCCAATCACAGACAAATATACAAATGGTTATTGTTATATTAATATTTACAATATGCTGGATATCCACAACTTGGTGAAAAAAAAAAGAAATGAAAAGAATGCAAATAAACTAAATAAATAAATAAACAAACATATACATTTTATTCTTTTTATTTAAATCTCCACAATATGATATCTGCAAATGTGAATATAAAATGTTCTCTTTGTATTTAATTCTTAAGATAAAAAGTAAGAATTGTTTTTCATAATTAAGTGATTATAATTACATATATTCATAAATAATGTGATACAATAAATGAACACTTACCTGTAAAACGTAGTTTTAGAATTTGGATTTTAAATGTTTCCACCTCTATAAACTTTATCAGCTTAGATTAACTGAACATTAATCTGCAAACACCTCCAGAATCTATCAGTATTTATGCCAGAAACAGATTAGTTTGTGTCATATAAATTGGATTCGGACACCATTATTAAGTTATCACTTGATTGGTTTAGGTGGGAAAATGAAGCCAAAATATGCTGTTAGGGTTGTTTATTTAACTGTTGCTTCTGGCTTAGAGAGTGAGCTGCCCTTCATTAATCTTTGGAAAGCTATCAAACACTAAAAACTGAAGCCAACTGATTGTTAAACAATATATTCTATGCTTCTGTCAGCTCATCTCAGGTTACATGAGGTGATTCTAAGGCAAAAGCAGTAAATATATTAACCTTTTTCACTCATAAGCTTTTAAGAAAGAAAATACTGTAATAATAAGAAAAATTAAATTGCCTAAGAAGAGAAAACATGTGATTGATTATGATGTGGATAACTAAATGTAATAATAGCCAACACTCATTCTAAATCCTCATTTTGAAATAGATATAGTCAACAACACCAAGCACAGCCCAGAATTTAGGTTAAAGTATTGTATTGCTAAAAGCAGTTCATGAATAAATTTTTAAATTATTGAATTTAGATGACTTTGGATTTGAGCAGAGGCTAAAACCCAGCTGGATGCAGATGCTATTCCAATCATGTTTCATTTATACATCACTAGTAGTTATTTCAGTGGAAACAAGTGTGTAAATATATATAATAAATTTATTTTTTTAAAAATCTGAATACTTTTATAAATAAATAATGAAATGCATTTTCTTCTTAGATTAGTAGGCTTGTCTCTATGATATTAATTTTACAGCCACACTGTAAAACATTCTAGAATGTAACATGACCAAGCATTTTGTCAAACCAAAAAAAAGGAAAGCACACTAAAGAAACAAATAAACAAATACAGGTTGTTTTTTTGTTAAAAGGTTTAATGGAATTTCTGATCTATCCAAATAAATGTCTGTTTACAGTGTAAAATGTTCATACATTCCTAGTTATAATTTAAGCAAGATTTATTTTTAGAAAATGAAACATATTTAATAAGAAAAAAATTTAAGAAAGATCAGTATATTTTTTGAAGAATGCACACAGTCATAGATTACATTACTGCTTTAATGGTGAAATTTAATCTACTGATTGACAAGTAAACACTAATATAGCAAAGGGAACAAAAAATTACTGGTTTATAATATCAAATAATATTTTAATATTAGAATGTCATATTTTTTTGTTTACAGCACCAAGATTTCTATGTAAAAAGACCAAGATCAATATGTTTACTTGTAGCTAATATTCATTAGAATAAAAGTACTGAGCTGTAGCTCTTATCTTTTTGAACATAAAGCAGTATAATGTTGCATATTTAAGTTTTTTTAATTGTGATTTATCTGAAAATACTAAGCTAAAAATCAGCCTAGCTACTCCAAACTACTGTATCTCTTAATAAACAAGCTTTCCTATTTTCCTGTAAATTCTGGCAAGTTTTATAGAATTTCATTATGGAACTTTAATTCTTTAACATTTCAGTACTTTCTTTTTGTTTGTTAGTTTTATAACAGTGAATTCTAGGTTCTACTCCTGTTAAGATCTGACAAGGTTTGGAGATGTCCTGCAGCATAGTTTCTTCTCCCTTTTCTCTACCAGTACATCTGTTTAGAATTCCTCTTGGCACTGCAGTTTGCTCCAGAGCTAAACTGAAATGTTCTGGTAGGGATTTTCTGGGCAGTTGTGGAGGTGGTGGTTCCTCAGGGGTAACTATTGATTGGATTGCACCCTGACCACCAGTCAAGAGCTCCCAACCATAGTCAGGTAACTTGTTTGGTTAACTTTGTTGATGCTCTACAACTCCCTCTTCTTGCTTATTTCTGTGAGATGTCATCAAGACATCAAAGTCAGGGGAAAGGGTTAACAAAGAAGAGGAGAGAGAGGTAACACTAGAAATAGTTTGGCTATTTTTAAAAAAAAAATATATATTTTTTTGTTATGTTTTATTTTGCAGCAGGTGTTTTGTTTTAAATATGAATAATCAGAAAGTGGTTAAAAAAATAACATGTCCATCTCTTTGCTTGCCAGCATATAACAGGTAACATCACAGCATTGAGAAATCTGATGGTGGCTGAAAGCAGACTTACTCTCTTTTTCAGACATGCCTTCTTTCTTTTTTTTGGGGGGGGGTGGTGTGGTGCGATTGTTATGGCCTGTTTGTTAAGTTTGCATATGTGTGTGGTGTAGCTGGGTCGGTTCCACGACCGGCCGCCTCAGCTGTTTGAGTGAAGTCTTATTTCGACCTGTATTATTTTTTCTTAATGTTAGTGTACCTCATCCTAGCGAGAGCAGCGGGCTACCCAACTCCTTCGTATCTAATACGCTCAGGAGGGGTAGGTTTATCCAGGCTGAACCCTCTAGAACAGAGTTTTCTCTCTGTGTGTCCTTAAGATTCTAAAGAGAGAGGAGCATTGGGCCGTTTTTTATTTTTACTAAATCCAACCGGAGGGGGAGGATAAGGGGGAGGGATCTGTTAAAACTGTTAATAGTGTATGCAAATAAAATGCTAAGTGAAAAAAAAAAATAATTCAAGCATCACAGATGGTTCCAGTTTCAAATAGTTTTGCTGGTGTATTTCTGTTTATCTGTATAGTTATTCCACGTCTTTAAATAACATTTTTTTTAAAAATAAAATCTGGTAGATCAAATTTTAATCTGTAGATTATGAAAGCAAAACTCTGAAGGATTTTTTTTTTGAAATGCAAAAAAATATTATTAATTTTAAACACAAAATCTAATCTTGTGTAAAGGCCCGACAGCATACACAATGTCTATTCCTTGCAACAATGTTTTACAAGATGTACAACTTAATGTTATAAAATAAGAGTTGCACTAAGTATTACATATATTATTTTGTTAATCTTATTTATGCTGTCTATCATGGCACCTATAATTGTCAAACTCCAGACAGGCATAATGTGTATTTTTATGCACTCTTAAAAGATGATAATTTTGTTTTACCAAATCTGTAGAATATATTTTCTGGTATAAATTATTATTAACACATTGAAGAAACGAATATAAAGCTAATTGAATGATACATATGTATGATCCTTGGGCACATTTACTTTTAATACATTTTTTTTGTCTTTAAACTTGCTACTCTTTAATATATATATTAAGAATATTGTTTTTATTTTTAATTAATAATATTTAAAACATAGACTGAAAATTACTAACTATTTTGACTATTATTTTATTTTTGAACTTGGTGGCAAAAAAAAAATCAAAAAAGGAAGAAATCTACCAATATCAATAAATTTGTTTTGACATAACTGCACATTAATGTATGTTAGTTTTTTTCACATTATTATGTAGTAAAACTATTCAGTTTAATGAAATAATTTGTCAAAATGATTTAGTGTCAGAAAACATGATTTTGTTGATCATTAAAGATGTAGCACCCAATGTTTTATAGTGAAATATCTAAACAATATTTACTTAACAAGAATGGAATTCAGAAAATATTTATATGTATGAGTGAGTCATTAACAAAATGTGAAGAGAAAAACGTTTTATGCTGCAAAACAAAATTTGTTGATTTCAAAGAGAACAATCATGTCAACAGAGCCAGGAAGTAATTTTTTAGCAGAGGTGGGACCTTTGTTGGGTTGACATCAGTACAACTCATAAAAGTAACTAGTCATTCCTAGACCAACCATCTGATTTCACAGCAGGAATAGAGAATCATTAATAAAACAAGTTATACTCTTAGCTAGGTTTAATGGAATTTATTCATTAAAAAGCTGCTGATGAGAATAATCTTGATTGGTCTGTGAGCCTACAGTTCAGTTTAAGTTAATTAGAACCATCTGTACAGCTTCACTATGAATATTACAATGAGAAAATGGCTTCTCTGGTATTGTAATTGTATGTAGTAATTTTGGTCTCTCCTAATAATCCCTAGAAATTCCAATTTAAATATGCAGGTCTTATCTTAAACTAATCAGTGTGAGTTTCTAAACCATGAAATATTGTTCTTTCCTATGGTGCAAATCAAAATTGATAGATGAAGCTAACACTTATGTCTGAAAAAAAATCAGTCATTCTGTATGGGAGATCCACAAATGTTTTAAATTTAAATAACCCATCTTTTTGAGTATTTACTGTGATACTATTTAATACAAATTATTTGCAGCACTTAATTTTTAGTAGAGCATAAATTAATAAAAAACAAAAATTACTAATTGCCATCCTATATATATGAGAGAGAGAGAGAGAGAGAGAGAGAGAGAGAGAGAGAGTTCTTTAGTACAATCTTTATCAAAAATCTTAAAAAAATAAATTATGAATTAACATAACAATATAAATAATGTCCTAAGAGTTAGCTATTTTTGAAAGTCAAATTATCATCGTCATGTAGGTCAAACAATGAAAATGTAAAAACTAAAATTGTCATTTTGTTAACGATGGACTATTAATTTTTTCATTGCAAATTTTATTTGATGGTTCTTTTCTAACCTCAGCTCCCAATCTCTTTTGTCTCTCCTATTCCTGTTGCTCTCTCTTTATATGCTCAGCCACAAGCAGACTGATGTAAGTAAGAGTGAAGGACCATAAGAGAACAACAGAAAAAAGATAGATGAAAAGCTCAGGAGTTGCAGAAACAACAATCCTAGCCAATAAGCCCCATTGGAGACCTCAACTGATCAAGGGAGCAGCACACATAGCTCTAGTAAGCTAATCTATCAGCCATACCTTCATCTAACAAGCCAAGGTCCAAGGAGGAACAAACTGGTTAGCTTAAATAAAGCTAAAAATCGACTCATAACAATCAATGGTTAAACAGCTTAGTTGGTAGCACACTAGATTTCCAACCAAAAGATTCATAATTTAAATCCTATAAATAACATATGCACATTTTATCATTGATGGACATAAAAAGTATATCTGAATATGGCAAAAGAATAAACTTCCTGAAACACAATAGTAATAGTCCATCACTGACTAGATTATACTTCCTCTCAAAGCATACTTTTTCTATGATACAATTTCATTTTGGTAAAACCTCAATTTAACAGACTAATAGGGGGGGGGTGTTTGTTAGTGCCAGGAGTCCATTAAATCCGGACGTTTACATATGCATGTGCAAAAGGCGCCCAAGAAAAATTTTTTCAGACAGCTCAACACAGACTTTTGTTGGGAGACCAGACAGCATCCATTACTTCCGAAGTTCACTGAATGGGGGTCTGTTAAAATGAGGTTTTACTGTAGTTCTAAATCTATAAAATAATTTTTCTATGAAATGCAGTACATTTACTTAAAAAATAAATTGAATTCAAAAAGTTTTTAATGTCAGCTGCACAATTTACTAAACCAGCAATCATTTTCCAGTCATCACTGATTTTATTCAAATAAACTTATGTTCATATTTAGATTATTTGTGAATAATTTTTAATGTTGCCAAATTTTGCACATAAACATGAAATAGTGCTATGTTACTTAAATTCAAGTTAAAGAGTCATAATGGATGCTTTTAAAGTATAATTTGAAAAGAAAATAAACTAAATATTCCATCTTTTAATTTTGGAAAGTGTTTGAACAAACTTATCACAAATTTGACCAGCAAAAAAAAACTCTTATGTTCAGTAATGCTTTAAATTTCTTAATTAAAGTTTGTAATGCTGGATACTAACGCTAATTTTAAGAAAAAAGATAAAAAATTTTTTATTTGTATAATTAGTAGCAAAGTTAGATAAGGACAGAAAGTTTTTAGAGATCTTAGAGGCTTAGTTTGGACTTTACTCATCAATACAACTAAATGATGAACGAACCATTGCTTCTGCAGTCTTTCATTGTCACCATTTTTGTAATAGATCTTTTCCATAATGAACAATCTTTCCGGTGCAAAAATCTATTGATATTGGAATAACTTATCATATATGAGGTGTAGTCAAAAAGTATCTGACCTTTGGCCAAAAACACAAGTAATATTAAAAAATTCACCATTTTGATTTAGTGTCCTTCAAAGTATTCACCTTGGGAGTCCACACACTTCTGCCAGCATTCCTGCCACTGCTGGAAACATTTCTGGAAATCACTTTTTGGGATGCTGTAGAGCTGTGCCATTGAATTTTGCTTAATGTCCTCTGTTGACTCAAATCTTCTCCCTTTGAGTGTTTTTTTGAGCTTTGGGAATAGCCAAAAGTCACAGGGAGCCAAGTCTGGGGAGTAGGAAGCCTGACGAACAAGTGGTGTGTTATGCTTGGCAAGGAATGCTTGGACGACGTGGGTGGAATGAGCGGGTGCATTGTCATGGTGGAGTTTCCAGTTCTTTGCTGCCCACAGGTCGGGTCGTTTTCACCGCACAGCTTCACAAAGGCGACAAAGAACCCCCCGGTAGTATTCTTTGTTAATTGTTTGACCTTGTGGTGCATATTCATGGTGCACAATACCTCTGTAGTCAAAAAAACAGGTCGTCATCAGTTTAACATTGCTGCACACCTGTCTTGCTTTCTTTGGTGTTGGTGAGGATGGATGCTTCCATTGGGATGATTGCAATTTTGTTTCAGGGTCATAGCCGTACACCCATGTCTCATCGCCAGTGATGATAGTGTTCATGAAGTTTTGATCTTGGCTAGCACACTCCAGCATGTCCTGGGAGATTTCCTTTCTGTTTTCTTTCTGCTGGTCAGACAGCAACTTTTGTACAAATTTGGCCGACACCCTCCTCATGCACAAATATTCTGTTATAATTGACTGAACTGACCCATGGCTGATTCCAACTTCGGCAACAATCTCCTCAATAGTCACACGACGGTCTTCATAGACTATTCCTCGAACCTTTGCAATCATTCCATCGTTTCTGCTAGTCGATGGTCTGCCACAACGTGGCTCACTGTCCACTGAGGTGCGGCCATCTTTGAACCGGTTGTACCACTCATTTATTTGTGTTTTTCCCATAGCATCATCTCCAAAGGTCTTCTGAATCTTCTCAATAGTCTGGGCTTGCGTATCACCAAGTTTTGGCAGAATTTGATACAGTATATTTGCTCAATGCGCTCGGTCATCTTGACTCAAAAAGAAAAATCACACAGCACACTCTTCATGTCTGTACTCAACGTGTCACTGCGGGCGACTGGCGTCACCTACAGACACGAAAATTTTTGCGCATGCTCAGGAAGGACGTGGCTACCTAATACCCATGCGGATTTTGCTCACGCATTATTATTTTGTTCAAACAAATTCAAGGTAGGATACCTTTTGACTACACCTCGTATTTAATTCTACTTGAAAGAAAAAAAATTAATAAATAGAAAATAATTTATTCCTTAGCCAAATTAGCCAATGAATTTCATTACAACATACTAGAGAAGGAATAATGTTAGGTTCTGAACAGGTACCTTGAAAGTAAAAAAAAAAAGGAAACACGACTTGCATAGCCAGTATTGGATGTGGCTACCTCATGTCTATATGCAACCAGCACATCTAGTCATTCTTCTGAGTGTAGGTTTCATGAAGGAGGATTCCAAAGCCTTACATGTCTACCAAAAATATCCTAGAAATTCTTAATAGTTGAAAAAGGTCTAAAGACGTAGCCAGTTCATTGCAGTGCTGTTGCTGGATCTTAGTAACACAGTGAGTGACCACACTAGCCTTGTGTGGCCTGACATTATTATCCTGGAACTATTGCTAGCCTTCGTATGAGTTGCCAATGAAAGACTAGGACTAATGGTTTTATGATCTCATTCTGGTCTTCTAACTGGTTAATTTTAAACAATAATCAGTGGCCAACATTATTCCTCCAAATACCCTTACATGTATGTCACTATAATGATCAGGCTGAACATGGCAACAGTTTAGAACTTTCCTGGTTATTCCAATACATGTAACTTAATGTCAGAAATGTCTAAACTGAAACAAGTCTATCAAAGAACATCACTTGTTGCCATTGGATCTGCATCTAAGAATAATGGCATTTGCCTATGTTAATCAATTATAGTGATGACAATTGCTCAGTGTGACCAACAAAAACACGCTTAATATCTAATAATGCATAAAGGTTTTGATGGTTTATCTAGCCATCAGAGTCCATTTGACTTCCAGCAAGGATATATGGATCTTGGAGTAATGACAGCTCTGTTCTGCATGCTATTTCTCTGATTTTTCATCCATCAAGAGCATCTGTAAAGTGGGAATGACCACTGCCAAGACTGTTGCTGATCACTAGTGAAGTTAGAATTTTATACAGTTAGACTATGACTGTAAAATATTGAAATTGGTAACAACTTCAACCTGCTTGGTTTCATTTCATATCTCACCAACTACAGGAAATAGCTGCTCACACACATCTGGGAAATACCATTGCAGATTTCACTGCACATTCCATGTTGGCTGCATTGCACCCACAATTTTTTAAATCCATAAATGAACCATTTGGACATTCATATTTTTATATATAATTTTTTTAAAAAGGGAATGTGAAGACATGTCAGTGCATTTATTTTCACAACTCCTGATGCATTAAATATTAGTGCAGAGCTGTCAACACCTGATTGTAGTTTACATTTTGGTCAATGATAATATTTTTATTAAAATGTACCCAAAACATTAATATCTTCTCCAGACATTTACCCTCTGCCTATTTAGTTCAGATAAGCTTAATTTTATGAGCAACAGTATTTTAAAAAAAGATAGTCAAGTTAATCAAAAGTAATTTTTAGCTTGTGTATTCTACCAAGTGTTTTGCATATAGACCATTTAAAAAATAAAAAGAACATAATAGTAGAAACTCTTACAAGTGAGATTCTGGATTGCTTGTATGAACTGCTAACCATAAATTCTTAACCTGCTGTCTTAGCATTTTACTTTTCACGAAAGATTCAGCAATGTGAATAATGCCAAAAGCAGTTAATTCACAGTGAAAGCTGAATTATCCTCAATGCATGTAAAAAGAAAATAAATTTAAAAAAAACAAACAACAACAGTAAAAATAAGTTTTTACTTAACCAAATAAATAGATAAATAAATAAATTAAAAAAAAAAACCACTGGTAAAGGAAAATAACTGAGGAAAACAAAATCAATTTTGCAGCTTGTGTATTATATTTGGCATTCAAAATGTTTAAAATGACTGTTTTAAATAGTAGGAGAAAGCCTTGTAAAGGAAAATCATAAATTAGAAAGAAAGAAAGAATAATAATAAAAAAGAAACATACCCTGATTGCTTCTGCTGGATTTGGACCTTGGCATTTTTCATTTTCAAAGTAAAGCTGCAAGTACTGCACTTTCAGCCATTGTATCCGTTTGTCTGTTTGCCATTTAAGTTTATTAGCACCTTTTATGAAGCACTGAAGTCCATTATACCAGATTCTTATCACATGTGAAGGTGAAATAAAATGAAGCACTTTGTTTTCAGCCAAGTTTGAGCCGTACAAAACTGAAAGACAATTCTTCTCATGTGTAAAATCTTCCAGTCCGTAACGCTTGGATAGTGAAACTAGATCCACTGAATCATTTCCAAGAAAAACTTCTTTGATTAATTTGATATCCACAAATCCATCCTCAAGACCTTCAGAAACCTCTTCGCAATTCATATATCTGGCACAAAGTGATGTAGATACTGGTGAATCAAAGTCTCCCTTTAGACTGTAGTCTGGAGAAGAGCTCCCTCCACGTAATGCACTCCACAATGGTTTTTGCCAAGTAAGAGTGCAGTTATCAGTCTCTAATTTGAGACAGCAAAGACAGGACCTGCTGTTATCTTCTTCCCAATGTATAAATGTGCTTCCATGATGCATGCATTGCAAGTTATGAAGACTAATTTCAGCCAACTTGGGAGTAATGATAGTCACCTCATGTTCATTGTAGACTGGTCTTACTGGCTGGTATGTGTCAAAATCCAAGTCATAGTCACTTTCATCACAAATTTCTTCATTGTCTTTAAGGATTAGAACTTCAGCTATACTGAAAAATATACAAAAAATTGCAGAGACAGTTAGCAAATCAGTAATTGAAATAGTTTAGCAGATCATATAAAAAATCTCAAAAGTGCTAGATAATTTAAAATAATTTGTAATACTAATGGGAAATGAGATTTTAAAAAAAATAATAAACACATTATAAGTAACATTTGTTCATGTTTCATAAGAATTCTTAACAGTACAGCACAGTAGTTAAAAATATAGGGAGATTCACAAAAAATAATTGTTTATCAACCACATTTTCTGATTACACAGGATAGCAAAAAATAACTTTTTTGTCTGCTACTGAAGTATATGTAAGTGTCCTTTATCAAATCAAGCAGCTGATTCCAAATCTGAAGCCAGAATTGACTCAGCATGTCAGGATTCATAGTTACAGAAAAATAGCATTTTCAGTCATTGTTTATTAACAAATCAAGCACATCGCAAAATTGCAAAAAAAAAAAAACAAATTCATTTCACAATATAAACACATTGTAACTGCTATCCATAAGCTCAAACACATTGAACAACATAAACACATTGTATAAAGTAAACATTAACTGTTTATAAATGCTTCAAATACTTGATTTTATGCTTGACAATAGCAATGGTTTGTCTCTGAGGAAACCAGCAATAGTCCCCTCTCATGTTTGAGTTGAATCTCCCCTGACAGCATGTCTTCATTGCCTTTGTGTTTTGGTGGAACCTCTCACCATTCTCATTGCTCACAGCACCAAGGTTGGTTGGGAAGAAATTCAAGTGTGAATGAAGAAAATGCAACGTCAACGACATACGGCAACCCATTTCTTCAAAGGCTTTTTTATGTCTTGAACCAACTCAGCATAGTTGTCTGCTTTTTGTGGTTCCCAAGGAAATTGTGGACTACCAGTTTGAAAGCCTCCCATGCAGCCATCTCCAATGGGTTAAGCCTGACTGGAAGACTGGATTAGAAAATAAATCACGAATTTATGGTCCGACAAATATTCCAGCTTTCAACTTGGCATCAGTTAAAATCGCTCCAAATTTTTCTTTCAGATAAAGAAATCCCACATCTTCAACACTCATTGCCTTTACAAAGCTCTTCACTAGGCCCAGCTTTATATGCAGTGGTGGAAGAAATATTCTTTGTAGATGTACCAATGGCACATGTTGCATACTGAATTTTCCTGGAGTATGGTCTGTTCTTGATGGCCAGGCTTTGAGCTGATAGTGATTTGCATCATCTCAGCTATTCCACAAGCACAACAAGCACGTATGTGTACATGTAAGCAGGCAACTACATGGTTCTCCCATGTAGTCTGTTGCGAGTAAAAAAGAACACTCAAAATATATAACATTAGATTTCCATTTATTTCTGTAACTAAAAATCCTTACATATTGGGTTAATTCTGATTTCAGATTTGAAAACAACTTACTTGAATTAGTCTAAGACACTTTTTACCTCTATAGCAAATTGGTTGTTGTCCAGTGTTATTTTTTATACCTTTTTTTTAATGACAGGAAAGGCCAAAATTTAATTTGTATGGAATTATGCTCACATTTTTACACCATTATTAAAAATTAAACAATACTTTCAAAATTTCTGGTAATATATTTTAACAGGTTTCATCACTGTATGTAGAATTTTAAAGCAATAAAGAAAAAAATTGAAAGGTAAAGTAGGATGTTTTGAAACTTTCAAGTAGTTGAGAACTCTAGCTACTGTGCTGTTCTGTTTTTCTATTCACAAACCTAAACTGCTCAGTAAATTTAAATATGAAATTATATTTTAAAAAAATCTCCAGATTAACTCATTTTGTTGTGCTTTTGAGTACAACAGAAGAATGCGAATTTTGAGTGATGATCTTGTCTTAAACATTTCTATGATTTCCACTTTTGCTCATAATAATAATAATAATAACTTTTTTTTAAAATTTAAAAATGTTGCTTTCTTTGAACTAGAAGGCATACTACGCAATTGTCCAAAGCCTATGGCTGCTGATAGCATACATTACTTAATATACAGCATTTATTCTTCCTTTTAAATTTGCATTGAAAAGAAAAGCATCATATTTGCTTTTTTTGTCAGCTATATACTGGTACTAATTCTGAGGTATTTTTATCCCCTTTATGATATTTTTTAGATATTGTTTTCTTTTTTAAATTGTTTTTAAATTAATAAAATAATGTATAAACATGCAAGAATAAACATAAATCATTTCAACTCCAAGAAATGCATTACATGTGAATAAGATTCATTTAGCCGTACCTTCCAGCTCTATCAGCTCTGCCCCCACTGACACTTACTGGCTGAGTTCTTTGAGCATCAGCATGGTGGTGAAACAATTGGAGATCACTGAGAACAATGTGGGCTTGTTTCAATTTGTCTAAATTCATTAGTCCTCCAACACCAATTCTAGTCAAGAAACGGTCTTCGCCATTGTAGTCAGATATAAACTGAAAAAAATAAATACGTGGTAGAATTTCATATAATGTTAAAAGTATTTTATTTAAAACACAGTACCAATAAATCTCTTTACTATCTAATTTTGAGTTGCTTTCCTTTTAGTAAAAAGACAGATGTAGTCAACTGATGCACTAATCTTATTTGTTTCTATGCTAAAGATGAAGTTTTGAGAATAGTTATAATAAGAGTAAATGTTTGCTAAAATGTCTTTATATTAGACTATTAAATATCAAAGTTAGTATAAAGATAAAGCTAATCTTCCAAGGATCTTAACAAAAACTGTATACTTCAGACAAAATTTATATATATATATATACATATACATATACACTCACTCAATATTGGAAATAATTATGAGAACACACAGAGGATAAAAATAAATAATGAGTAACTGCAACTGAGAAACTTACATAATATGCACAAAATGCAATATTACAGAAAATATACAAAAACAAAATGAATATGGTGTACAGTGTATCTGTTATGTGAGCCCTTTGCTTTACACAGAGCATGATACCTTGTTTTTATGCTTCCATACAGGTTAGCATTGTCTGACTGTGGAATGCAAGCATATATCCTCTAACATTTTATACAATTTATCACAGGTGTTTCACTGTTGTTTAACTGTCTCAGTGACCATGTATAACCCCATAGAGCCTCAATGATTTCCATATCAGGACTTTGTGAGTGTTCCATCAACTTTTTTACATTCCAGATAGATTTTCATCACAATAGCTATGTGGGGGTCACTGTCATGTTGGAAGATGAGTCTCCATCCAACAAGATGTATTCTGAGAGAATGGAATAATGTACGAGAACCTGCCTGCATCTGTTGACAGTCAGTCTACCTTTGACTTGAGGAAATTCTCTGACATTTGCTGATATGCTGTTCAACACTTGTACTGATACACCCCAAGCTTCACTTTAGCTGTTGTACCCTGACT
Source organism: Nautilus pompilius (assembly GCA_018389105.1). Lineage (NCBI taxonomy): Eukaryota > Metazoa > Mollusca > Cephalopoda > Nautilida > Nautilidae > Nautilus > Nautilus pompilius. The sequence goes on along the minus strand of JACATO010000342.1, from coordinate 2,006,442 downwards.
GTTATACTGCTTCCAAGTCCGCCTTCAAACAAACTGCTGTTGATTATTGCCAAACAGTTCAAACTTGGACTCATCTGTAAAGAGCACCTCCTTCCAGTTGGTCCTTCCACTGTTTCATTTATGCTGCTAATTCTAACTTTACTGTTTGGTTGTCTCTCCTCCACGACGATTTTCAGGCAGCTACACATCCATTGGGACTACATCATGCTAATCTGTATCTTACTGTTTTTGAACTAATGATAACTCCTCTACTTGCAACTAGGTAATTTGCGTGAATGTCATGTAGAAGACATACCCTAACATACTTAACATCACTTATGAAGAATTTAGGCTTTGTTCCTTGACTACATCTATTGCCAACAGTGCCATTTTTGCATATCTTCCTCAGATTCTTGCATACTTCTTCTGAAACAAAGTATGGCTAAAATATGCCATAAAAAGTAACCTTCACTAGTACATATTTTGATTCCTCTATCCTTGTTACATGATATTTCATTCCCAGAAGGCCATAGTATTCACTAGGCATTCACCATACTACAATGATATCAATGTCTGTACTTTTGTAGAATTTCTGCAAGCATGGCACCTACTGATTATTTGCAAGACAACCATTTACAGTGTAATATATCAGCACATATCTATACTATAGAGCACTTCATGTTTACTCAAGAGATGCAATTCGGTTACATGTTATTTGCATTTTTCACACAGTTTTTCCTGTTTCCATAATCATTTCCAATACTGGATATACTGTAGTTTAAATAATATACTAGGGACATAAAATAGAATCACTGTAATTGCATCCAGTCTGGTTTTGCTTGATCCTTTTATATATATATATGTGTGTGTGTGTCTCTGTGTGTGTGTGTGTGTGTGTGCACATGCATACTTTATATAATTTATGTAAGAGTTGAAAGGAAGCCAAATGTAACTTGAAAATCAAGGTCTGCTGATTTTTTAATACTAATTTTACATACAAAGATCTGTTTATAAAAGAAAGCATTAACAACTATTTAGAGAATTAAACATTAAAATTAAATGAAATAGTAGTTAGCATAATTGGTTGGTTCATAAAAAACCAAATATTATGCTAAATTTTCATTTGTGATAAACAGAGATGCCAATATATAAGTAATTGTGTTAAAGGCTGACAAAGTAAAGTAGTTGCAGGGTAGCAGATGTTATTCTAAGGAAATCATTAGCAGCATGTTTCTACAGAATGTTGTAAAGACAAGCAGTAGTGAATAAAATACCAAAATTACCAATATTAAATGGCTCATTCCTTAGAACAAAAGGAATATTTTTAATTTAAAAAATTTGTAAAAATTAAAACATTAGTGTCCAATATCAAATGTTTTTTATCTGCAGCTGAAGGCAAAACATTCTCTGAAAGCAAAAGGCGCTAAGTCCTATTAGCGACAGATTTATAAATTAGCAATAGTTACCTCAAGAGACTGGTTTTCTTCTGAAGCCAAAACAATGATGCTTGGTACACCAACAAAAATAGCCCGCAAATCCCTTAGAAAACCTCCAAAAAAAGGCACCACTTTGCAATCAGCAATATCCAGTGATCTACTCACAGCTTCCCGATATTCTGCTGAAGGATCACGTGATAGCAAAATCTCTGCTAACATGCGGAAGTTGGACTGGTCACTGTCACTAAGAGACAGCCAAAATGGTTTCAACTTTTCAGATCTGAAACACAACATGCAAGCACCCTTTATTGCGATTACCAAATTTGCATTTAATTATTTTTCTAAGTTAAAAGAAGCATTATAAATCTTGCATCACCATAACTAGAATTTTACTAAAAGTATTAAAAATGAGCTTTTTGTGGAATGTTACAATGAGGTATAATATTAAATATTTTGGAAATTATTACAACTGAACAGCTTTGCATATGCTGATGTGCTGGTAAGTACTAACCCAACATTGGATAGGATCCACAAAGTGCAACTAGCACTATTCTGTTCAGTTAAATAGATATGATCATTTAGATGTTTTTGCTACAGAACCCACTGCAATGTCTGTAACTGATTTAGTACTGTTTGTCACAAGTATAACGATGTGTTGTATCTATCTGTTTTCAGTATCTCGAGATACTGAAAACAGATAGATACAATCATATAATGGTACTTGTCAAAATTATTCGACAGTGTAAAAAATATGGTCTTCAGATAAGGAATAAGGTAAAACAATGTGAACCACTTACCTACTTAAGAAACAAATATATCAGTGGTTGTAAAATATTTGTACTATTTACGAAATAGCAGTCATTATCTAAGAATATTTTTCATGCATCAGAAAATGAAATAGTATATAATCAAAATCTCTATAATTAATAGTCCATTTTCACCTTTTCATAGAGATTATTACACCCCAGCACTGACATGACATATTTCCTCAAAAATCCATCTGAATAGTTCGATTTTTCTCCCCTTTTCCTGCAGTAATTCTGCAACATTGCTTCATTTACCTTTCACTTTGATGTTTATAATCCCAAACATTTTCAATAGGGTTTAGAACATAGTTCATGACAGACCACTCCATCTCTGTTAAGAAACATCATTGCCTTTTTTGTTGCAGTAGTCCATGCATAAATTTTGAGTTGAGTTGTATGTACAGACCCTTCCATTCATTCTAAATCCATTGGGATCAACAAAGTAAACAAGAATGCCATGAAAGACTTTCTCATCCATTATTGAATATATATTCTTTAGATTTCCAACCACATTTTAACAGATGCAGCTCTAGACATTAATCTTCCCCTTCCCATGTTTGACAGTACAGAAAAAAATTTTGGTCTAATTTCCCTTCTGCCTTCCTTTATATGCACATAAAACCTGCCTCCTGTTGCCAAAACAGTTCAAACTTTTAAGTCATGGGTGAAAAGCGCAACATTTCCTTGTACATTAATTTAGTTCCTGTAATTATTGGCCAATTCTAGTCTTGCTACTGCATGACAGTTTTAAAAAAGATTTTGGACAGAAATTTTGCCATGTAAATCTACTTCTCCAAATATCCTAGATATTGTTGATCAAGAAGTCTTAGCAGCTCCTTTAGACTCATTCAACTGATTTATGAGACTTTGCCATATCTAGAGCCATCACACAGGCAGGAAACATTGACATATTGATTTTCATGGGTAGTGGTAGCTTGGAATTTCATGATTACATAGGAAATAGGTCTCTGGCTCAACTTAATGTTGTTCTGCATCAACTTTCTCCAGATTTTCTTGCTCCCATAACTGTCCTTGTGCTAATGGATAATCCTCAGCCTGTACTCTATAGAAATCTCCCTTCTCTTCTCTCCTGATCAAGTCATTTGTTCCTCATTGCTCTTCTGAGTTTTTCAGTTTAGGTATTGAGTGAACAAACAGATATATGATTTTTACAATCTACATAGACTGTATCAATTTAAGAAAAGAAGCACTACAATATTTTAAAAATATGTGTATTATGTATTTTGTTTTCAGGGGTGGCATTGTCTGTGTGTGTGTGTGTGTGTGTGTGTGTGTGTGTGTGAATTTAATAAAATTTGCAAATAAATTCTATACATTTGTTTACATTCACTAATAAGGCTAATAATCAGTAATTTTAGCAGGTTTTATATCTTCTATTCAAAATAAGTTGAAATTTGCATGACGAACTAAATGACACATTTACTTATAGACAATTTTCTATCTGTTTAAATCAATCAGTTTGTTTATTTATTTGAAAATATGAAAGTTAAATTTAGATTACCTTTATTGGAAGCTTGCATTCAGAAATTTACTGTATAATCTTTCTTCAGAGCTGATTGAAATACATTTTTATTGCTACTTGTGTTACCATAGGATTTAGTGGGTATCTTATGTAAAATGAAGTGGTCTAGATGAATGATGACAAATTTAAAATTAAGTCTAACATCTAAAGGCCTAGTAATCACAATTTTCAGGGATCAATATTGGATAAATAGTTTTTCAAGATTTTGCCTTGATAAAAATATCAGATTAAGAAAAAGGACTTACTTTAGACCCGCCAGTATTTCTACTGCTGAGTTAAAATTTCCAAGAGAGAAACACACTGAAGCAAGCCTCAGAATACAAGATAAAGTGGCCTTTCTGTCATCATGTGTTGGCTGAGTTATAATCAGATGTGTGATCCATGAGCTGACCTAATAAAAGGGAAAAATTAGCCAGTAATATGAGAAAAAACAAAAAAAAAACAACAAAAATCTTTGTATTTCTCTTATGAATTTGTTATACTGGAGAAACATGACTACAATGTGTTTCTTTTTTCACTTAACACTAAGTGGAATCCCCAAAATTCTTGTAAAAGAGCAAAAAAATTAATTAAAAAATTCTTGGATATATATATATATATATTGGGAAAATTTATATCAGTTTTATTCAAGTTACTGTAGATGTCACTTTAAATTCAGATGTAATACAAAGAGAGGCTTCCATAGAAAATCCGAAACAAAAAAAAAGAAAAGAAATAAAATAAGTATTCCCAAAACAGTTTATATGGATTATACTGTACCTGTAATTATTTTTGCAAATGACAAAATGCAAGTACAAATTTGGTTACAAAGATCATTAGTGGACTTAGAATTAATTGGTTACTCTGACTAAAAATCATCAAGACTTATGAAGGTTTTTCTTTAAAACCTGTTTACCACCAGTTTCCACCTTATACCACATTGGATGCATAGTGATGTGAATTTATCATTGCAAAGTGTTACATTAATGAGAAAGGTGTTGTGTCACAGCGCTCAACCTGTGCAAATGCAAATTAGAATGGTTACATTTGAGTGTCACTACCTATGTGGTAAACAGAGGGTTAACTATTACTTTTTAAATACATCTTTAAAGCACAACCTGTGATACAAATGTAGCAAATGGAAAAAAAGTAGAAAAGTATTTGCCTAACCTTGTTAATGCTTTTCAGCAAGAATAAAAAAACTTTGGAGTATAGCATGTAGTGAATGAACTGGTTTTAATATATCTGTCAAAAATTCATATCATATTATATTTGAAAATTTTTTTCTTCTTAAATTATCCAGTGAATTTGTCTTCTGTTCTTGTAAAGGTTTGAGACATGCATAGCACAGATTTTGGCAGAAAAAAAGTTAAAGACCAAAGTTGCTAGATCTCTTGTTATTAGAATGTAAATATGCTTTAAGTATACTTCAAATCTGAAAAGTTTTTATTGTTTAGAGTTTTTCTATAAATCATGATTTTCCAATCTATTTTTACTGCCAGTGTCCTTTAAACAAACAAATTCTTTCTTGTTTTTGTTATTTCAATTTTACAGATATTTATACTGATCATCAGTAATTATGGCTGTGTAATCATTTTAATGCAAAAAAAAATAAGTGTTCATTAAAAATAATCTTGTTATTTTATTTTATTTACTTAAACCATTATGAAAATTTTTGATGGAAACATTAAAACAATTAAAGCTACACACACCTCACTTAGTCTTTGCAAAAGGTCATCGACTGAAGGTTGCCGTTTTACTGTCATAGGCCGAGAGAGATCCAAGGTGACTTGCCGAATAAACTGCACGGGCGATATTTTGTTGAATAATTCATATTCTGTCTCCGTTAGCATCAAAGCAACTTCCTCTGGAAAATGCAGCAATTTCTGAAGTCCATGCAACTCTTGGGAATATCTAGATGTTGTTTCCAGTTCAGGTTTCAATGCCAATTGTCTTCGACTAAAATCTACAAAAAAAAAAAAAAAACCAAAAAAAAAACAACAAATTTATGAAAATTCTGAGTTAAATAATTTAAAAAATCAAAATGCTTTTAAAAATAATTTTTGCATGCATTTATGGAAATTACCTGTTTTAGATGAATTTAAAATCAGGAAAAGTAACTTAGAACTTAGTTGTAAAAAGATTAACTTATCAGTTTACCTTTTATAGATACCAAACATCCAGTAAAGTATGATAAAATTAAATAAAATTTTTAAGAAATGGTATATGATTATACAAGTGTGTGTACATGTATATCAAAGATCTTTTTATATAGGATTAATGAAATCAAATTTAATAAAATCACTGGAAATCATTAAAAAATTTCTACATTATATTTGAAAATTAATTACTCAATAAATTACCAAAATCAAGACTATTTCTTCTTAAAGCACCATTTGACAGAAACCTTCCATCCAAATCCATAGCTTCCCAAAGAGTTGCTGCCACATACTTCAGGCATTCTAGGGATGGAGTTGTTAATATCCATGGCTTGGTTCCATGAAATTCTAGGACTAGTCCACCATGTGCTCGATCACCTCCAGTGTACCATTCCTGAAGATCTCCAACACATTCAGACTTGGCAAGAGCTTTTGTTTTATGATCCAAAAGTATAATTTTCTCATGGGTAATCCCCAGTAATCTGGACATCTATTTTGAAGGGGAAAAAATTTGAATATTCCTTTTTAATAACCGAACAATGACAGAAATTACGTCTATAACAGAATTATAATTATATATTAAAAATCATTTTGATTTAGAATATTTAAAAACAAAACTTACTGTATAAATTTATTATTTAGATTATTTTATACTATACCAATATCAGTGTCTGAGTGATGTATTTTAACCATTTAAAAAGTTAAATAGGAAAGATTAATTATTGTATTATAATAAATGTTCAAGATAATTATTTTATTTAAAAAACTAATAAGAGAGAGGGAGAAGAAAGAGATGAATAAAATAAGATACAGAAGAATTAATTCTGATTTTACTTTTAAAATATGCAAATTATAACTATTTTTCTTCTAAATTCTTTTTCACTTTGGTTAAGTGTAAAAAATTTTTAATCAAAAAATTGCATATGAGGAAATGAAAATTTCCCTACCTTTTTCTGTGTGTTACCTCGCAAAATCTCCTTCACTTGGTACAGCTTACAGCCATAAGCAGGAAGATTTTTGCATATTTTTATATACAGTTGCTTTAGTTTGATTTCATTGTCATAGTATGAGGTATGCCACAATTTCTTCTGTTTCTCCTAAATAATAAGAAAACAAAAAATTAGACTACTCAGTATGTGTATTTAAATTAATAAAAGAAAAACTCTAAATATTATAAAAAAATTTTCTTTAATAATAAACAAATGTAAAGGTATCAAAACTTTTTAATCTTATATCTTTTTTTTTTTTTTGTAGTCTTAAAAATTTTCATGTCTATGGTATGATTTCTCCAAACAAACAAACAAACAAACCAAAAATAGATCGCACATCAACAGCTATAATCAAATGATGATTAATAACCAATCAATGTTCTATTTTAGCTTGCTGAATACTTTTATTTCAAAACTGTTACATTGGCTGTGAACTAACATGGAATGCAGTGATATAGTAAGAGTCAAGAAGTTGGCAAAAACCTTCCTTTTAACAGTCTATTTGAAATAAGCATCTAATATAAAGGTTTTCTGGTCCACCTGTTGGTTTGAAATGTTAAACAATTTTTTCTTGCATAGTCTTACACTGGCAAATCATGTCCTGACTTTTGAGGTCTTGAGAACATCTTACACCAGTAAGCCAGAAGAAGTTGTGGGGTATTCACCTTGGGGGAACTAAGTAAGTTACCTGGGTACCTGTGAACGGTCACATGTACTGGAAAAATGAACTAGAACTCATCGATTTTAGATGTAGGAGGGAAAAACCAGTATGCTCGAGGTAAACCTATGTAGCCAGCTGGTGATGAAGAATGAAAAGCTGAGCTGGACCTCACCAGCTGCTCTACTGCAGTATAGAAGCTAGAAAAACAGAGGCACTTTGAAAACAACAGACAAACAGTCAACACACATCATATGAAGAGCCTCCTAGGTTTGTTTACTGCCTGCTTAGAATTTCTTTTCTAAATGCTGTGAACAAGACAAAATGAATTTTTATTACAATAACTTCTAACTTGCTTATAAGTTAGTATTTTATTGTTATTACTAAAGTAAAATCCTGATGATCTAAAAACAAAAACAAAAAAAAAACTATTTGTGAAAATTGGACCATCATATTGAATACAGTAAAGCACATACAATGTTTTATAATTACTGGGGATGTTCAAATAAAACCCAATCGGATACCATTATGATGATGCTATTTCAGCTGGATTCATTTAAATGCCTCTAGTATTTTTTGATTAGAGAACACTTTTGAACAGAAGTATACATACACAAATAATATTAATAGTGAGTAAATCTAATTTTTACAGTAAAAAAAAAAAAAATTATATAGGAAAAGTTTCATAAACAATTAGTTTCTGCAACAAAAAAAAAACAACAACAAAAATGCAGAAGAAACCAATAGCTGGATGTTCACCTGTATGAGTTCTCTTATCTTGCGTGAAGTAGTATACTCTGGTGGAAGGAAATCTTCAAGGCAAACTGCTCCAACAGAATCATATTCATAGTCACTTAAACACATGAGGTGTTTAACAAGGCGACCTCTGCGCCTACTGCTGGATAACTTCTTGGCTCTATTGGCTCGGATTAGCTCCTTTTTCTTCCGCAGATTCTCCTGTCTCTCCGTTTCTATGCTCGATTGTCTGAACTGGTCAGGGGTTTTATTGTTGGATGTAGGCACTTTATGTGTAACATGATTGGGCACCTCCTCTTCCTCAGGCCAAGCCTCTTCAATGTGAAGTTGTATGCCTGCCAGTGTTGCAGATTCATCCTTTGTACATGGTAATTCTCCATTTACCACTAACTGCTGAAGCTATAAACAAAACCATTTAATAAACAGAGTAAATTTCATGGGGGTAGGTCAGTTGCAACTGGTTTTTACAATTAAAAAAGTAACAAAAAACAAATGTCTATTGATAAAAGATTGCTTTCATGTATTAACTGAGTGAAATCCATTTCTATCTTCAGAATATTTGATTGTAAACTAAAATATCCAAAGCAGCTACATGCTTCACCATTACTCAAATTTTAAATACTTTTTTTTGAGCTGCCTGCTTATGTCCATGTTGGTAATGCTGTAACAGAGGCTCTCACTCAAACAGTTTCAAGCTATGTGCTAATGAGTATATTTTTTGCCTCTTACTTAATAGCTTAAAAAAAAATCAAAATAGTGAGTTTGTCAGACAAATTTATAATTTAGCTGCTTGCTTCATTACTTTCTGGTGCTTTATTCCAAGAAATTAATTTTTAAATATATTATACATAGCCAAACAGTCCTCAAGATTATGTAATCTGAACTTCAAGACATTTACCACACTTCTCACAACTATACTTACTAATCAGTGATCAAATCTCAGCAAGGAATAGTATGCCACCAATATTTAATTTCTTGGTGATTTTTTAAAACAATTTTTTCTCCCTAATACCCTAATGTTATAGAGAGCATTGTTCCATGTCAATAGAAAGGCATCTCATCACTCTTCTTGGCTGAACCAGATCTTTCAAAGATGGTAAACTATTTGAAATGCTAATTAACATATTAACATTCCTTAATAGGGGCTCTTATTTACAGATGTAGGAAGAAACCGGAGTACTTAGAAGAAACTCATGCATCCAGCTAGTAAAAGAAAGTGAGAAAAAAACCACACACACTATAGAAGTATGTCACCCTGAATGGTCCCAAATGAGATTTGAACTCCCCACTCATAACATTAGTAGGCCAGTAGTCTAACACCAGACTGACATGCCTGTCGTGCTAGCACATAGAAGAGAATTGCACAGTTGTGAGCACCAGATACTGAGTATATTAAATCTGTACCTGGAATCTCTCATGATCAGGAAACTAAAATGCTTAAAAACTATTGGTGTTTGATATATTATGTGCCTTTTCTTGGCTTCATACTGAACAGAAACAACAAAAGGAAATCAAAATTAATACCTTCACTCTACAAGGCCAAAAATGGAATGATTTTCCAACACTTTTTTTTTCTCTATTTCTTCAATACTGCTATTTTGATCTCTAAATGATTCATCAGACTCAGGAATCACTTGCATGCATCCCCCATTCATTGAAAATACTTATGTAAATTAATGTTATGCTAATAACCATGAATAAAGACGAACTTGTGAAAATGTTTTACTGTTTCTCACTTTTATCACAAGTCCTGCATCCACAATTCCATAATTTTTTTCCTTTTGACAAATTTTTTTTTTATCATTTCGTACAGATTTATGTTCACAAAGCATTTTGATATATTTTAAGTTATAAATTATGCGAAATTTCTGCATAAATAAATTATATACATTTTTAAAATTTTTTTTTTTTTTTATTTTGTTCCTCTCCTTATTCTGCTGTTCTTATAAGTTTCTTAAAGTTGGACCTGGTAAAGACAGATATTAACGTTAGTGGGGGAGAAGGGTTAAATAGGTCAGATATATTCAAAGAAAGTACACACACCACACTGTGGCAAAAGTTGTACAAAATTCTTAAACAGCAATGTTCAACCAAATAAACATCATTCATCGATCACTTGGAAAAATCTAAAACAAGCTCTGTATCTTTTTACTATTGCATTTCAGGTTTCAGACCAGCCAGTCCAAGTGTAAACAAAAGGCCGGTATTTTTCCTTAACAGCAAAAACATTTTGAAGTCATCTGAACCCTTATGAGCTTCACAGAATTGAACACTTCTATTTGCACTTTACTGGTAAAGGTTTATAGGAGGAGCTATTGTAGTCATTAGAGCTGAAATAAAGCTCTTACTTTTACAACTTTGTTTGTTTTTTCTCTTTCCTACCTAAACTGGAATATAATGGATGGCTGGATTTTGACAGATTGACATAATTCTAACGTGGGTACAACGGTACAACATACTCATGAAATATGATAATTTACACAAACAAAAATCGCTTCATTCTGAAAGCCATTAGATAATGTAGAAGTAAGTCTGCAGAAAGTTTTCTGAACATATTCCCCTTCTTGTCTACTTTAAAGTACATCAGTAATAGTGTGACGTGATTAAATATTAAATACTAATTTTTGGGAAATAGATCAGCCTGCCGTTTTTTGTAGTTCTCATCATGCATTCATTTCCCATGTTAATTGTAGAGCCATTTTTGATTCAGTTTTCCAATAATTCGATAAGTTTCCATTAAAGATTTTACTACTCTGTTGCTGATATTATTATTATTACTATTATTATTATTATTATTATTATTATTATTACTATTATTATTACTACTACTATTATTATTATCATTATTATTACTATTATTATTACTATTATTATTATTATTGCTATTATTATTATTATTATTATTATTATTATTATTATTATTGCTATTATTATTATTATTACTATTATTATTATTATTATTTAATTTTTAGCTAATTTTTTTCTTTCGACTCAATAAAAGAATGATCAGCATGTGTTGATGGAAGATTAGGGTCATAAGAAACAGAAAATCAGATAGCTAGCCAACATCCATAAATGTACAGAAGTGTAAGAAAGAGTTTCTATTTTACCAATACAGTAGTTATACTGAGAGCAAACAAGAAAAACAACCAGCATACACAGAGCTCTTAAATTATACTATATAACCATTCCATTGTACAGTTTTATACTGCTGCATTTACATAAAAAGTTACTTCAGTACTAAATTTGTATGGGTCAGCCTGTCGTGTCACTGTTTTAAAAAAATATTTCCTATCGTTTTAACTAGAAAAGAGTTTATTTACATGCTGTTCTTTTTCTTTACACCCAAACACACATTTTGGTACTGGTGTGATTTATTACTATTATAATTTATGCATCACTTTAAATTGTGTAGATATTAGTTACTGTATATAGCTTACACCTAAAGGAACCCGATGTAATGTTGTATAAACAAGCAGAATACTGTAATTATTAAGAGTAGTGAAGCAAAACTTCCTAGCACAAAAGTTCAAGCCATACCTTTGATTCATTTTTGCAAAAGAATAAACCCAGACTATTTTTCTGCATGTTCCTCAAGAGTTCAAAGACCAGTTTTCAAGGTATTATGATACTCTGAAGGATATTACTGGAATCACAAAGTTCAAATTCACATAAAGTCTCTGCCTGATGACTCAAACTTTAGCCTTAAGCAATAGTAAATAGAAGTGACCTGGTTTAGTTGAAATCCACCTTAAAAACAAGTATATAATCTGATAACTACTGCTTCATTATACATGGACACCATTTTTTTAAAAGGATATTTTGTTTAAATACATTGCACCAAAATTATGATTATTAACCCTCTGAATACCACCTGGGGTGTTTTTGTACTCCACTATCACTTCAAATCAGTATTAAGTATTACTCAGCACAGGTTGCGTGATTTTGGCCATTACAGAGTACCTTTCTCATTGATAACCCTTTTTAACATACATGTCTGTATTCTCCAACTGCACGTGTTTTGCATTACAAGTATGTTGACTGAATATATAGCCAATTTAACACAAATACTACCCAGTACTTCTAGGCTAGGGTGCAAACAGGTGGCACATTTTAAAAATACAAAATTGCATTTTAAAAGTGTGTACAGCTGACATATCTTTTAACGTTTCAATTAAAATATTGACGCTGATTTTTTTTTTTTTTAAAGAAACAAAGAAAGAAAAACATAATTTTGTGCTTTGACATTCAGTATTTAATTACACTTTAAAAATAATTTTGTCAGAAATCTGGACATAGTACTTACTATATGTTAGTCAGCTGTTAAAAAAAAGATGATGTATATATATATATATAAATAAAATTTTGCAAAATCTCTAATTTATTGCATTATTATTATTATTATATTATTATTATTATTATTATTATTATTATTATTATTATTATTATTAAAGAGCTGTTTGTCACAAAAAAATTACATAAAAGAAAATCTCAACATCTAAAACAAAATAAATTTATATTTTACACCAACATAACATTAATAATTAAAATAGCTAACTTGCATGTACAGTAGCTGAAGAAAATCAAATTACTTACTTTTTCTGTTTATATTTTTGTTTTTGCATCAAAATTATAAATCCACACACACACCATGCCACCAATTCTGTCAACTCCTGTCAACAGGTTCCATGAATTTTCTTTCTAGTCAGTTTTGGTACCTTTTTTTTTTTCTTTTTTGAATAACTGACTAATATTAAACATCCGGGGTTTTGTAAAGTAGTTAAACACCTCTCATCAAACAATCAAGTTTTCTTTTGGCCCATCTTCTCTTGACACACTTAATCCTCTTGAAATATTATCCCATGGAACTAATTTCCAAGCATGTGTGTGTCCACAGATATATAATGTACACCCAGCCAGCCATTAACTAATACTGTCTGTTTTCTAGAGTAGTAACCAATACCTCAAAGCAGTCCTTTTCAGATCTACAGCAAAGCCCAAAAGTATGTTAGCCACACCAGCAATAAGGTAAAAAATCATTATTATCCTTCACCAGTTAAAACAGTCATTGCTTATTTTGCTTGTCCTCCTAATGTATAATACTGCTCTCTGGGTGATTGCAGTCCAAAAATAAACATGAAACACCACAAAGAATACACTGTATTAATCAATGACTCTGGGATTTAGATAACAATATATCAAATTCTTTTGTATCCAAGTAAAAATATGCTAACTTTAGTAGCATTACAGATGCATGCTATTCTCAACTTTGGTAAGGAAACCTATCTAAACATTTTTCAATGAAATTTCTATTTACTATATTTGATGTCTCCATAGTTTTAAAACCAAATAAACAAATCATATTTAAAAAGGGGGAGTACAGTATTTACAATAAAAAAAAAATTTCTTAGTTTCAAATCTGTACCTTTCTCCACTTTACATAAACATTAGAATACCTTTAATCAATTTAAGCAGCAAAGATATATTTTTAATAGATATGACTGAGGCCTGCTTAACATATTAGTGTGGATTAGTGACAAAAAATAATAGAGTTTACTTGTAAACATCAAATGAAATACATTCTGGTTAGATTACAATTCTGGGGATGGGATGTTGATAATATAATGGTTGGTATTCATAAAGAATTTAATTGAAATTGTGATAAACATGAAATATTATTAACTTAATTAAGAATTTAAGATGGTTAAATCATTAGGCAAGTAGGTGCCTTAATTTTAAATGAAATCAATTTAGGTTTCCATTTAACTTTTTTTTTTCTCATGATAAAATTATTTTAGAATGTCAGAGTGAAATGATCTGAATTACACAACCAAAATCAAAATAGTAAATTGGTAGATTTCATAATAAAATAACAAAGAGGTCATTTGGCATCAAAACGAAATCTGAAGAAAGGGCTCCATATCACATTCTCTGATTTTGATGAAACTTCTATTGAAGGTGCATTGGGATCTCTAAAGAAGAGTTTGAAGAGTTTCAGCCATTAACTTTTAATAATTTCAAAGATATGTGGTCTAAACCATAGAATTCTTGGGTTGAAAAATGATGCTTTATTTTACTCATATCATGTAATCTATATCTCATTGATCAATAGGTAGCTGTTAAAACAAAACAGATTTTACTTAAAACTTGAATTCCTAGAACTACCATTTTATCTAGATTTCAAAAATCATGTCAAAATTTGTCATTCAGTTTTATTTTTTTTCACAAAGTAGAAATTTCATCATGTCAGCTGCATTTGGAGTTTAATATTAGGTTGTTACAAATGTTTTGTCAGTGTTTTACTGCAAAATTGAAACTTCATATTGTTGCTAAATGTGAAGTTTATTAATCAAAGTAAATTTTATTACAATCAATGCACTTCCACCAACAAGTTAGTTACAAGCTCATTTATACCATTTTGAAAAAGGTCTGGATTTCTGGAGTCGATAAACTTTTGGAAGGCAGTTTCAATTGCTGCTTGGTTGTAGAAGGATTTCATATGGAGGAAGCTGTCAAGGTGTTTGAAAAGATGGCAGTCTGTGGGAGAAAGATCTGGTGAATAGGCTGGGTAAGGGAGTTCTTTGTACCCCAAAGTGTTCAGTTTCTGAGGAGTCACCTTTGCAACATGAGGACGAGCATTGTCATGGAACAGAACTAAGCCTCTTCAATTCACCATTGCCAGCTATTGTTGGGAAAGTTTCTGATGAACAACGTTTAATTCATGACAGTACCTTTCAGCTATGATGGTTTTGCCAGGTTGCAAGAAGTTATAGTGGATGACACATGTTTCAGTCCACCAGACAGTGGCCGTGACCTTCTTTGGGTGGAGGCCTGGTTTTGGTTGTGGTTAGATGCCGAGTCTCTGTCGAGTCACTGTGCTGATCATTTGCGATTGTCATAGAGGATCCATTTTTCATCACACATAATGATTCGGTTAAGAAATGGGTTGTTTTCAAAGAGCAGATTTCCAATCGGCGATTTTGTTGTTGTTTATTCAACTTGTGAGGCACCCATTTCTCAAGTTTTTTCACCTTGCTAATTGCGTAAAGATGCCGGGAAACAGTTGCAGTGCTTGCATCAAGCTCTCAGCAATTTCTTGCACTGTTTTTTTTTTTTTTTTTGGATTGACTTCAACTGAGGCTTTCAGACGGTAGTCATTGCAGCTGGAAGGACGTCTGCTATGTTCCTTATATTTGAGGCTCACATCTCTTGATCAAAACTTTGCAAACCACTGTGTACTCATTTGCTGTGTCCTCACCCCATGCTTGCCTAATGTTACGAGTTGTCTCGCTCGCTTTGTGGCCTGGTTTGAACTCATGAAGCAAAATGGCACGGAAATCTTTTCTATCCAAGCTTCACTCAGAACCCTGAAAATAATATCTATTTGTTGATTTCTAAAAAGGTAGGTTTTGCATAATGTATGCCAGAGCACATGCTACAAAAGGATATATAACTTATCTACATAAACCTTCACAAGAATGAAAAAAAATGAACCCAAATTAACATAATATAAAAACTGACAAAACATTTGTAACGACCTAATATTTACCAAGCTGAGCACACACGAAGCACAGTATATGTGTCTGTTATCTTGGTAATGGGCATTCAAACATTGCTTTCTACAGATGATGGTGTCCTCACTTTGCAACTAAAAAATGCTCATGTTTGTAAACTACATATATAAAATGTCCATGAAAACATTTTTGGCCATCTTGCTAATAAGGAATGAAAAACACCCAACAGTGTATGCTGCTATTTGTGCTCATGCACATATTTTGAAATCATTACATGGTCATTTTAGCCTACCAAGATTAGATGGCTGTTATTATATGTAGTATGTAATGTAGTAAAGCAGTTTTATAGACAACACCATCAGCAATATAACAGTAAAAGATCAATTTATTTTATCTGAAAAGGAACCAGTAGTTGCAGCCAGACCATCAGCTAATTTATACTACCTGCCCAATGAAGTTGCATTGGAAGCATCAAAAGCACACAATTTGTACTGCTCTGGCACCGAATACACTTTTTTTCTAGATGACCAGAAAAACATTTTGGCTAGGCCATACATATGCATGAAATAAATATATTCATCCTTCTCTATTGAAACTTCACTGACATTTCCTAAGACCAGTCTTCATCAGAGATACATATGACACATTTCCCTGGTTGTATCTTTAAATCTCTTTTATCCAAATCAGTGGAAATGGCACTATTTGCCTAAAATGATATATTGTCCTTAGATACTCAGCTGACTTGGATCTGATTTTCATTCATTTTCACATAATGGTGATTTCTTGTTGTTCTAGATACTGCAATCCTCAAATTAAAACCTATCTTCTAAGAATGGTTTAACTGCTTCTACATCTTTCATTCATTTGATATAAACAAGTAGGATATTCCTTGAAAACCCTCCTTGCAGTAACTGACAAGATCACTAGCTATTAGGAATTGGCCTTCTATAGGCCGATGAAAACCTGCATGAGCTTTTAAGTGTTTTACTGTGCCTCCCACCCATCAGATGGAAATCTGCCATGACTAAAAAGAAAAAAAGTTCCATACCACTGTAATGTCACCAGATTTATAAAATTTTTGTAATTTTTGTACTGTGCTGCTGAACCATCACTGAAATAGTAAACATGTTTGATTTCCTCAAGGGTCCTCTTTAAACATTACACTACTTCTGCAAAATGGCCTAAAAGGTTAATCTGTATCCATCCTTAGTCTGATAAACAGCAAATGACTTCATAGCTTCTTGGCTGCTGAATTTGCAAACAAGTTCACTAGACAGAAGGTCACAGTACAATTATTAGTAGTGTAGGCAATTATTAAAATTGAACATTCATAAGTAGTAGCAGTTAAAATAACAATCAGAAGAGTAGCAAGATAATATCAAATTCAAACTTGTGCTAGTCATATAGTAAGTTGTGAAACAAGTTGGTCTGTCAGGTTTATAAACTAACAATAAATATGCATATAGCTGTAAGCTTTGGCATTTCTTCGAAATTACAATATTTTGGCCACAATCAATGCCCCTTAAGTACAGATCTAGTGAACGAGCAACATGGGCACCTTTAGAAATATTCTCATGTACAAATAAATAACATTTGTGTGGCTGCATCAACACAATCAGATGATGCTGGGTCACATCCACCAATGATATGGAGCGTCTACAATCAAATGGTAAATGGGTTGGCCCCTACTAACAAATGAGTAGAGAGCTGACACCACAAACTCAACAGCTTCATACAAGTGAATCAACCAAACATTTATTACTTTGAAGATGATTTAAAGAAGTTTTTGAGTGTTGAGAAGGACCATCTTTAGTCCATCTTTTGGTCTGCTGCTCCACTGACAACTGATTGTGCAGCCCTACAGTATACCCCCTCTGCTCTCCCTTGTTATCTACAAATCCATGTACTCATGAGGTCAAGCTGAGGCACCAGCACAACTCTTGCAAACATTTGGAAATGCTTTGCAAATGTTCTAGAAGCATCCATACACTCCTCTGCGAGAATAAGTAGTATGTACATACAGTGACTTTCTTCTGTCTTGCAACCCAGTAAGCATCTGCATCACCTCATCTCGCCCCAGTTTTTCTACATATTTTGACCATGTTATGTTATGCATTTGTTAGAATGTGTATGTGTACTGTTCTAATATCTTTTGTTTTCAGCATTTCCTGCATTATGTTGTGTGTAGGCGATTATTCATGGTTTTTAGTGTAATATTTAGGGTTAAAAAGTGCTTATTGGGTATGTACGCAAGGGTCATGGTGTTATCCATAACATTTTCTATTTGCATCCATTTCTGGAATGGATCTCTCATGGATAATGAGGTGTGGGCGTACCTTCTATGAACAGCAAGAAAATAACAACCTTGTCACCAATTGCCATGATTTCCAGAATGGTTTGCTGGAGTATCTATCTGTTACTTGTTATAGAAGAAGTATATTTCATCTTTGACTTACAAAGAAAAACTCCTCTGTACTTCATTTGTTTACCAAGGTGAATATGCAAAGCCGCAAAGAGGCAAGGAATTTTTTTCAGGCATTTAGAACAACAATGATAGTACCTTCAATTAGTAGCTATTTTTGATGCTTTAAGTCATGCAGACCAATAACAATTTGGCAAAAATTTTAAAAAGTAACAAATGTGACATTCTGTTTAAACACAAGCTGAAAGCATACCCAATTCTCCTCTACCTTTTAATATATTTATAAATCTAAAGTCTGTAAAAGAAAAAGGTGTGAAGAAAGCTACCATTTCAGGAACTAAAATAAAGCTGATAGAAAACCTTTAAAGTATACTTCCTTAATGTAATTTTTGTCAAAAGGTTCACCCAGTATCATCTAATTGGTACTCTTGGATATATCTAAATACCATTTTTAAATATTTGAAATATTACATAGCAAAACTTCACCTCCCTTATCCCAACCTTCAGTCTTGGATCCATCATACAGCAACTATATATATTATTTTATTTACTAGAGACATTCAAATGAAACCTGGCTGAAACAGAATTGTCATAATGGTATTCATCCCCCAAAGTTCAATTTGAATATCTCTAGTATTTCCTTCTGTTGATTTATGTTCTTTGGAAAACATTTACAAGATTACATTTAGTGTAAAGGAACTAGAGTTTTTCTGAAGATTGTAGTTTGCAAGTGTTAAGCCTATTCATAAAATCCTTCATGCTATACCTATACAGAAGAGGAAGGCGCAACAATGTGGATGAGCTAACGTAACAGAAGCATTCTACTAGAAATACTTATGGTTAGTAATAAAGAACCATAATCACACACTGCTATTTTTAAGTGATGATATAACAGATAGTTTTTCAGAGTCTATTCTGATAAAGTGATGCACTAGAGCCATACTGAATCTACAGCTTAACAAATATAGGCAAGGCTTTTGCATCTTCTATAGGTCTCACTCACCCCTCTTTGCTTACTGATTTCCTTTTTTACCCTGATATTCGTTTGTAAATAGAGAGGGAAGTGAAATGCAGCCAAACCAAGAACTTAACCTCCCAATGACAGTGCAATATGTAAATGCTGCTAGTTTTAATTTGCCATTTGACCCTTTATACTCAGAAATTAAAGTATTATCTTACTTAATAATGAATCCTTTTCTTTCAAATATCTTAATGACTTCAACCCTATTTAGTTATTTTTTTAAAAAAAAAAACATTACTAAAATTGTAATTCTTTGCACACACAAAAGTAATTTCTAATGTATCATTTTTTCCTTCAACAGAAAGAGAACAAACAAAGTCTTCTCAGATCATTTCTACTCATGATATATGCTATCAAAATCAATAATCTCTTGTTAGTTTATAAGATAATCATTTCTCCTTGTTTTTTGTTTTTTTTCCATACTGTAAATATGTTTAAAAAAAACAACAAAACCGTAATAATTAAAAATGAGTGTCTACTTAATGCAATTTACTAACCTTTTTATACTGAGCATGCAAACTTTCAGTGTTGTCAGATCCTTCCTTGCATTTATCAGCTGCACTTCGTTCCTGAAATAAGAAATAACCATAATTATTTGAAAATATTACCTTTAATGATTTAAACTGTGTCTGATCTACTCTCAAACATCCATAAACCAAACTTAGTAATTTTATCTGATTCAGAAACTTTGAACAGCTCAGAATAACACTTAGTGTTTTGAAAGCACTTCTTAAATAAGGGTCCATGCAGTGTCTGTGTGGCCTAACAGCCTTATACATGGTAGGGAGAAGAGCAGTTAGGGTTTTCCTCTCCCAGATTTTCTGCTAGAATTTTGTTAAAAAAAATTTCTACCTGGAGAAGTTGGGAGCTGTAAGATTGACCTGTATAAGAATACTACTTAGTTTCATTTAACTGGAATAAACAAGATGAACTAAAGTGAAAATGCTAAAAATGAAACCTTATTATCAATTTAATGATACATCCCATTTAGTTAATGGTGCCTGAATGCTAAGAATGTAGCAGTTTCTTTGAAGATTTATAGATAATTCTTCAGTTATAAGAAAACTTTTTTTTACTACAAAATACAACTGAAACAAAATCGAAATGTACAAAACAAGTTATGCCCACTACAATAAATGCATTCTTATTTAAAAAAAAAATAGCATAAGTATAAATTGCATCAATGCAGAATAAATTGTTCATAAAAATTCTACTTCTTTTCTTCAGGTCCAATAATGATATCGAAATTTTTAAAATGTAAAACGCAAACTGTTTACCATTAACTGCTGTTCACGCACATCCCTTTGTATGTTTTATGTCAAAAAATGGTTCCTTCAGGTGATCATGGCATTTAAAAAATAAGATAAACAAACAAATAAACCTCTATCAAAATTATCTTATCAGTTATGTAAATTAATAAGGTTGCTTAAAAGTTTAAAATTTCAGTTGCAAAACACATTTATTTTCATCATGCACAGCAAGTTACCAAGACAATGAAAAGTTAACTTACTTCCAAGTGTAAAATAGTGCCAATTCGATGACACCAAGCCTTGTATTCATGGCCTAAAACAGACAGTTTGTTTAGAAAATCTCTCATCTCGTGAACAACTAATGGACTGTTTTCTAAGTCTGATGTGCAAATATCTACCCAGGTATCAATAACTTTCAAAACTCCTTGATGGTGAAATGGAATCTCCGACAAAGGACTGTTTGTCGGGGTGCCTTTGTGAAAACCAGCAGAACAAAGATGTAATTGAGAACGATCAGAACCAGGACTGTTAGAAGTAGATCCGAATGTTTTTTCTCCTGGAAGTAAAAGACACGATGCTGTAGGGCTACTAGGTTCTAGTTTTTCTCTTTTAGCAAAATTATGATTCGATGGTGGAATAGGCGAAGAAAATTCACATATGTTTTGAGGACTTTGGCTTGAACTGGATCCTAACGGTGAGGATGGGGGTTCAAAATGCACTAAAATGTTTGTCGCAAGATCCTGAGCAGAATCTGTATCTCCACGAACAATCAATCCAGTTTCCATATCTGTAGTTGTGATGGTAACTGTTGATCCTGATTGAAAAGGTGAATCAGGACAAATTGCAGTTGGCAAAGGCATGAGATTTGATAGAGCACCATCCGATTTTAAGTTTTCTGGAGAAACAGAATGCAATGTTTCCTCCATGGGAGGTGTCATAGTGACACGACATGTTAAGTTTTCAGGAACAGAACTTGAGCGAGAAAAAACTGGGGATATATCCGCCAAAGCTGTGTCCATAACAAAAGTAGGCAAGTTAATTAACTCCCTTTGAAATGCTGCTATATCAATATCTGGTGTTGATGAAACAGATGATGTTTTTGAACTAATCTGGCTGACTTGGCTACATATACTGTCCCTATGTGCAGCAGACACATTAATATTTGATTTAGACAGTCTTTTTTTGCTCGGCCAGCGAAAAAGTTTCCGTGATGTCATTTTCAACTCTCCATCTGGTGTAACAATTATACTTTCACCACTATGTGGTGACTGAGTTATATTTAAATCCAGGGGGGTAACAAGACTCTCGCTAATTGCTCGCAAAGCTGATTTTGTGGTTCCGTTTTTAATTTGCAAAGTGGTTGGCCGTGTCTGATCTCTGTCACTTGACGAACATACTTTTCCTGTGTTGTTAGGATCTTCTGGAGAATTGCATATCTGAACATGAAGATTTGTTTTCCTTCGTTTGGATAATGAATCCTTAGTTTCAGATATTCCAGTTTCTGTGAGATTTGTCCTTGGAGGGCACACATCTAAAGGTATAACTTTTGGTGGTTTGAGTTTGGAATCAGAATGCACCACTTTTCTTTTTACCATATTTCCAAATAGTTTATGAGCAAGAAGTCTTAATACAATAACTGGATGCACCAACATAGGTAAGGCAGAAAGTAAATATTCTCGAAATGATGCCTTAGTCATTTCTACTAGAAACTCCATAGAACATGTTGGAGAAATGATTGGTGAAACTAAATGGCCACCAATTCCCACTACAGAAGGCTCTAGTATTCCACAAAGACTCTGTACAGAAGATGTAAGTTGTATTGTTGGAGGGTTGAAAAAACTAGTGTCTTCTGTTACTGCTTCCTGCAAAATAATGAATTCAAAAGAGAACTGAAAACAAAAATGTACAAGAAGAAAACTGAATAAATTCTAGGCAAAAGCTTTTATCATTATATGAAAGATCTGACTGAAATAAAATGCCCTGCCATATTAATTTGGACATCTCCATAAATAAATGTATCTGACCAAATTTCCACATTTCAAATGTGACTGAACAGATATTGGATATCTAGTTAAGCAGACAGATAACTAGTGTGCACTATTACCATGGAGAAAACAAATGAATCACTCAATATTTATCTGCTTACCTAAGTTTGTGTTTTAGGCTATTCAGAGAGTATCCAGAGTTAAAAAAAAAATGTCAAAGATTTGGATATTTCTCATAGATCTCTGGCCAATATTGTGGTTTACCAAGGAAAATACCAATGCTACAGAAAGCAACCAGGAAAGCTTTCAACAAAGACACCTCCACATGCTACATCCACACTCACCATCTAACTTCTCTTGCTCCAACACAACAGAAATAAGCCAAAGAATGGTCCAACATCATCTCCATATTCATCAAATTGGCTATTCTCTTGAATGCAAATAAAAATGCTTTGAAAGGTCTGGTCAAAGAACATAGAAAAACCCATAAATATTGGCAGCAGTGAGAACACCTAAAAACACTTTCAACCCACAATGTGTTTAGCCCACAGATAAGTATAGAAGCGACAATCTGATGGTATTAGCTAAAATCTGAGGTGGAAACGTAGAATTGGCGTTTACTAAAGAAAATCTTAATTCTGCTGAATACACTGCAATTTTAACTATCCACTGTCCTTGTATCAACAAGACTCAGTGGCCATATCTTCTGGGAGAATGACACTACACGCCATGCTCCTTTTGAGACACAATCAGGCAACATGAAACTTCTTTCCTGGACACCCTAAAGCCCTAATATAAATCTAATCAAGCATATGTGGAAGCATTTGGATCATCAGCTGAGCAACCTATTGATGTCCCACCAATATGATAGAATTAAAAGAAATTTTCACATGAATATTGGGATAGCCAGGCCAGAATGTGATACAAAATCTTTCTGATTCAATGCAAAACAAGGCAGAGGCTTTACATGCTGCAAAAGGTGGCTGAACAAAGTATAACAAAGAATTTCACATACACTTTACTTGTCTTTATTTGCTGTTTTCCACAACAAGTTAAGATATTATAACAACAAAAACTTGACAAATCATTATGGCAGAACACTGTATTTGAAAATTCTACTGCTGGTTTAATTTTTCTTACTACATAAGTTTTATTAGATATTTAAATGATTTATAATAAATACTGTTTGGAGGCCAGAAAACTGAATATTTCAAATTTTTCATTATAATTAAAAATAGGTTAGGGTAAAACAAACACTTAGGCAGACAAATGGTTAAGCTCGTTTTGATAATTTTAGAAGGCAAAAAGTGGGTTCATAGTTCATAGAACAACATTCGATGTCATAATGGGTCAAATTTCATGAGACCATTTATAAATACATCTGTTTAGGACTTTAATTCAGCCCCCCTCAAAAAAGGAAACAGAAACTCATTTAAAATGCTTCTAAGGCAAAAATAATATTAAATGTATGCAACTGGGCTAAGAGTATTGAGAAAATACTCATAAGCAAGCATGCAGTAGTGAAAAGGTTGACTTTTGCAGAAAATCCAGATGTGTACAACTAAAGCCTTATGCTGGAAAATGTATCAGTTTCATTAGGTCATAACAGTACTGTTACAGACAGAGAAAAAGTTCATGTTCGAAATTAAAAGAACATGTCAGCCAAGGAAAATAAAGATATATGAGCTCTATAACAGACAGTATAAACAATTCTTGAAATTACACACAGAATTAAACACTGAAACCATGATATGTAATTAGAATTTTTTTCCTATTATATTTATTGGATCAGTAATATTTTACCTGAGGAATTTAATTAATGAATAGTAAAAAAAATCACTAAAAGCTGATAATTTTATAAAACATCAAGTCTTAATTATGTAGTGTTCATCAACTGCAGTTGAATGCTCCTTAGTAACTGATGGAAAGAAAAAAAGAAGATTGGTACTTGGATACTTTGATGCTTGATATAATTCACCAATCATATATATTGTCTTAACTGTTTGTTTATAAAAGAGGTAGATATAAATAAGTTAAATATGTCTCTTTTTACTCTAAAATGCATTTAAAAAATGATGTTTTTTTGTTATATTCTAATGATGCAGTAACTAAGTATGTTTAAAAATTGTTACTTGTACATTTGTTACAAGTCTAAAATCTTATTTTATTACAAATGAAAAAAAAAACAACAACACAATAATCTATCAACCATTGCAGTCAAGCACCTGAATAAATTATATTGCTACTATGAACATTTTACAAGGCACTTTAATTCAAGAATCCATTACTCTTTAGTCCTCAACAATGAAATAAATCACTGAATGAATACAAAAACTTGAAAAAATTTTTTATCTATATTCAATTAGGGAGGTAAATTCATGGATATGTGCTTGTGACAGGTACTGATTGAGAACAAAAGTGGCTGGTGGCCCAGTGGTTAGCCTTCTGGACTATAGTGGTTGAGGTCCCAAGTTAAAATCCTGGACAAGTCCAGTTTGGTTTGGCATACCTCACAGGCACAGTATTTTTTTGTGCTTCACTAGCCAGTTGTGAGGGTTTCCTCTAAGCCCTCTCCCTCCCTCCCCCCCAACACACACCTAAAACTGAAGAGTTTTAATAGAGTTTTCTGGGTACTTGGGGAGTGTGGATATTGAGTTGTCTAGTCTTCTTAGATTTTCTTTGGCACCAGGTGACAATGCTTGCTAGCCAAGAGTGTGGTTGTTGCACAGGCAGAAATCTTTACCCTATAATACTAATTCATACACCCAGGTTTTCTCATGTAACTTGTGAAAGGCCATCTTCAATTATGATGGGCAACCATTATTATTAATGAGAATAACTGCTGCTCTATAATCATAACTCTGCTGAATGACACAAGAGGGAGGTTAAATACATTTAGTTCTAGTGCATGAAAATGAGGGATAATTATGTGAGAAATGGCCATATTTATACAGAAATTTTAAATCCAAAACAATCATTAATATTTTAGCAAAAAACAAAACAAAACAAAAAACCTCCTAAATAGTCAACACAACATAAAAAAAGCATCTTGACAAAGATTAACTCACTCAACCAAACTTTAACATTTCAGAAGTGCTTAACGATAGAACACATCACTGACTTACTTCTATCAATTCACCAACGATGCCTTCAAGTGAAGCTGCCTGGAGATGATTGTTTGAATTTCGCATAACTATTCTGCCCATTGCCATGAGTTCAATGAAACTGTCTTCTGGAGAATGGACCTGGAGTAAAGCGTTGCTAGTAGGTTCCCCAAATGCTTCAACAAATACAAAGAATATAATACAGCAGTTATTTTAATTAAAAAAATATTACACTTATTCTAAAAAGAAAAAGCAGAAAATAAAAAAAGATATCAGAATTTATATTATTTTTAGCAGTCTGCCTGCAAACCGCTATTAAATGAAACTGCTTAATTAAAAGTGAAGAACACATTTCGTTTTCCTCAAGCACGACATTAGATCTACCTACGAGAAATTTTGGTTTCATTCTTTAAAAATAAACAGACAGATTTTAAAGATTGTGCTTTATATGCCAATTTCTTTAGTACTACAAAATAAAAGATACTATCACGGACAGAAAGGAAGTTAGATTGTTGTCCTTCAAACACCACTGAAATGTCTAAGAACAAAAACTACTTACGTTTCCTGTCAAAAAGATCTACTCTTCCGCCCAGTTTGTGTAACAGTCCCATGTAAACAAGAATCCGAGCAGCGTGGTACTTTACATATTTTGCATATTTGGTACTATGATTAGTGTAGTACCACTCATCTGATGGCAGTAATAGCTGCATCAGCATGTCAGCAATGTCTGCTTCACTCAAGACTGGATGATAACCAGGATTCATAGCAATACAGGCAAGTGACTGGAGTAGCAGGCAGAGTAAATGCTGAAAAAACACAAAACAAAGCAAAGCTATGTAGCTGTTTAAAAACTTGAAATTAACTAAGATTCATGAACAGTTTTAAATGTAACTATCATATGACTGAAATGTTCATTATTTTAAGAGGTATTTCTTCATTTCTAATGTATTATAGTTTTTATTTTCTTTTTTATGCTGAGAATTGTTTATAAAAAGCAATTAGGTAAGATACTTATATGTACTCATAAAATCAATGAAGTAAGGAAGGACTGATATGATTAAGGTTTCAATTACAATTTATCTTATTAAAAATAAAATGACAAAATTCTTTTAAAAAAATATTTAAAAATGAAAGGAAATGTAAAACCTGTAAATCAAGTTTAACATGCCATACTCTAATATATAAATTCCTTTCATAGCCCTGGTATTCATACCTTTTTCTAGGATACATTTATTGTATTGTAAGCAAAGAAAACCACAGAATCTCATTAACGTATTTTACAATTTTTTCTAAGAAAAAAGATCTTTTGCCATGAAGCAAAATGTAGGCTAGACTATTTGCTGACCAACTAGTACTTAATTCAATGCTGAATACAACCTAAAGTATCCATTAAAACAAAGAGAAAAGCAACATTGGTTTGTTCATGTTAAGGTGGCTGTGTACACAATTTGAATCTGTTTTTTTCTGCCAGAAAGTTTGAAAAGCTTCCCACAATGCAATGCCATGAAAAATCACAATCACCACCAATTGCTAATAAATCAATATGGCATATGAAGTAACTTGGTCAAACAAAAGAAAATAAAAATTTGCTGTAAATAAATCACACTAAGCCAAAAAAAAAAGTACAACAACAAAAAAATTGAAATTGCTTTTAAAGACTGGCAGACATTTTACTGACATTCATGAGTTTTTGTGATGATGCACTATCAGACATTTTTATTAATTTTACACATAAAAATCATGTTCAAATTGCATATACATCCAGTGTTAAGTAGATTTTGGCATGCTTCCAAATATATAATAATGCTCCCTGAGGGTTATTGAAGCTGTGGAATGTTGTCAGTCCTTCCACCTTAAAGCATACACTCATTTTTATTCTAGTGGCACTGTATGTCTTTTAAGTAATTTAATATCTAATATGTTGTTTATTAATAAATGCAATAAAATCTTTATCCTGTAGCTGAAAAACCATCTATGGAGGCAAACAAACTGGCGTTCTTAATATATTTAGAAAAAATTTTAAATTATCATTTCTTTGAAACAACAAAGATATAGGATATTTATATTGAACTAAAAAAATATTTTATATTAAAGCAGCTTTATATGCAATCTGGTTTCAGTCTGCAGATAATTTAGAAAAACGTTCCCATAATGCAACGCCACGAAAACTGTCAACGCCTGGAAGTCGGCAAAAGCTCCACCAAATTTTCAAAAGCACTTTGGCCGCTACTTCTTTTGTTGTCGTAGTTAAAAAAAAACTTAAAAAAATTTTTTTCCCTGGCTAAGTATTTTAGCGTGATTTCTCTCCGGCGAAGTTTCCTGTCCTCTTTTGTTTATTACTTAATCTGCCCGAATTGATCTGATCGGAAGCAGTCGGCGACGATCGGAGCCTGAACGAGAGTTTTCGCCGCGTTGGATTGTGGGTAGATCTTTTGGGTTTTCTGCAGGGCGGGGAAAGCCGGGCTCAGATTACGTATACAGTCAACTTAAAGTCCCATGAGAGCAAGTTTCTATGGTGTTCATGCCTACGGTGGTCCCAGTCAATGGGACCTTGTTGTTACGAGGGTCACTCTGGATGTACACGCGTAACTGTGGAATGATTAAAAAAAAAAAATAATGGGGAAGAGATTAATTAAATCAGATTAAGCACAAAGTTTGTCTTTTTGTTCCTGTTCCGTAAGTTACAAATAAAAGGCGGGAAATTTGAGCAGACGACATATCGAGTAAAGGCTAATTCCAGATAAGCACTCACAGGATCATTGTTTGGATCAAGGGCTTCTACAAGGGTCTTCGCATGTCCGTCAGCCACAATCCGATGTTGCACGTTAGTTCCGTGGCACATAACGGCCAATATCCTGGCACTGAGGATCTGAAGACAGTGATGGGTACAGTGACGCCATCTTGTGCTCGGGGAGCATTTCTGACGGGTACCGGTAATCCGTTTGTGCATTGTTATATTGTTATGCAGAACACTTAAAATCTGAACAGGGTCAGCCGACA
The DNA here is from genome assembly GCA_018389105.1 of Nautilus pompilius. NCBI lineage: Eukaryota > Metazoa > Mollusca > Cephalopoda > Nautilida > Nautilidae > Nautilus > Nautilus pompilius. Next base: position 1,977,841 of record JACATO010000342.1, on the reverse strand, counting down.
TAAGGATTTCCAATGGCGTTCGATTGATCGGAGTCCCCAAGCCCCGGAAATCGTCCTCCGGATCCTTCACAGCGCTCTTTTTCGACGAAGGCTTTCGACTCAAGTGGCTGGCCGCCGCATCTTCGTACGATGCCTTCTGAGACAAGGGCTCCTTCTGAACCGGGGGCTGGTGGGGTTCCAGCGACGCGCCTGCACTGGGAGCCACACACTCCGTGCTCCTCGTCAGGGATCCGATCTCGTAGTTTTTATGGACGATGCACATGTCGATGACCCTGTTGATTGTGCTGAGCGCCGTGAAGTGCAACGACTGCTTCCCCCGGAGTATTTCGAAAGAAATCCCCAGCAGCTTCGACAGCGCCAGAAATATGGAATGTTTTTCTTCGCTTGAATCAGCATTCTGAAGCAGTTCGTAGCAAGTCTGAAAAATAAACCAGTAAATTGATTCATCAACTTCTCTCTCTCTCTCTCCTTCTCTCTCTCATTCGTTATCTAGACAACGGATGGTTTATCCTCAATCAATGATCAAGAGAAATCTTTCCACGACCGGGCGATTTCCAAACTTTTTCTTTTCCCGCAATGTTTTAAATTTAATTATATTACTATATTATTACAGACTTCTACCCATATCATTTCCCCAGAGTATCATAAATATATTTTTTTATGAAAAGCATGACATGGCAGAACTTATCCAGTATCGTAGTTGACAACTGTTTGTAACGGGGCATTGTTAGGCACAAAGTCCCTTTACAACAAGTTTGCTGTGCTCGTGTATCCGGGTTTTTTTGATGTATTGACATTATTCTTTTCTCTTTTTTTTTTTGGTTTTTACAGGGTTAGGGTCTAAAATGATTGATACAAATGATTATACCGTGGAAGAAGGGCTTGGGATGACTCGCTATGGGGGATTATAAAGGAGAGAATCTCGCGTTTGCGACTGTCTTCAATTGAGGAGCTCAAAACTGCCGTGGAGGGATCGCCTTCTGGAAATTCAGCCCGTAACCCGGAAGAAGATGTCTTTCAGAACGTGGAAACCCATCAACATGTGTTCGGAGAACAAGGGACAGCGTACAGAAATGCTCTGAACTTTATGTAAAAGAACTTTGTGCCCATTGTGTAATTCAGATAATTCAACCGGAATCGTGCGTCCACCTGTGACGAACGTAAACGTAAAATAGTCTAGTAAAAATTCACATTACTCTCTCCTGTCTAGCCATTTTCCGCATAAGAAACAGCAGAATACTCGAGTAGACAACTTACCATGCGTCACGTTTTGAACTGCATTTTTCACGACATTTCTCAAAGTAGTTTCAGAGAAGAATTTTTAAGTCGCATGAAATTAATTTACTTTTTATTTTAATAATGATAATAAGTCAAAAGATAACAATTTGAAAATCCACGAATTGAATTTTTTGTTGTTTTTTTCCACCAATCAAACGTTTCCTCCTTCCACGGTGCTTGAGAGTCGAAATGTACCATCGAACCACCATGATGGACATTACGTTAAGAATAGTTACAAAATGGTCTCTGACGTTAGTTGTTGGTAGAAATATTCAAAATACTATCTTAAGTTTGTTAGGTTATTTTATATATACATATATATATATTTTATCTATCTGTGTATATAACTGTTAAAAACAATTAATATGCCGCAAGTAATTTTTTTTAAAATTCTAAATCCACTTCAAAAAGTGAAACAAACACATACGTACGCAGCCTCTCTGTCCCTCTCTCACTGTCCAGTTACATGCATTTAAAAAATATTCTTATCATTTTTCGCAACCGATAAGGGAGCATTTTTCAACAATCAAAATAATTTTAAAAAATCGAATAAAGAAACTAAATATAGTTTAAAAACAATTCACAGTTCATTCATGAGTGTGTGGGAGAAAAAATATATCTGTGGAATATATATTGTAGTTACGCGTAAAGGGAAATAATTAAATAGTGGTTAAATTTAGAATTATTTCCCTTGTTAATCTAACCAGTATAAGGGAGAGAATTATTAAACTAGTAGTTATTTAAATTATTAATTTTTTTAAAATTATGGTACAAAAAAACAATAAAGGATACAAACGTTAAATGTTTCAGAATTACAAATAAATATTATTTTATTTTATTTTTTTTTAGTTTTTAACAACTTATTTATTTCTTAGGAAGATTATGTAAAGCGATACAAAGATTCACTATGCGAGTCAAATAAATAATGTGATGAGTTCTTTCCTATATTAGTGTTTCTCAAAAATAAATATCGCATTATATTCAGGGCTGTTGCTAGAAACACACGTTTTACCTATACTTTCTCCACTGTTACTGCAGCTAGGATAGAGACTGAAGAACTATTATCAAAGAATTGTTGCAAAAATCTCCAGATTAAGATGATAAAAAGTATATAATTACAGGGCAACCTAAATGATGAATTATCTCCCTTAGTGTCTATATAATGGCATTTAGTCTGAAAAAAAAAAGGTACGAGCGTTCTTCATAAAAAACAATCGTAAATGATAATAAAAGCGAATGAAATAAAAGTACAGAACATTCCACATTGTATTATTACAACATTAATCCTATCCAGCACTTGCTAACTATCGACAACATGAGTTGTTACCAAGCGAAGATGCTCAGAAACGGGCACAGTTGAAGTCTTGTGCATGCAATCATATGAAATGTAAAAAAAAGGTTCCCCTGGTAACGAACGATTAACCCTTGAAACTGCCCTTTAACAAAATGATTGTGATCAAACTGCTCGATCGAAATCTAGGGAATAGCGGGAAGACAAAAAATATTTTTTTACACAGGCTAAAAGGGAAGGAAAACGTTTTTAGTTCCTAAATGCATTTCTAGTAGATTCAGGGTTATGAAAAATGTGACATATGACAAAGGTCATTTTTTTCTTCATCTTTGATGACTGACATAAAAAATAATAATAATAACTGTGACTCAAGGCGTGTTCTTAATGTACGATGGATTTTTTAAATTGTTTTTAATAAAATTTATGCATAAAAATAAAATTAATAGGTAAGATCCTCTTGGCGGCTTCTGTAGGTAAAGGGTTACTTAAAAGCGCTACATATGGTATTCGAATAACAGTTAATAGTTTTCTTATTTAATGTCATTTAAAGAGATGGCCTTTTGGTTCTTCTCTCATTAAAGGTGTTGTAAAAGTGAAGTTTCCTCTAGATGACGCCATGTACAACTTTGGTGTCTATAAATTACTGCTAGGGAAGGTGCATAACTCTGTGAATACTGGATACGTATACTGATTAACCTTTTATTTGGCTTGTTCTGGTAATTCAACAATAACTGTATTAATTGAATCTCCTTTTTAAGGTTGATTACTGATCAGATGGGTAATATGTACATGCAAATAAAAGCAACGAAATATCTGTAGTCACTTTCAGTGAGGGCTGAAGAATAAGACACCAGTGGCTAATTCGCCGGTGCGCGCATTCTAGTATGACCCTGTAGTAAAAATTCTGTGATTAGGGCGAAACTCGTTCATTGCTGGATTGTTCCGCTGAATTTGAAAGCTGGACCAATGGAAAATTCCAGGTCAAATGGAAACAAATTAATTTTTAATACCGTCGCCAACAGCCATTTCAGTTTGTTTCTTTGACTGATCGGATTTAGTACTGGCTTCGTACCTCGCAGTCCCAACCGTTCGGGTGCAAAAAAGAAGACGTCATTCGTGAAAGTAAAACAAATCGTCCCCAACTGGCGGGGTATGTTTTCCGTTACTTTTTGCGGCGGTTTTTCCTCCCTATTTTAAAAAATAAACAGAGACATTGGTGTCGACTCCTGCACGACCGCAAGGACTGTTCCGGCGTCCGGGGTTTGTAGAAAATCCGGCGTCGCTTCTGACTGAAAGCCAAGAAGCCGAAAAGATTGCGCCATTGAAACAAACATCCTCCATCAGCCTAGTTTAATGTTTCTGCTTTGTTTTAGAGAAAAACCAGAAGCAAAACCGTTTTGTAATATAAAATTAAAGAGTAGTTTCGAAATGAGATGATAAGTCAACTACAAATTCCCAGCCACATCCAAAATAACAACAAATAACCATAACTAAGCCATGGATACTATTAGTACTCGTTATTAAAATGCTTACGCAGTTATCTACATTCTTTTCAATACTTGCCGTTGTTAGGGGCCAGTGAAACACTTTATGCAAAATGTTTCCAATTTAGTGCATTTATTATAAATATTATATAAAATTATTTGTTGCAGCAAAGAAGGGAGATAACTTTATAGATAACGCGAGAAAACCTTTCATCAAAATGACCCCCCTACTTTACCGACAGATTACCAATCTTCACATACGTCATTTACACCAGACTTTGTCTGCTTTATTGCTAATCATGTCTCTTCGAGAGAAGTCAGAATACTGTATTTAAGTTAAGCTCACCAATTTCTTTTAGATTTGGATACGAACGCAGGTAAATCTGGCAGGAGTGAAAAAAAAAAACAATATGGATACTTTGTCTTTTGTTACCTAGATCAATTAAAATCGCCAGCGAGAAGATTCAGGAAACTCGAATAGGTATAGATATTTGCTTGTAATTTACTTAAGGGAGTTGGTTTTTACTCTTTTGGGCCCTTTTCTCTCCGCTTATTCGGATCGGTGAGGTGGCATCGTTTGTAAGTTAACTTCTTTTGCTAAACAATTTTTTCTTTTTTAAATTTCAAGTTCTGTCTTTAATCACAAGTTGGTAGCGGAGCTATTGGTTGTCATGGCTACCGTCAGGAGAAGCTGAGAACACATCCACTTGCAGCCGTCATACCAACAAAAACTCTATTTTAAGGCAGATGGCATCACCTAATTGGACAGGGAAAAAAAAATACAAACCACTGAAATATCGTTCCATGTCCTATTCCAGTATAAAAGCAGCAAAAATCTGCCGTAAACCTCAGAGTTGTAGCTAAAAAACAAATATGCTTGCTTGCTGAAAGCCCTTGGTGTCAACATGGCAAAAAAAGAAAGTACAATTTACCTGGAAACTCGTACCGATATTTGTACGATAAAAGGTGAAGATTTAGCTGAAGAATAATTTCCAAAGAAATTTGGCATATCCGACAAAGGTGTCCATTACATACTACAAAGAAAAACGGACTATTGTTTCAAATGGATAAAATAAGCAACTAGAACAAGAAAAAAACAAACATCTAAGACTGAGGATCCGATATCAGATTGTTGAGCGACCAATAGGAAGAGACGACATAAAACCCATGACATTACGGAACAGATGAATGTCGGCAGAACAAATCCAACGTCCTTTACAACAATGAAAAGCCACCATGCATCCATTGGTCTCTATGGGGCTTGTGTAAGTGAAGCCACTACTTAGGGCTACAAATAAAAGCGTTAAAAACTTACATAAAATTAGACAACTGAGAACTAAATAAAAAATGTATAATGAACTGGCGAATTAATGTCAGACCTGTCTGATTCAAGAATTATAGTGTTCGTTTTCCGAAAAGGTGGAGAATGCTTAATAAATCATTGTGTTTCCCAAACAGTAAAACATAGAAATGCTAGTATAATGGTTTAGGTTGTATTAGAGTAAATCAGATTAATTATTTGTACAGAATTAAAGGTACAATATGCAATAAAGGAATTATCGCAGTATTATTTTTTTAAAAAAACGGGGCTTCACGTTCTGATGGATGGGTTTATTGTTCAACAGGATAATAACCATAAAATTCTTCTAAATTATGCAGAAAATATGCGGAAAGCAAGAAAAAAAATGGTGTTTTAAAGATCGATTGGCCAGCCCAATTCTCAGATTTTTTTTCCTATTGAACTTTTGTGAAATAAACGTCACAGAATAGTCAGGCAAATGATGCCTCAAAATTCAACACGGTTATGGCGATACCTCAATACATCCGAGAATTCACCAACATCAGGCAATCTGAAATTCCCAGAAAGACCAGAATTCGCAAAACTGTAAAGGAAAGCTGTTTTAATGAAAGTCATATCTGAGTTTAAATTCATCATGCGCGTTTGCTTCTCTGTTCTAACTTATTAATTTATGTATATATTTCAACTAATAAATTTAATATAGCAGTTTGAACACAGAGTATTGGAGACAATTATAAAAACAGAAAAAAATACTGGTATAAAATCAAAAAAAAAAAAAAAAAAAGATACGAGAGAATCGCATCTCATGTGGAAATTGAGATGCTCTGGTTGTCATGTGAGCTGTCAGAGGGGGCCACATCTGCAGAATAACTGTCAAAGTGTAGGCAGCGACATCATTATAGTGTGGGTGAGTGTGTAGTGAATACTATGGGAAAGAAATATCACGTGAAAACCGTATAGGAATCAAAATCTTAGCTACCGAAGGCTTCAGCCCTACTCCATGTTTCAGATGGAGCTGCATGAAAGAATCTTGAGGAGAATACGCTAAAAATAGTGCTGTTGATAAGAGACGCAGTTGAGGAACAAAGCCCATATTCTCCAAGAGTGATGTTAAGTACGTCAGGACGCGTCTTTCACAGGATATACGAAAGGAAAGTAGAGGTCTAGCAAACTACCCAGCGGGAAGTGCGGATGTGAACGTTTCTTCATGAAAAATAAGACATGCATTAGCACCAAGTGGTCTCAGTGGATGTGTAGCAGCCCCAAAAATCTTCGCTGAAAGGAAACCAAGCGGAAAGGATGAAATTGGCATAAAGAAATGAAACAGTGAGATGAACAAACATGGAAAAAAGATGCTCTTTACAAATGAGTTCCCACTTTGAAATGTTTGGCATAAATCAATAGGAGTTTGCTCATAGGCAGACTCGAAACCGGTATTAATATCAGTGTACAACGGCTACAGTGAAGTACTGATGGTTAGATCAATACAGGCGTGGAGCTGCAGACCAAGCAAGAGTGTCGGAGGTTTGTATGAACCTGAAGGACTGCCGAAAGGTAAAGGTAGATTTTCACCCATCTTACCATTCACCAGAGAGACATCGCAATGAGCACAGATAAATTTTCCAACATGACAACGATCCTAAGCTTACAGCCATTGGGGATGAAAATTACGTTAACTAGAGAGGCTGATGGAACACTCACAGAAGATGCCTTGGCCTGCACAAAGTCCTGATACGAATATCGTTGAGAATATGTGGGGTTACGTGGTTACTGAGAAACTCAAAACGTAACCGGGCACCTCGGATGAAATGCGAAAAGTTCTGTAGGATATCTGAAACAACATTTTACAGTCCTACGATAATAATGCAGAGATATATAAAAATTTTAATTTGTGCAGTAACACACACACACACACACAAATGAAGCGGCGCTTCTTCTGTAGTAACGTGACTAGCTAACTCAGTGTGGCATCCGGCTGAATTTAAACTTTGAAAAAGAGATGATGTTATCCGAAACAGAAATATTATTTTAGGACGGTGATGAATCAAAATGAACTACTTAGTAAAACATGTGACAGTGAACAAATAGGAAGCAGACTGCTGAATGTTTATAAACCGAACAAAAAGTAGATACTACTCTGTCAGCATGACCATCAATTTTCTGTAGGCTGACTGACTCGAAATGCTTAAACGTCTGCCAAGCTTGTCAGATCGATGATTGATTGATTTTCACTATTTTCAGCTATTTTAAGTACAAGTAAAGATAATGAGTTATTAAGATAGTTTTTGTTGTTGTTGCTGCTTTCATACGAAAATGTTGGAGGCGCATTTCTCGCTATCCGAATCAGTCAAAACAGGCGGCAGACAAAAAAATAGGAAAGAATCTTCTAGAATTGTAAGAGAAGTCAGCAAAACATGGCTTCTTAAAGACTGAAGAAAAACAGCCTGCTTGTTCCGCGGATTGGATTAGAAGTGTTGGTGGGAGGAAGAAAGAATTCATCTTCAGCAGTGAATAAAATGCAATAGGTAGATATATATATATATATTCTTCTTGTCACATTGTCGAGGCTTTTGAACTGTTTTTTTTTCCCCGCTCCTCGCCATTTTGGATACAAATTGCCCACCTCTATGTCTAACGTTTTCCCCGCCTTCTCCCGATCAGAGCGGGTTGAGGAATCCTCAAAATTCCGATAAAGTAAAGTTCACGGGTTTATTTCATATACTGTATGTCCTGGGTTTTCAGGAAAATAATTCTTCTTCTATTTTGTTTTTAATGTCCTAATAGCTTCCCGCTAACTCCTCGTCCTGGGTTTATTATGGAGTAGTGAGTACGTACTGTAAATACCACAAGACACGCTCCGTGCTTCCGTACTGAAATACAACTGGACGCCAGCTGGAATGCCAAGCTATTTTTTTCTTAATAAATAGCCGGCTGGATTAGAACGTGCTACCAAAACTTAACAAAATAATAATTTATTTTCTTTTTTTAATCCGAACAAAAAACCCAGTAGTTAGTTGAAAGTTTTCTAGCGTACGTGACGCTCAAGGAGCATTCATCACGTGACTTTGGCGAACGATTAAGAAATCTGCCTAGGAAAGGTTCCGTCCACATGAGTGTGCCACGGTTCAGGGAACGGTCATCGGCTCTCACTGTAACCCTGCGCTCGCTCATCTGTGGTGGTTCATCACGAAACTTACTTTTTTTTACGGACATTCTCCACAACTGCCACATTAAGGAAAAAAACAAAAAAAAACAAAGGACGGCGGGCTCCTCCCCCACATCGCCCGACACCCCCACCCTTGGGTGAGAGAGAGAGAGAGAGAGAGAGAGAGAGAGAGAGAGAGAGAGAGAGAGAGAGAGATGACGTTATTACAGAGAAATGACGTGAGTACGGAGAGAGAGAGAGAGAGAGAGAGATAGAGAGAGAGAGAGACTGATAGATGACGTCAGTTCAGAGAGAGAGAGAGAAGAGAGAGAGAGAGAGAGATGGAGAGATAGATAGAGAGATGACGTCAGTTCAGAGAGAGAGAGAGAGAGAGAGAGAGATGGAGAGATAGATAGAGAGATGACGTCAGTTCAGAGAGAGAGAGAGAGAGAGAGAGAGAGAGAGAGAGAGAGAGAGAGAGATGGAGAGATAGATAGATAGAGAGATGACGTCAGTTCAGAGAGAGAGAGAGACTGATAGATGACGTCAGTTCAGAGAAAGAGAGAGACAGAGATGGAGAGAGATAGATAGATAGAGAGATGACGTCAGTTCAGAGAGAGAGAGAGAGAGAGAGAGAGAGAGAGAGAGAGAGAGAGATGGAGAGATAGATAGATAGAGAGATGAGTCAGTTCAGAGAGAGAGAGAGAAGAGAGAGAGAGAGAGAGATGGAGAGATAGATAGATAGAGAGATGACGTCAGTTCAGAGAGAGAGAGAGAGAGAGAGAGAGAGATGGAGAGATAGATAGATAGAGAGATGACGTCAGTTCAGAGAGAGAGAGAGAGAGAGAGAGATGGAGAGAGAGATGACGTCAGTTCAGAGAGAGAGAGAGAGAGAGAGAGAGATGGAGAGAGATTCGCTGGCGTTGATTTAATAAACGAACTCTCGTCGCGACTCGACCGCTGAACGCGTTTCCGGAGGTCAGCGGGAGACGGGCGATCTGTATTCACCGCAGAATCGATTCCTGTCAGCGATCAGACGGGGGGCCCCCGGCAAAGGGCGCCGTTGTTGGTCAGCGTCTTTTGGTCTCGGTGCTAGGCAACTGCGACGGCGGCTGTGTTCGAACTGGTGGGAGACATCGACCCCCGGCGGCCGCTGTTGTGGAGGGTGATGCGGGAAAACGGAGGCGGTCTGAACGGTGGCGGCGGTGCGCTGTCTACTTCGATAGTGTTCCGGCCACTTACGCTGACCAGCTGCGGCTGTTCTTCGGCCACAATGGCCACTTTTACCATCCAATATAACGCCCAGAAAATGTCAGCGGATTCTATATCGAACACAGGAGTTGTTATTTTAAAGTTTTTAACATAAAACACGTATTCCTCAGTCTGGTTGTTTTGTTCCCTGTAGGTTACGAATAGATGTGCGCGCGCATGCTGTCTAGCAAAGGAACGGCCTGGCGACGGACGGACAGGTGGTTACGAAATGTATGCATGTGCATCTTTTTCTTTAGTTATTGTGTAACACGGGAAGACAAAAGAACAGCAGCAACAGCTAGAAATAGATGGACACCGATTTTCGGCAAAAAGAACAACAACAAAAAAAGCTTGCGCACTGCAGAATTTACTCTTGGTCATGCAGAAGCGCCCTCTCCCGTCCGTATCAGATTTTAATCATTTTCCAGATAGACTTTATGAAAATGAATACGAAAATTTTTAAATACTTGCTTTATAATATATGTATTTTTAAGATTTCTTTACTGAACAATCTATTTTTGTAGCGGTTACAAATCAATATATTCGTATTAAAAGCAACGACTACAACAAGCCATGTTTGACAGCCAAAAATGTATGAAATTTATCGTTTATTCCGCAAGGAAACACCAGTAAAACACACACACACACACACACACACCACACACACACAGACACACAGAGACGCACACATACAGACATACACGTACACAACACACACACATACACGTACACATACACACATATACACACATACACACACAGGCACACATACACACGCACACATATACACACATACATGTACACACATACACACACAGACACACACGCACACTTACTTTTGTTGGTTTGTATTAATTTTTGACAAATAGAAAAAAATATCCCTTTTCTTATTACTTTTCTCGTTGATCCATCGACAATTCAATTTGTTTGGCTCTTTTTTCTTTTATTCTGTTTGATTTCACATTTTTTGGGATTCCTTCATTTCTGTTCATTCGATTTATTAAAAGCTATTTAGCGGTCGCATTTGTTTATCTGCTCCACAAATACAATTGAAATCGAAGAAGCGAAGTAAATTAATTTATCCCCCCCCAAAGTAAATTCTCACCTGTACCGCCCTGGAAGGCGATGGCTTTCGAAAAAAAAAATGACAATGAAATTATATTTACTCTCCAAAATTCTAGCCCGCGATTCCAACAAGAATCAATTAAGTTGTCGGATTTGCAGTTAGCCACTTTCCATGAATGCCCATAAAATGAATATTGTTGCAAAGCTTTACCACAAATCGTCAATGTAGCCGAGTTAGAATAAATTGCGCCTCAGGAAATTGGCCTTTCTCAAAGTCCAGTCGCAGCCTGGTTAGGTCAAAGTGTTCACAAAAATCGCCCCTAGGTCTGTCAACCCCGTCTGACGTCGGCTACGTCGACCACGGAATCAGTACTTAACAGCGATTCCGAATTAGTCGATAACTACAGAAACAAGACGTGAACCAGCGCGTCCAATCATCATTGTTAAGAGGCTGTTGAGATCGGATAATATATGGTGCAGTAAGCTGTATAATGGGACGTTCTTGACTGAAGGGCAACGTCGCACACGAGAGCAAGGTGCAAAGGCGTATTCTTATCATGAACGATTTCGAACTAGTGTCGATTTCTCAGATAGGCAATGGTTCAATCAATCACCTACTGTTGGCATAATCCGAATTTGGTGCTGACGTCATGAATAGTTCGAAGACTTTCGCAGATTTGGCGCTGGCGAAATGAGCTGCTGTGGACACTCTGACGGCTGAGCCGTATGTAGACAATATTCCGATCCAAGCTTCTCTTCTATACTGACCTGGACTATTCCAGATATTTGCAAAACAACGCCTGCGTTCACTTACCAAGGCTTGACAATCCACCCAGATCTGTCCTCACCTCTGTCTGGCTGATTCACATAAGCTAAGGTGTCGTCTTTATCAGCGTAATATCATGCAAAGTCATCGGCAGCTTACAAAAGCAGTGCTGCAGGAATGGACATCTAAGCAAATAAGATAATATTAACATACTAGTCAATGGCTTGTGAACCAAAAGGTGATCATAATATACCAGCTGGAACGCTGGTGTCATGTGACGTTTCGCCATTTTGAAATAGGGTTGTAAAACGATGATCTCTGTAGTTATAGAGGTCCAATAAAGTTTCTTTTGCTTTTTTCTTTCCTTTTTCATGCATTTATAGTTAGTGCTTATTTATATCATTGCCAAAATAACTATATAGTTCGTATTAAAGCTAACTATAGAAATAATTATACCACTAACTTTTTTAATATTTGGTTTTCGGCTTAGATAATTAGCTGCTGTACCACATGACTAATACAGCTGCATCCTTATCTGCTTCATGAAGGTTTGTTAAGGAAAAAATTTATACGATTCAGAAATAATTAAAACTTATTTAAAGCGATAATTCTCAAAGATTCAGCTCTTTGTACACGAAGCAGACACTGAACTTTGATAATCAAATTTAATGTACTCGACACATTTCTGTAATAACTTAGCTAAACCATTAACTTAAAATAAATCGGGAAATTTAAACTCAGTACTATTCAAAACAGACGTAGGCGACTCCATTATTCTTCTGTTATGATCCCAACCTGATATTTGTGCGTAGTGACCGTATGGCAACCAGTTGAGCGTCATAGTTGCGTAAGATGGTGCCATTTGTGGTGTTTGTATGAATTCTGGCGTTACTCCCCTTTTCTACTCTTCGACTTCAAATGACTAAAAAGCGCAAGAAGGAAGTCTTAAAGTAGAGGAGACCAATAAGGCTAACTGTTGTTGCGTGGGCAAGCTGTTACAGTATCAGTAATTCCTAATTAACCGTAAAGATGATGAGTTATAATCAATGTCATATACTTTGACTTTCGATCTAAGCAAAGCATCTGATATCGGTTATAGTTCTTCTATATGTCTAATTAGGAAATGCTGATACTGTAATAACTAGCCCTGGCCTCCATTTAAATTTGATTTATAATTATTAATTTTAAGATTGAAACGGAATGACAGCTAGTAGTGATAAACATATGCGCGCTAAAACAGTCTAAACTTGGTGTTCCTTTAACTTTATTTGATAAGGATTTGTTACGTCTAACTTGGTATAAAGTCACAGACAATGCATCCTAAAACATGTCCTTTATTAACAATTAAAAAAAAAATGTTCTTTTCTCTTTACGAAGGCAATCAATAAAGCACCAAACCTTCCTAAGTCGACTGCCAACAAAATTAACTCCACAAACTACTAGTGCCCCTGTACTGCGCATACAATATCACATAGAAAGTACAACTCACCTGAATAATCTGGTTGAAAAGTTCATTTATTGCTTTTTCTACGCTTGGGCACTCAGACTGGTCGGTGACGGATATAACCCCTCGCATGTACGATCCCAAACCATCGATCAACGAGGACAGACATTCTGAGTTGGTGGCCAGTTTTGTAAGCGCACACAAAGATCTTGCCGTCTCTGCGCATGCTGCAAGAAAACAAACGAATACCGAGGTGACAGAAAGAAAGAGCATTGACTGAAAGGACAGATTTCACAAAAGAAATAATAAAAAAATATGTTAGTCGTACGACTATCATGTAAGGTATGATGTATTAAATATTCTCAGACAAATATTTTGGAGACCCCCTCAACTTTCATTTTCTGAGCACTTACTTTGAATAGAAATTCTAAAATGAATATGTCGCCGGAAACACGCTGACAGCGTTTTTTGCTCAGGTATGACGCACAACCTTACGTCATGCCGTACAGGTGTGATGCTGCTCAGGTATGACGCACAATCTTACGTCATGTTATACAGATGTGATGCCGTCTAAACAGGAGAGCTATGGTATTGCCCTGTTCATGAAAAGTTTAATTTTACAGAAATTTGTTTTAAATTAATGCTATACGTGGGTTATTTCAAGAACTGTTGTTGGAAAGTAAATGACGCCATCAAGGAATTTTGGTGTACTCGAATACTTATATATACATGCCGGTGAAATGAATTAGGTATTTGGAAAATTGGTTACTAAATGCAACATCACCGTTAGGATATTCATTTGAAATAAAATTAAAGACCTAAGTTTAATATGTTATCTAAATCCTACTAGCTAGTCATAAGAACATAATAGTTTTAAAAGTGTTTTAGGTTTTCTTTCTTTTAAGAAAAATCGTGAAATAAAGAGATAGAATCATTGGAAAGTTAAAACCTTACAATAAGAAGCACGTAGTTTAGATTTGTGCCATTCTTCTGTAAAAAAAACAAAAAAAAAACCCCAGCTCAATACAATACGGACCATTTACAGAGGTGTTCGGACTCTTTGGAGGATTGCAAATCTAAACTTCAGTAGATTTGTTCCAAGATTTCGCTCACGTAGCCCCTCAAATTTAATTTACCCATACGTCGTTCAATCAGAGTTTTAAGTAATTACAGCCATATTTCATTTCTTCAATTCCTAGAAATTCTGTAAATAAATACCGTATTGATTTAAATATAAGACGTGACCATCCCGTTTAGACCATTCTCGACCATAATTGTGGACTCAGTCCTGAAATATCCCATATTTAATATATAATTAATTTATTACTGTATACAGTTACATGTATACTAAGATATACGACAAAACATGTTACACCGAGAACTTTAAAATCTAAATACTCTCTTTTCCATTTTTATTGATGAGTCTATAATTGTGGCTGCCAATTTATCATCAATTGCAACATAGATAACTTGGGTAGACTCGAAGAAATTTCCACAAATGAAAATTAGTTTGGTTCATTTGAAAGACTACAAAAACAAGAACAACGAACAATTTAACGTAAAAAAAAAAGATTTCATAAAAAGTATTTTTAGTTAATGTAACGTTAAATAGCGTTCTGTGATATTTGTAGGCTCTTAAAGATGGTACTCACTGAAGTATCGATATAAAAGCATTTAATTATTTACTATACGCGTCGTTAAATTGTGATTAATTTCTATCATTGAAGCAGAAGTATAAATAAGAATGATATACATTTATATATTAAAGCGTTCCTTTAAAGCCCGAGTGGTACTGTGGAAACGAACTTGGATTTAAACAGGTGAGAAAAGAGTAGAGTGTAGATTCAGACGTAGGCCGATTGCAGACATGAGAATAAAGTGGAGTGTAGATTCAGACGTAGGCCGATTGCAGACATGAGAATAGAGTGTAGTGTAGATTCAGACGTAGGCCAATTGCAGACATGAGAATAGAGTGTAGTGTAGATTCAGACGTAGGCCGATTGCAGACATGAGAATAGAGTGGAGTGTAGATTCAGACGTAGGCCGATTGCAGACATGAGAATAGAGTGGAGTGTAGATTCAGACGTAGGCCGATTGCAGACATGAGAATAGAGTGGAGTGTAGATTCAGACGTAGGCCGATTGCAGACATGAGAATAGAGTGGAGTGTAGATTCAGACGTAGGCCGATTGCAGACATGAGAATAGAGTGGAGTGTAGATTCAGACGTAGGCCGATTGCAGACATGAGAATAGAGTGGAGTGTAGATTTAGACGTAGGCCGATTGCAGACATGAGAATAGAGTGGAGTGTAGATTCAGACGTAGGCCGATTGCAGACATGAGAATAGAGTGGAGTGTAGATTCAGACGTAGGCCGATTGCAGACATGAGAATAGAGTGGAGTGTAGATTCAGACGTAGGCCGATTGCAGACATGAGAATAGAGTGGAGTGTAGATTCAGACGTAGGCCGATTGCAGACATGAGAATAGAGTGGAGTGTAGATTCAGACGTAGGCCGATTGCAGACATGAGAATAGAGTGGAGTGTAGATTCAGACGTAGGCCGATTGCAGACATGAGAATAGAGTGGAGTGTAGATTTAGACGTAGGCCGATTGCAGACATGAGAATAGAGTGGAGTGTAGATTTAGACGTAGGCCGATTGCAGACATGAGAATAGAGTGGAGTGTAGATTCAGACGTAGGCCGATTGCAGACATGAGAATAGAGTGGAGTGTAGATTCAGACGTAGGCCGATTGCAGACATGAGAATAGAGTGGAGTGTAGATTCAGACGTAGGCCGATTGCAGACATGAGAATAGAGTGGAGTGTAGATTCAGACGTAGGCCGATTGCAGACATGAGAATAGAGGGGAGTGTAGATTCAGACGTAGGCCGATTGCAGACATGAGAATAGAGTGGAGTGTAGATTCAGACGTAGGCCGATTGCAGACATGAGAATAGAGTGGAGTGTAGATTCAGACGTAGGCCGATTGCAGACATGAGAATAGAGTGGAGTGTAGATTCAGACGTAGGCTGATTTTATTTTGTTTTTTTATATGAGAAGAACTAAAGCAAAAAGAAAGCAAAGAAATAGTATTAGAATAACAAGAAAAGACAGCTTTAATGCATTTTTCGGCCTTGCTATGCAGCTCATACTTAAAAAAGAAAGAGAAAAAAACATCTCTTTCCTTTTTTCTAGACGAAACAAATAGTCTAAACTGTGTATACGGTGCCGTCAGCAAATCTTCAGGTTCGCACTGTAAAACTAATGTTAGCAACCCGTGAAATATCAGATAACTAACGGCAGTGTCAGGAATGAATAATGGAAAACTGCGCATTAGTTCCGATGTAGTAGAGAAAGGAGGACTGGTAAAGGCAGTTTTTCTTATTTGCGTTGCAGGTGCGAAGTCTTCCTTCGTCTGAAGATAAGGATATTCTGAAGACAGTTAAACAGACATTGTTGGAAGGAAGCAGAAACAGAAAGAGAGACGACGCCCGGTCCGGAACTTCAGAGCCGAAGATCAAAAGGCGGGTTTCTCCAACCTTTTCAGATAATGAATGCTGTATTGAGTGAAACGAAACCACTGATAAAGCCGATGTTAATTAAAGATGAGAAGTCGCGATTTTAGGCATTTTATCTTTTGTGGAGGAGAAGAAAGGAAAGTAAAAAAACAACAACAACAAACAAACAAACAAAGGAAAACAGCCAGTCAGAAATGTGTGAGGTTTCCTGCCAGTTTTTCGCGTATTGGATTTACACTGCTAAACAAACCAGCAGCCATTTAACGGTGCTGCTTACTGTGAAGTCCGATCTTATTGCAGTTAGGTGCAGCCCTGTCGTGGTTGGAAAACAAGCGATTATGAATGACATCGCGTTAAAATTTTAATAATTTATAAATTAGTTATAATCAAGATGCTTCGTAAAGACTTTATTAAAGAAAAATATCAAAGTAACATTTGGACTAAGCGCTGGTGCCGTCTTGCTAAATTTAAATATCCAGATCGTCAATAACTGTTAATGTGTATTATCAATATTTAATAAGAAAAAGTAATATTTTTCTTATTTTTAAAATTTACCAATTTAAAAAAAAATGGGGAAAAAAGATACATTAAAGTAAAGATTGATTAAAACCGAATGCAAGTTAGGTTATTTATTAAAATGTTTTTTTTTTTAAAAAAAGAATTAATTATAATATCAACTATTATCCTTGCAGGAGACATGAAATATTATTACGCTGTCAGTGGTGCGATTTATCAAAGTTAAATTTGATTTGATTTTAAGGGAAGAGCAAAAACATCAAAGCGGAAGCGCCACAAACCATTTGTTAAAATGCGTTATCTTCCATTCTTCGGATGTTTAATGTTACTAGTTTAGCCGATACGAGGAGAAAGAAAGCCAATGCGGCTTACAGAAAGCTTTGCCAAGATTGAAGAAATGTTTGTCAATGCGACTTTAATTAAACTAGTTGACACAATCACTGTCAAATCTTGCAGATCAAGAGAGATAACTCGCCACGCTTTGTCTGCTTTTGCTCTAATATGCCATTTTTTCTTCTTTTTTTACAACAATGCCACACATACTTTCATAAATAGTCTTCTTAAAATTTAAACATTTGATAAAGACATCTGCAATTTAGGAAAAAAGTAAAACGCAGTAAACTAAGAATTAATTAGTCAGCTTGTTGTAATATAACAACAATAATATAAAGAAAATTCTAATGCTCTTATGTTTTCTTTTTTAATTAGAAAAATGTGATAAATTTTGATGATACTGAAGATAGAATTTTCCGGTTTTTGATTGTTTAAATTCCATAAAACACCTTGTGAGAAAAACTGTCGAGTTTTTTTCTCTTTTCGTCTATCCATCTATTCCTGATTTTTGGAATGTCTCAATCTTAAAGTCTCATTTATCAATTTAAGTTAGTGATTATTGATAAAACCTGCTGATTTAAAAAACAATCAAACAGACTTTAAAATTTTATGGCTAAAGTTTATAAAATAAACTTTTCCGGCGATCAATCTGATTTATGCATAAGGAATAATCAAAAGCCCATTTTTTTTTAGAAAATTTACTCGTTAAATATTCCAAATGATGAATTATATTTATCTGTGATTGCCCTGCCCGTGTCAGTTTTCTATTCGGTATTAAGACAAAGGTTGAGAATTCTTTCGCACGCACACAGTCTATAGAGTTTCTGTGGAATTTCAGATATTGCTGGGCACACACAGGCTAGAGTACGATGTTGAGAGTTTTTAAATGAGCGAAGAAGAGTGAAAAACAAATAATTAAAAATTATCGCTAAAAATTCGAATTTTTATTATTATTATTATTATTATTATTATTATTATTATTATTATTATTATATTATTATTATTATTATTATTATTATTATTATTATTATTATTATTATTATTAAGAAAATTTCAGTTGTGCGGAATGAAAAGAATGAAATTTGAAAATAAACAGTTTAATTAACAAAATACAACTGCACATTTCATTTTTACAATTCATTAAAAGTCAACAATTATTAATGTGTAAGAATAAATAGATGTATTCGTGCCAGTATAGAGTAATTGAAAAAAACTACAATAGCAACTACATCAACTAAATACAAGTCAGATCTGTTCAAAGTATGAGCACCAACTGTGGAGAAAACTGTGTGCTATTTTCCAAGGTTTGTCTAGTTTCCTCATGGCAACGTAACAATGTATTTCTCACATCTTTGCGATTCCTCGATTTCGAGTATGATGGTCGTTTCAGCAGGGAGATGGGCATAGTGACAGTGGTCGATCGGACAGCTCGGTCGGGCACCTGCGCTGGTGAGTCTTCGGATGGCGTATGAACCCGATTCCCGACTCGCTACAATTAATCCGCAAATCAGTGTAAAAATCTAGGACGTTCAAACGGCACTAGGTTGAAATAGCATCACCATGATACTGTCCAGCCTGGTTTGATCTTATTTATGTATTTATTTTTTTTAGCATGCGACCACCCCCAACCTCTCAAAGTAAAAATTACTGTACTAGCATATTTTTCTAAGAATTCTGCTTAAAATATGATTCGTCACATAACTCGCGATATTTCTCAAATGTATGATTTCTGGAGTCTGACAGAAAAAGCATAATCTTCAAGAAAATAACTAAATAGACTATCTCTGTTCGCTCCATGTTTTTCCTTCAAAACTATCAAGAAATCTAATTACCTGGATTGAGCATTTTCCGTGTCTAAAAGCCACATATATATATAGGTCAACTAAGTTGCCCTTCCCAATTGTGTTTGTTTCGTGATCTTGGCAGGTGCTTGCTTTGAACCATGGCGGTTTACATACTAATTTTGTCAACATCCAATGTCGTCGCTGATTCTTTGGAAACTGCATGCAACTCCGATTTCGAATTTTTGGAAAACTCTGTTGTTGTTTTCTTTCTTATTATACCACAAGTCATTAAAGCTAAAAGCATGCAAACCAGCATGTGGCTGACCGACCTATTGCCGCTATCCGAACGAATGAGTTATCCTTCTTGCACTTTTTTTCCGGTCTACGATCGAAACGGTGTAATCGAGATCAGTTAATTTAGTGTGCATAGCATGCTGGGTAAATAAAAAGAGTGTTGTGTTTTAACTTTACTCACAAAATTAAAGAAAGATATTATTTTCTTAAACTTTGAAAATTTAAACAAATAAAAATTACGTTGCTGAGTGACTTCGATACCATCTATAAAAGACATTAATTACTCATAAACGAGCCTCTAGATGGTGACAATTTTTGTTGCTGTTCCTATTTCTATTGATAGTTAACTAACTACTCAGCGCAGAGATCTAGTAAAGGTAAATATGCATATTAGGTCACATGACAGGTTAATAGTCGCAGAAAAATCTATAATAGTGTAGAGAGGATACATACTCTTATTGCTATCAACTTTTGATTACATTTAAACAACAACAAAAAACCCATTGAATTCGAAAAGTTAATAAGTTTCGTACCTTTTGGAAACTAAACTTTTTTAAAAAATAGAAATGTAAGTAAACAAACAAAAGTAACGGAAATATAGTAATAGTGATAGAGAAACATTGGATGAGCCAAGATGGCTCCAAAAATCTATATAATCAGTAAATACAACTGAATTAGACTTTTTCTTAAAAAACCGTTCATATACATATATATGATCAGTATTTCTGAAATTTTTGTTTTTAGTTTCGATAAACAAGGATAAGATTCCTTTAGTTAAGTAAACTGCTTTCTAATCTTATCTGGTTCCCTATTATTTCTTGAAACAAAAGAAAAACAAAAACCCGAAACACTTTAATTTGAATGTTTTTGTTTTTCTTTTACAATAATTAATAACGTTTTTTTTAATGATAGAGAAGCTGAATGAGCCTAGAAATTTTGGAGAACGACTTGCTGAGAGGAATCAGCGCTGCCTGCTCAGATCGTACACGTGCGATCAGCGAAGATTAATCGATAGCACATATCTGAAATAAGGCGGCTCCGTGTGCAAGAGGCTAGCTGGTTTCTCTAACTCTGAGGGATGCTGGGAAATCCGTTCGTCCATGAGAATACGGAATTAGGAATGGAAATATCATCAGCATAAGAACGGGACCTTTTGACAAAATAAAAAAAAAACAAGCAATGCAAAACAAAAAGGGTAACAACTGAAAATTTACGAATCTTTCTCTCCCCCCATCACACACCTTAATCCCCATTAGGTAGTTTGTTGTATTTCGGATCAATATGATCCGAAACATAATCATGCATTTTTATTACTTAGGCCAAAAAATAACTGTTAGCTGATGGTCCTTTGTTGAGAAGGCTAGTCGGCCAATAGTCTGTCGGAGTTATCCAGACCTCCATTTATAACGTTATTTCAGGGATCACGTGAGGCTTCCAATTCACTGCTGCATTCTTGTGCGATGTGCTCATACTAAGAATATTTTCGTTCTTCCTTTTCTGGTAGAAAACGATGGTGATTGTCCTCGTAAACGCTAATATCAATGAATGAACTGGCGATCTTTCATTTGTATAACATCAGCCGAAAGGTCTGGCTTATTTCTTCACATCGTTCCCGGAGTTGTGAATTTTTTCTTGAGAAGCTGATACAATGTGAAAAAAAAACAAATATTCACGTGATGTTATGGTCTCGCAATCCTAGGACCTAGCTAGTACTACGTGCATCTGATCACGCTCTAGGACTTCTTCAGGTGTACACCTGGATATTCCAGGCGTAGCTGGATTTGGCATCGCTAGCCACTCACAAGTTGAAACCGACCGTGCTGGCTTCTTAGGATGCGTAAAGAGATAGCGCTCCTGAACGACACCAAACCATTGTCCACATAACATTTGGCCATGAGTTGTACAGCAGGTGCAAAATCTCAACCCATTTGTCTCCCACTTCTGGAATGACTGCCAGTTTGATTCGTTTACGCCGGCTGGCCCTGGTCTCACAAACGTCAAAGCAAATTAACCGAGCAACTGTGTGGAATGCTTCGAGAGACACGGTGGCAGGAAATATGAAACGGCCAGTTTCAACATTCCAAAGGTTAGCAGTTTCTTCTCCGTTGGACCTGAAAATCTGCCAACAAAAGTAATCCGAAATAAGCTTGTATGTGCATATAGTCGATATCATCCCATTCCTTTTCTGAAGACACGCCTTCCTTCAAATTTGTTCATTTCCAGAATGACACTTTGCATAAAAAAATCGAATGACGATTTTATGTAATCTATACATGTTAGAGCGTATCGATTAGGTCCTGGAGCCATTTGGATAACATTCGCATCAGAAAATCTGCCTTGATGTAGTCATAGAGAAGCTTCCCACTGTATTTTTACATCTCTAGATCTCAGGATTTCATTTCTGCTCAGAGTAGATATGTTATTCAAATCCTCAAACTCTGAAGAGGTTGAATTTCGCAAGTTAGGAACAGAAGATCATCAATGATATCCTGAATGTCCTTACTTCCGTCCCAACATCATTATCTCTCCCCATCTCTGCTAAAGCTTCTTCAACTGGAAAGAGCCTGCAACTACTCATATTTCACCACAAACTCAGAAAGATACAGTTACGGTAATACTAAGGAAAACACGGCACCGATAAGCTCACACAACTATAAATATAAACATTTAATTAAATTAAAAGTAAAAAAAAAAAAAAACAACAAAAATAAATACAAATTTTAAAAATAGATAGTTATGCTTAACAAAATACACTCACATACACAGGCGATTCGTGTCACTGTGACTAGAAACATGACGCATGTGTAGAAAATGTGCTGTTCCAGATTTCTGCTAATATTTATATTATCCAAAATTAGGAAAAGTCATAAAAAACTGATGGTAAAAAATTATTAAGAGAAGTTTTAGACAGCTCAATATTGCTGAACTTCCACGACAGTCGGCCTTTTCATCCAACACTTCTACCTTTGTATTTGTTTATTTTTTACACCTATTTAGCCAAGAGATGGAAGTATTCTGTTTGCTGCTTTTAATTTGTTTTCTGTACAGATCAAAATGTGTTTTTAATGTATTGTACGCATTATAAATTACTCTTTGTAATTATTGCCTATTACCCGCATTTCGCTGTTTGTTTGCTTGTAAGGCTGTATTTTATTACACTTTACCATTTGTAAACTACAGTTTTTCCTATAAGTATTAAAACGCATAAAAATCGCACTTTTTCTCTTTCAAATTTTAAAATATTATATATTTAACGTATTAGTTTTTAATACTTTAAAAATCATAATCATCA
The DNA here is from genome assembly GCA_018389105.1 of Nautilus pompilius. Taxonomy (NCBI): domain Eukaryota; kingdom Metazoa; phylum Mollusca; class Cephalopoda; order Nautilida; family Nautilidae; genus Nautilus; species Nautilus pompilius. The sequence goes on along the minus strand of JACATO010000342.1, from coordinate 1,955,079 downwards.
TTATTATAAGTAGTCTACTGAAAGTAATCAGTCCTAATAAATTACAGGAAAATCACTATTCGGACAAAACCTGTAGTTTTATTCACACAAAATAATATTGGCTCTGCTCATTAGCTTAAGTAATATTAGTGATACTCCACAGATGGCAGCGCAGTATCCATGTCGCATAAAGAGCTGTGATAGAGGTCCTCGAAAAAAATGCACGGTAAAGGAAATAAAGGAGCTATGTCGGGGAAATATACCTTACCGATCCCCCACCTCTACCCACGGGACCAAAAGACAAATCACTAGTTAAAAGACAAACTTATTTTCAAGGAAATGTATAACATTTTAGTAATCTTTAAAATACTACAAGATAAATACTTAAAAAAAATATATATATATATATACTATTACGGTTACCTAGAAGAGATCACCCCATTCGTATTCCCCGGAAAGCTACGACCAGTGGCGGAAAGTTTCCACTATCCGAGAGTAATCGCAAACCAAAAACCTCTGCAACACTCGAAGCCAGGCGGCGTCTGGCCAGCGATTCTCTGCGATTTCTCGGCGTTGGCATTACGTATGATTGATGAGATGGCCATCAACTTATCGAGTTATACATAGCTTGGGAGGCGGGACGCTAAGAGCAAAGTCTGCTAGCATCAGCAGGCCGGCTCACTTTGACTAATGGAAACGTCAGCACCACGTCGTTTAGCTCCGCTCTCCAGTCGACATATCGATACTGAACCACACAGAGAGTAGCAGCAATTTATAATTACTTTATTGTATTCACTAAAAAAGCAAAGTGAGAGGAGAAAAATATTATTACATACCGATTTATTTAGAATCCACTCGAGTTTATTGTTCTAATTCATAGCAGAAAATGCGAAACAGTTCTTTTGGGGTAAGAACGGGAAAGCTATCAATGATGCCTTATATACAGAAGTTAAAGGGTTACTATGGGCTTTTCTCAGAAGTAATGATACTAGTTAATGAACCTACGTTTTGAAGATCTCACCACGTCGTCATCAGCAAGGTTTAGTCATTGAAAGGACTTTTCATTTGTAATATTGGTATGGTATCTTTGCAATAATTATTTTGCAGTCTAGTCTTCTGTTTTTCAGCTTCCGTGTAACTTGAGCTGACTGGTGGAAGCCGCGACCCGTTGGCTGCTAGGTTTTTGGCTGTCGTACCAACGCATTAGCCGTGATTGCGTGTAATAGGTTCATTAGGTGTATTACGACTAATATGGCGAGCCTAACCCTTTTATTTATTCTGCCTTGGCTAAAAAGTAAAATAAATTGTGTCAAAAGAAAACAGTGGATAATGTTGGATTGTGTACGACCATGGTCAGTTAATTCCCTTTGCCCGCTGCTAAGGAATCAGTGAATCGAAGTTGTGCTTCTTCAATCAGAAGGTTATAATGCCGCAGAGTCAGGGTTATATTTATAAGATTTAGATGATCAGGCCTGGGCTGCATGATTTGCCTTGTTTCTGATATAGATTAAACAGTATCTGAATCGATTCACCAAAATGCATATGCTTCCTGATGCATGAAAAGTTCGTTCAGCGAAAGGGCGGTTTCGACAGAAAAACAACTTAAGAACGAACAAAATCTCGCGCGTTTTGGAGCAACGTATTAACAATAAATATTTTTTGGTAAAGACGACTATATGCGGGACTGAAGTTGTTTGTGAAAACGGCCTCTGAGAGAGAGAGAGAGAGAGAGAGAGAGAGAGAGAGAGAGAGAGAGAGAGAGAGAGAGGGAGAGAGCACCGTCATATATACTTTCTTTAGGTTTGACTACAAATAATTACAAGTACTAATCGTATAGGGTGTTATGTTTTTTTCAGTTAATCTACATCTACTCCGAACACCATACTTTAGACATGTATGGGGCACTCAACGATCATTGTTTTAGTATTACTTAGTATAAAAGCAGTGTTACTCAATGCGAAGTTCGTTAACAGACATTTTACCATAGTCTAATAACGTTTTAAAAAAGCGTCTGCAACAAACTTGCACAATAGTCTATGGAGGCACAGTCGAAATCCTTGTCCTTTTATAAACATCCGTTTCTTAAACTTTTAGTCTCAACAACAAATATCTACTGTAAAACTGTAAATTGACAAGACATTTTTGCTGTGTACTTTTTTTGACTATACCATTACAGCGCTTTTTGCTGATTATTTAACAGTGCTTTGTCAAGGAGAAAAATTAAATGGCATATTCCATTCTGCTTTCCAACAATTTGTGAGATCGTTTGGACATTCGCTGAGCGCTGAGCTGTCCGCTATTGCCGTGGCTGAGTGGAAAGAAAAAAAAACACAGAAAATCTGTGACGTCACTGTTGGAACCAGAAATGTAAACAAGAGAATATACCGCCCTCCAGGCATGTCTCTCTGTCATTCTTTCCATTTGAGTAAATGTTACATTTTCCGAAACAGATCTGATCCTGTGACGTTTTCAAAAAAAAATTATGTCTTTTAAAAAAGAAAATGTTGTCATTTCATCTTTTTCTAAACGTTTAGGGAAAGAACTTTTTACTGGGATAAAACGCATAACATTTGGAATTTCTAGAACATCGTATGACAGGAAAATAAGAAAAAAAAACAGAAAGTCAGAGCTTTAGCAGACATTTTTTTTTAATTCTATTTTACACCATCATTTTTGTCTAAAAATTAATAATAATATTGATAATAATAATAATAATAAACGGAAGTTATGATTGCTTTACGATCTATCTGAATTAAAAAAAATAGTTGCGCTGGAAATTATTGATTAAGCAGTTTGGTTTACATTTCCACTCGGTTTTGCTTTTTGAGCAGAGATGACAGAATTGACTAAAACTAAAAAAAAAAAAAATCTGCGATACATTGATTCTCTGTTATCTCAAGGAGCGATTAACCGTAACCTCTGCCACACGAAGCAATGCAAAAAAAAAGTCAAGTAATCCTTTGTATGATAGTTTTAAGTTGTTTAAAGCTTTGTTGAGTGGACGTTGAAGTAAATATGAGCCATACGTACACCACCACAACGACCAGAAATCGATAGTACAGAATTTTTGTGTTTACTTCAAAAGTGATGAACAAGTTGTTAGACACCGAACAGAATATGGAATATTTACAAATTTCAACGTTGCGAAACATCCGCGTTAAAAACACATAAACAGCTTTTACTGGTTTGTCAATTCAAAAACGAAAAAAAAAGGAAAAAAAAAAGAAAATAGTTTTGTGAAGCAAAAGGAACCTTTGGAGACCTTTGTCAGAAATTCCGAGAATCTGTAGAAACGAGAGCTTCTTTGACGAACAACAACAAGAAATTCTGCAGACTATGAGCCGTTGTAGGGAGATCGAAATATTGATGTTTTGATGTTGCTTTATTTTCTCTGTGAAATGCATCAAAGCAAATTAGGCTCCATTCCTACGAACCTGAATTCTCTTTAAATAATTGTTTAAAAAATTATTAAAGTTGTTTAAGGGACGACCCTCTTAGGGGCGCCATATATTTTGCAAATTATAATTAAAAACAGAACAGTTTCATGGTTATTAAAAGCGATCCTTCCTTGCTAATTGTTTTGAATTCGTTCTGTTTTGTCTTAATTAATGAGTACAGCCTTAGATGATAATTTTCTGTCGCCATATATCTTCATGTAGTTGGATGAAGCGGGCCAGATTTCGAATCCTTGACGCACCTCACTGGCATATTTACTCTCTCTTTTTCACTATTGGGCCAGCTATGTGGGTTTCTTCCGCGTACTCCACTTTCCTTTCACATCCAAAACAACAACAACAAAAAAAGATTTCGGGACTTTCGTTAGGTCGGCCGAAGTTGGGCACTGTTAGCAATGATTTTCAGTGTTACGCCTCTATCTTCTCAGTCGGGGTTATGTTTCGGACAGGGAACACACCAATATTTAATCAATACTATCCTTAGAGAAATTAATTTATACTATAAATATGACCACATTTGTTTTTCGTTTGTAAGACATTTTGGCGGGCGACCATTAAGATACATCACGAAAATGTTTTCTTTTCTAGAAAAGTTAGAAATTCCGAACAACCTGTCGTGTTTATGCATCTTCAGGATTGAGGTTAGGCTGAGAAGGAACGTTTGCTATTGATAAACGGATCATTTTGTTTCTAATAACTTACCTATATTATTAGTTTTGAGCTTCCAATGCTTTTCAAACGTGAACAGATGAGTCGTACTTTTTCTTTGCACGCGTCATAGTTGTGCAACAAGATGCGCCAGATAGCGACTCTTATCTTCAAAGAGTAAACACAAGTCTCTGAAGCATCAGCATGAAAGTATTTAGTTATTTACTTTAAACATTTGATAATTTGGAATTAGTGAAATTGTAGCGTCGAAAACAAATCCCAAATAGCAGTAATAATAGACGTTAAAAAAAAAATTTATTTTTCTTCTGGGAAATTTAGCGTCTTTAGCGTTGACATTAGATATCGAAACAGAACAGTTTACTACTCTGTGTGTGTGTGTGGCGGGGAGAGGGTTAAAATCTCTAACCGAATCACGTATTTGCCATTCAATATTTGGGTTAACGTTTTTACTGTTTTAGAACAGTGCTAAGTAGATATTTTTTCGTATCTGAATTAGCGGTGACATGCATACAATAAAAAAGGGGTAAAACAAGCACTTTCTCTCAGTTGACAAAAGAACCGCACAGCGATAAGAAAATTCTGCACTACGTATTTCCGATAAATCCATAACTGGGTCATACACTACGCAAGGAAACATGCAAATAAAAACTGTCTTGCACGCGCTAATATTTATCGGTAACCATAGCAATTAAGCATTAGCTGAATATATTTAGCTACACAACTCTTTTTAAAGGCTCGACCAATGTATATGACTTTGGGACAGCATAATTTTGTGTTACACCTCTTCTTTAAACCGAAATTATTCAGGCTAAACTTTTATAGTTTGTTGATAATTCTGACATTAAAAAAAAATGAAAACTTCTCTTAACAAAATTAAACTAATTTTTTTTTCAAACACAAGGTAACATGACGCGAAATCATCAAGGGTCATTTGGCTAAAGGTGATCTGACTTATATGACAGGCGTAGGAGATAAACGTACTTTGTTCCTTGTGATGTAATATTTTCTTTCTCTATGCGTGTATTGTTTCTAACACAGGAATTATATTCACAAAGATCCTGAATTTGGTTTGGTATAAATTATAAAACAACTTAACGCCGATAATTAACGAAAGTAAGAAGAAATTCCCAAAATGTAATGCCACGGTAGCTGATACAACCAACTGCAATACAATTTACGATAGCGTTGCAACGTGGGGAAAAGTTTCCTTACTGATAAAAGGATAAAAATACATTTAAAATTTCAATCATATGCGCCTTTATGTTTATAGGATTATCTACTGGGATTTGTTAACGTAACAAGATTTGTTGTTCTTTGCCCTAAATTCTGAGATATAAGAACGTCTCACACAGTGGGGTAAAAAGGTAGGGCGGGGTGTGTTTCGGTATCAGTTTCGATGACGAAGCAAGTGGCTACCCAGGAATGGTTGGATGCTTTTAAGGTTGGTCAAGATGCAGACCCGCGGAACCTAGAACACTCTCTATGTTAGAACTCTCTATACATGAGACATGTGACCGGCAGGTGAAGTAAAACCGAGAAAAATTTCATGCCAGAGAGGTTTGCTGTACTGAACTGCTCTTAACCGGGATTCGATCTCGGGCCCTTGACCATGGAAATCTATTTCGTTTCGTTTTTAAAATATGAAATCACTACTTTTCCAAAATTCCTAGCTGCTTTAGGAACGACCGCTTATGCGCATTAATGAAAATTGAAACAATAATTTTATTTGCCGGAATGCATAATTACATTGGAAGAACACTCATGCCTACATCATCTTTAATGACTGGCATCAATCAGGGCCGATACACGCAACGCTAAACACGGCAGTAAATGAATGCCATGCAAACAGCGTAAAAAATGGTTCTTCGTGTCAATCATAAAAAGTAAGTAAAGATGAATTCTGATTAGTGTCTTTTCCATTAGTCGATTTCCCAGCGGACGACTTTCGGGATAAGGGTCTACAATCGACACTTATTCTCCATAATGATGAGGTTAACAGCCGTGTCAACAACAAAGAACAACACGTTTTGTCGTAGACAGGTGAGCCGCGCACCCACCTACCTACTCTGCAGTGTTTGGTAAAATCAACAATAAACAATGTTGGACTTCTCTTGAGATGCATATTTGTCAATAATAGAAATATTTTAGTAAACTAACACATTACGTATGGTAAGGAACATTGATGTTATGTTTAACTATAAAAAGTTACTTGTTAGTTGTCTCTTTGAATTCGACTAGTCGAGGAAAACGAGTGACTGGGAAAATTCTGACCGACCATCTCTTTAGTATGAATATATATATATATATATTTTTAAAAAAAAACGAAGGATAAAAGCATAAAAACTGAGAAAAACTAATAAAAGAAACCCGTATTATTGTTATCAGTAATAGTGTAATTACTATAGAACAATAAAAAATCATGCGATTTGACTAATGAATTTATTTTTTTCTTTTAAGAAAAAAGATTACTCAAGGTTTTTAATGCATCGTGAATTTACGTAGTTTTAGATATTATAAATAAATAAATTAATCAGTAAAGAGAGATATGAACTTGATTTTGTTCTGTGTGGAACAGTATTATTCAGGGACAATATACTCTGCAGGCAAATTTGCAGTCTTTTGCATTGGTGAGGCGCTGTATTCAAAGAACCGCCGAATGAGTGGTTTTTGTGAACCGAATAAATTTATGTCAGTGTACCATAACTTATTCCCGATATAGAATGACGCAGATACAAGCAAGCATCGTGCCGGAAATCTGCCAGTACCCATGCGCAGAGAGAGAGAGAGAGAGAGAGAGAGAGAGAGAGAGAGAGATTCCATTCTGTTGCAAAGACGCTCAGTGATATGAAATAGTCCTTGAACACGACTTTTGTAAATAATTAATTTTAAAATGAAAAATTTAGAAGTTGAATCGCGTATGTTGCCGTTTATCATGTAAAAATAAAAAACAACAACAGAGAGACGAATGAAGAAATTATGATTAATCACAAATCGAAGTAAGTCGTTATCTCATTGCAGAGTAACATTCCTAAAAAGAATAAAAAATACAATTATGCTATCAGTGCACTAAAATTAATTACTAATGCAGGAAGACATCTGCCATGAATTAAGATATTTTCTGCATTTTCATTTTACGCAGATTGTATTTTAATTTTGATTTTAATAAATATAACTTTAAAATATAATTTTGAGTATATAACATTTTTGACAGTTAGACTTCTCATAACTAAGCAGCTGTAATTAATCTAGCAAGAAAACGAACGTATTTAATATCTTTTATAGAGGTAAAGTATGCAGTGCTTGGTTACATTCACTAAAAGAACCTTTTATTAATCACACACGCACAGAAAGGGGGGAGAGAGAGAGAGAGAGAGAGAGAGAGAGAGAGAGAGAGAGACGCACTCACATATATGGTATTTTTATATATGAACATCGCACAATAATTAACCGTTTTATTTCTGCATGATAAAAATAAATGAAATCCCGTTATTATTGTGTAAAATGCTACAACCTACTATTTTTTTTTTAACAAAAAATTATGGAAAAACGTTTCTCGGCTCTAATAAAATGGATTTTCTCTTATCTAGGAGTGTCAATTTTTTTTAGAAGAAATAAAATGGGAAAAATAATAACTCAATATAACTCGCCACATGAATGATTTTTATTTTAATTACGAACTAATAAATTCCTGATAATTCTGTGCGTGAACTAATTTAAAGTTTTGTTAGAAAATTGGGCCAATAGAGTAATTTTCTTTCTTTCCTACTCTTCAAAGTTTATCTTAAAATCTGTCATTTTACTTCCCTGGCGCTGCTCCTAACGGAGATCGAACGCATGTTAAGCAATTATTTTAAAAATCCGGAAATTTCTAGAAGACCACACAAATCGATGACATTCAGGTTGATAGTACTTTCAAACTAAGGCATTTAGACTAATCTGATCAGTCTGTATACATTATAATCTTGTTACAAAGAAATTACATTACGCCGAAGGATAGTGGTAAACTGTCAAGTTTTATTACCATAATTACAGTTGTCAGTAACGCTTTCAATGCCGTTTCGGTTAAAATCATTTGGGACAAAGTTCCTCTTATCCCACGAGCGCTGAAAACGACTGAAGCAATAATGTTCAGAAAGACACCGAGATAGTTGGTTTTTTTTTGTTGTTGTTGCTATGTATTTGTATCCAAAAACGAGCGTCTCTGGGTAGAATTCATATTTTTGCATACCTCTCAGATCGCTGCAAATGAATGGTTATTTACTGACCAAAACCATATACTGCTCTTTCTAGGATAAAACAACAGCGGAAACAAAGCTATCGTTGCCATCATTTTTTAACCGTGCAATATTTACTGCTTCATGGTTTCTGGTTTAATAATCGCATAATGCCAAAATTTATTTGGTAGATGAATACGATGAATACGAAGTTCCTTTTCCTAACAATGATCTAACAGCTCTTAGAGTAGTTTCGCAACAACTTAAACACACACACACACACACACACACACACAGAGAGACAGACAGAGACAGACAGACACACACACACACACACACAACAAATTTGTCGCGAGTTCGCTGATCAATTTATCTTTAACGCACCATTTCTAGATCCATGTCCTGTGGCCGTATCCGCCATATTTCACATACCACGTGTGTCCTTCAGACAAACAAACAAACCAATTGAATACATTTGCTCGAACCAATTAACGCTGATTCCATTTTTCAATGAAATTATGATTATTTCTTTTAAAATAATGGTTTGACTGCATTTAATTTTCCGTAAACAAGAATGTTAACGGACACGCGTGAAATCACACGACGCATGTATGAAAACAGGCTACGCTCTCGGATTGTTATCAGACACGAGAAGAGAAACCTTTAGCAGCCAGATAAACAATGGAAGAGCGCGATCTATCTTTAGCCGCATGTTCATGTATCCTGTGACAAAAATACGCCCAATTCCGCCATTATTCACATACTTTACATCAGAAATAATAAACTTTGCTTCTATAACGTTGAATACTATTATAACAGCCATATTTCTTTTCCAATTTTTAATTTTCTTTGATATGTAAATGCACCTTCAGGTAACTTCTAAATAAATCCAGAAATATCAATGGATAGAAGAATTTTCTAATTTTCTTGCTTTGGAAAGACACTGGACTATACAGTGCCTCCCTGATAAAACATGTAGATACTGTTTCCAGTTTGGCAACAATTAACATGTATCAGGTGAACTTCATTTTTGTCAGCTCACAAGCGGTCTATTAGATGTCCTGTTGCGCGTGGCGCAGCTGGTTGTTCGGGGAAGAACGATAATGCTGACAGAACAGGACGCAAGATGATTGGCCAGAACACTATGAATACAAATTATGGCGTTATTAATCTCGCTTCTAAATAAAATAAAAAGCACGAGAAGTATGCTACAGCAACATCAGCCAAACAGAAGATTACTCGAGAGACGCAGAAGCATATGTAGATTTTCAAGTTATTTTATTTTGCGTAAAATGCAAACACCGTAGTTCATGTTAAATTATTTTAAAATTGGGCATAATATATATATATTGTTGGCTGACATCTGTTGGCTTTATTTTCGTACCAAGATATTCACGAAAATTCTGCAAACTGAATTAGACCTTTCTTAGTTTTTATACTCAATTTTCTTTCAAATGATTAATGGATCGTAGATTACAAGGTGGATGGACGATTATTAGCCATTCATATTAATGAATGGGAAAGTTTAGATAAAATGCAGCAATGGATTAACTAAAACCTAATGAACCCTTTGTTCAATGCATTAAATATTTTTCTCCTCAATTAATAATATTTGTTCACCTTATGTTAGTTTGTCTAGATTTTTCATAAAAATCATTATATAATTCAAATTTATATTTTAAAAAAATGCATATTTAGGTTTTTCCCAAGAGTGTAAAATGCTATAAGAAAGAAAGATAAGATTGACTCTAAAATAAATAACAAAAGAAATTTTTTTTTGTGAAAATCACTTATTAATTCCGCCTGAATACAGTCGGAAGATGGATTTCAAAGTCATTCATACAGCAGTTACGCCTGGCACTTAATTTAAATTTCTCTGCTTTCATTTGTTTCTTCTTTGATTGGGCACGAATTAATATTTATTTAAATTTCATCCATGTAATTTTTCGGACACGGACAATATTTTTATGTTTGCTTATTAAGAATGCATTCTAATTTAAAGATGAAATGCTTTCTCAAATAGTGATTTTCGGATGTTGAGAAAAATTTTAAACAAATTAATGTATTTTATTAAATAAAAAATGCATATTAAACAAAATTTTATTATTATTATTATTATTATTATTATTATTATTATTATATTATTATTATTATTATTATTTAGTTAAGTACGAAGTTATGCACTATTTAATCTGTTGTAATAGTATATGAGTACATTCACTAACTAAAGACAATCTGACTTCAAAATCAGAAATTAACATTTTTGAAACAACGCCATCTATTGTCAAAAAAATCAAATGAGTTTCTTGCCCCAGCATAATATTTATTTGGCTTTGATACTTCAACATAATTTATTTATATTATACTTTTGTTTGAAAGTTAATTTCTCTTTCATTTATAACTTGGATACAATATTAATAAAATTTGTTTACTGCGTGCGGCAATTGTGTTTGGTAAAGCTTCAGCATAGTTTTGTTGCTGCACTGGATGCAGTTTATATATTATCTGGTTGGATGCCTTATCTTTCAGTGTACACTTATTATTTTTATTCAAAAATCTAAATCTCATTTGATCCCATTAAAATTTTAAAAAATTAGACTAAATTCAGTTTCCGCAACAGACCGACACACACACACACACACACACACAGACACACTCACACACACACACACACACACACACACACACACACAGACACACTCACACACACACACACATACACACAGACACACTCACACACACACACACAGACACACAGACACACTCACACACACACACACACACACACACTAGCTCGATCACATACTCTCTCTATTTATATATATCAAAGTACTTCTAACTTACCACTAAGCCTGTAATCGTAGTCACTATTATATTCTGGTCAGATCATAAGATGCGTTAGTGAGCCTTTCTCTTTTAAAGTTTCGGTACGACTCTAATATGTAGGCAGTCCAAAAATTGTGTATTTACTTTTAGAAAAATTAATTAAGTGAAGAATCTGGTTTTGACTGTTTTATTCGACTTCAATGTAATTTTTCACCAGGTCTTTAAAAAGATTGTTTTAATAGAAGCTAACTAAAGAACGATAGCAACACAAGTAAAGAAGGAACTGAGGGGAAAAGCAACTGAAAATGTAATAAATCTAACCGTTAAAACTGCCGTTGCCAAATGCGGGTTGGCTGACAAATGTCAGTTTGATTAGGTAATACAGTTAAAAAAAAAAAATTGCAGTGTAATGGCGAAAAATGTTTTTGTTTTTAAACATTATTTTCAGCTTTATCATTATTTTATAAAAAACTTTTTCCAAGTTGATAGTAAATTATTATTATTATAATTCTGATAGGTAGTCTTTTTTTTGCGACAAATAGTAAAATGAATATGTCTTCTTGAGAAAAGGCAGTGAGAAAATAGACGGAGAATGACTACTGCTATTTTAGACAAAGAATTATTTTCATCTTGTTATACTAATTACAAAATGTGCGTACCATGACTAAACGCCAAAATACAAAATGGAGGATTCGAAAGTCGAGAGTGTCTGCTTAACAATGTCTATAGTATGCATCGTTAAGGAGAAACAGGTGTATATATCCTGCATTGAAGGTATTTATGTTTAATTATTTTTTATGATTTGAATTACCACAAAACGTTTCTTCGTAGATCCTGCCAACATTTGTGATTAATGTTTTATTTGTTTATCTATTAGCCGTGTTCAATCCAAAAATGTCCGGTGACATCTGTAACACAGCTAATGTGTCCAAGAGACGAATATCCAACATCTCGTTCCCAGTGACGGATCCGAATACTGGATGTGTGTGTGTGTTTCTGTGAAAGTTGTTGCAGAAGATCTCCTAAAACTGTCCTACGTAATTTATCTTTTATGAAGTGAAAGTGATGACTTAAATTTACGTTTATTCAAAATCGGGGAATTATCTTCAGTGCAGGTGAAAAACATTAACAAGACGAGACAAAATAAAAAAAATAAAAGTTAAAGGTTAGTTCCGTATTTTCTCACTTTATTATCAGCATTGCAAATAACTAATAAGCCTACGATTTGTTCATCAGGAATTAGGTCTGAGAGGATTTGCTTCGAAGGGCTGTGTTCGAAGTAAATCTTTTGTAGTGGATGTTTCTAGTTCTTGAATAGCAAAAATAAAAAGATTCTACACCAAAAGCTTTTCTTCAACAGTAAATCCTGATGACGGGGAATAAAGTAAAAGTTCTTCGAAAGGTAGCTTTATTATTTGGTGCAACTACTGTCAATGAAATAACAGGAAACCTTGAAATAAGTTTCTGATTTCTGTAAATAACATCCTGTCTAACCTTTTGCTCTTGACAAAAAACAACAACAACAACAAACAAGCATAATTACACAACTTTACAAACTCAATTTCTAAAGAATATATGAGAGCTTGACAGAGTAAATAAACGCGCAACTTAAGCTGCTCGAAGGACGAGTTCATATTTAGCGCAGAGTAAAGAGCAGACAGTGGATTCTGTTTAATTTGTTTTAAGGGCGAACATAGAAATAAAACACACACATATATATATATATATTTTACAGATATGGTTTTATTTATTATAGAAAATATCTGAATTAGTATGAAGCCAGAAAAATTTGGAGAATTCGAAAGTCGCCACTGACTTTCAATAATTTCCGATGGAACAGTTCTTTCATGTTTGTTTTATTGTAAATGCGCTCTATATATCCTTTTATTTCTCTCATTTCAGTGTCAAGAATCCATCTTTGCCTGCTCCGTTCATCTTCCACATACCATTCCGGTTGACCTGCTTTTAAAATTTTTATTTCAGAAGATATTTATCTCCGAAAGTTGCCTCTCCCCATTTTTGTTTGATATCTCTTACGGACCTGCTGATATTCCGGTGCTCAGAAAGAAATACCCTTTCCCCACATTTTTTTTACTAAAAGGGACTTCAGAAGACAAAGTTTCCTTATCATTTTCCCGACTCATTTTGATCGAAGGCTGGCTAGATTTCGGTAATGCGGTTCTTGCGAAAGGTAACCGCCTTTTGCGGTTTTATAGATGTTCCGTTCAAAGACACCATCGGTTTGTTCCGGTCGGCTTCGAACCTTAATGCTCTTTAATGCCGTTCGAATGCGTCTGGTAGCTGCTTTTAAGTGGATTATAAAGACAGACATCGTGGTTCATGGAGGTGAAGTAAACACCGCGGCCTAACAGCAGCTGGGAATAGTGATGTCTACCGAGAATAAACAAAACAGAAACATGAAACAGCTGATGACGCCACATTGGCGCTAACCGAACAATAAGTTAAGAAGCTGCTCACATTTTTAGAAGGTGTCAAGGCATTTTGTTTACATGTAATGGCGGAAATGTTTCACTCTTAGAGCGCACGAGTAAAAAAAAGCAATGTGGAATTCGTAGCAGCATCGCGATTTCATGTTAAACAACAGAAATGAAAACAAGAAGAAAGCAAAGTAATGAATATCCATGAAACTAAAAAAAAAGAAATTTATTATGTGATTAAAAGGAAAACAATAAATCCATTAATTAAGTAAATAGACAGCACCAAATTATTTCTCTTCTACTAAATTATAGTAAATATACGATTAGGAATGTTAGGAAATTATAATTAAGTGGCATTAAACCTTTCAAAATGGAGCTTAAGTGTTCATCATAACAAACAAACAAACAAAATTGTAATATTGTACAAAAAAAGACTATATATATAAAAAATTGCTAAAATTCAGATGAAACACGTTATTATTTTAAGAATATGTAAGTAGATGTTTTTATAAAAAAGGGGCACTTAAGGTCAGTTGATAGATAAACAACTAAGTCTTTTAAAAGAAAAAAAAAGATAAGCGTTTTACCGTTTACCTGTCGTGAGTCCAAAAGAAAAGGTGTACGATGCAGTAGAAGTATGGCATACAGTAATGGTTTGCATACCTTCGTGTATTATTGCCTAGTGTTGGACAGTGTTATTTAAAAAAATATAATTTTAAAAAACGTTTGTACAAAGTTGATGCGACATATTTCAGTGTGAGTCAATCACTTGGTATTTCGAAATAGGTGCAAACTCTGCCGTCTAGAACGTAGCAATCTATGTCACTACAACCAAATAAACTATCATAAATTTTAAAATTCTGGCTTGACAGAATCTGCTGTATAATATGGAATACTAGTTAGCTGCTGCTAAAATGTTTGTATTAATTTGAATTTATAGACCTATTTAACCAACTAAGAATTAATAAAAGCCTTGTGAAATTATGAAGATAATAACGGTGGTTTTATTGTTAAATTGTTCAAAATGGTATAGAAACGGACATTTTCAATGTAAGTATCAAGAGAAAACTAATGATGAATTGTTTTTATTTTATACTGAAAAGTAAAATTTCTATGCTATCTCGTTATTTTCATTTATCTTAGAGTATACAGATATTTTTCATAGACACTATTCTAAAACAATCTTTAATTACTGAATTCAATTGTTTAAGGCAGAATTATTCTGAAACATTTATTAAAGAAACAGTGAAAAATCATTAATTACTGGAGGCAACAATTATTTATATTTGTGTGTTGTTTTGAAGAATTTATTTTTCATCATAAACAGTAAATTAAAAATATTTAGCAAAGAGAGACATTGTTTTTACCTATTGGACACTGTAATACAGTTATGTTTTCTTAGACAGTATTCTGGAATGGCCTTTATTTATTAGAGACAGTACAATTAACTTTTTTATGTTAGACAGTATTCTATAAGAATTTATTTGAGAAAAATCTAATATTTATATTTGAAGAAAATGCAATACAATTATTTTTCTAAGATAATATATAAAATCTTTTTTATGAGACAGTGTACAAATATGTTTTATTGGAGATAGTGTCTTTAAATCATGTCTCTTAGACAGTATAATAAAGATATTTATTTATAAAACAGTGCAATACAAATACAAGTATTTACCTTTGAGGGTGCTGAAAACAAATTAAGTGTAAGTTTGATAACATTATTAATTAGAGACTTTTCAATAAAACATTTAACGAAAAAATGTGGTAATCCCATTTAATAAAGAAACAGTTTACAACATTTACTTCTAGTAGAGTTAATTCCCAAATAGTTTATTTAAGTGAAACTTAAACGTTCATTTATTGAACAGAATCTAATATAATCATTTGACGTAGATATTATTATAAAATTAATCATTTAATAGACAGTGTAATACAATTTTTATTGCGAAATTATTAAAAAAATATTCAAAAATTATTATTTATTGGAGACAATGCAATACAATTATTCATCATAGAGATTATTTTAAAACAATCTATTTATAATGATAATAACAATTTTTATTTTAGACACAGCGATCAAATTATTCAAGATAGATTACAGTTATTTAGCTTTGAGAGTATTCTAAAAGAATGTATTTAAGCTAAAGTATAATATCATTTATTTGAGACAGTGAAATAAAATTATTTATCATTGACTATACAAGAACGTTTAAGAGAGATTATGCATAGTAATTATTTATTAGGGAAGGTTCAATTAAATTTTTTATCTAAAATAATAATTTAAAACCCTTTCTTAAGAGACTGTGATAACTTTAAGACAGTGAAATTTAATTATTTCTCTTAAACAGTATAAAATCATTTACTTAAGAGACGTATCTTATCCATTATTTGTCGAAAAACTTACAATGTAATTATTCATTATAGTATGTAAAACACTTTTTTAAACAGCGAAGAGCCATTTATTGGGAAAATTCAATTAATTGACAATTTTTGATAATATATAAAAATATTTTAGAGACGCTAATCATTATTTATTAGCAAAAATGCAATTCAATATTTTTCTTAGACAATATAATGAAACCTTTACTTTAGGAAACTGCAATATCTTTATTAGTATGGAAAACATTTTTAAAGATGCTGTATAACCATTATTCATTGTAAAATGCGCAATTAAGTTAAATATTTAAGAGGCAGTGCAATACAACTATAAATTATTGACAATATATAAGAAAAATGCAATATTATTTTTGGAGAGAGTGTAATTCACTTATTTCTTATAGAAGTACTATAAAACCATTTATTTACAAGAGATGTGAAACAATTTTTATCGAAGAAAGAGCATAACAATTATTTATCTTAGACAGTATTCTTAAAGAATTTATTTAAGGTAATGTAATACCATTATATATAAAAGACAGTACAATAAAACTATGTATCTTTGGGAGTATTTGAGAATATGTAATACCATTACATAATAGAAAAAGTACGATACAATAATTTAACATTAAGATTAATCTAAAACTATTTATTTAAGATACAGTAAAATAGCATTATTTATTGAGGACAGTATGATACAAATATTCATCATAAACAGTATAATAAAAGCATTTGTTTAAGAGAAAATCCAAAACCATTGTTTACTGAAGAGAATGAAACAAAGGTATCTTAAAGAGTATTTCCAAAAAATTTATTTAAAATATATAGGTAATAATATTATTGTAGATTATATCTTAGAGATACCTTATATGTTTAAAATCAAATACTAAAGAAACATTTCATTGCAATTACTCATTAAAATGTGTACAATATATTACGTCGTTACAAACTTTTTGTGGGTTTTTGTATTATGCTCATTTGGGGTTCATTTTATGCATACTTGTGAAGGTGTATGTAGATAAGTTATCTATCGTTTTGTAGCGTGTGCTTTGGAATATTTATGCCAAACGATCTTTTTAAAAATCATAAAATGGATATTTGTTTCAGGGTTCTGAGTGAAGCATAGATAGAAAAGATTTTCGTGCCATTTTGTTTCACGAGTTCAAACCAGGCCACAAAGCGAGCGAGGCAACCCGTAACATTAAGCGATCATGGGGCGAGGACAGCGAATGAGCGCACAGTACAACGATGGTTTACAAAGTTTCGAACAGGAGATGTGAGCCTCGAAGATAAAGAACGTAGTGGACGTCCTTCCAGCTGTGATGACGACCGTCTGAAAGCCTCATATGAAGCCGATTCAAGAAACACAGTGGGAGAAATTGATGGAGAGCTTGATGCAAGCATTGCAACTGTTTCCCGGCATCTTTACGCAATTAGCAAGGTGAAAAAAACTTGAAAAATGGGTGCTTCACAAGTTGAATGAACAACAACAAAATCGCCGATTGGAAATCTGCTCTTTGAAAACAACCAATTTCTTAACCGAATCATTATGTGTGATGAAAAATAGATCCTCTATGACAATCACAAACGATCAGCACAGTGACTCGACAGAGACAAGGCGTCTAACCACAACCAAAACCTGCCTCCACCCAAAGAAGGTCACGGCCACTGTCTGGTGGACTGAAACATGTGTCATCCACTATAACTTCTTGCAACCTGGCAAAACCATCATAGCTGAAAGGTACTGTCGTGAATTAAACGTTGTTCATCATAAACTTTCCCAACAATAGCTGGCATTGGTGAATCTAAGAGGCCTAGTTCTGCTCCACGACAATGCTCGTCATGTTGCAAAGGTGACTCCTCAGAAACTGAACACTTTGGGGTACGAAGAACTCCCTTTCCCAGCCTATTTACCAGATCTTTCTCCCACAGACCAACACCTTTTCAAACACCTGGATGGCATCCTCCGTATGAAATCCTTCTTCAACAAAGCAGCAATTGAAACTGCCTTCTAACAGTTTATCGACTCCAGAAATCCAGACATTTTTCAAAATGGTATAAATGCTCTTGTAACTCAATTCGCAGAAGTGTATTGATTGAAATGGAATTTACTTTGATTAATAAACTTCTTGTTCAGCAAAGATATGAAGTCTCAATGTTGTGGTAAAAAACCGACAAAAATATGCTTGTAACAACCTAATAATTAACTGTTTTTTTAAGAGAGAGTGCATACCATAATTTATTTGAAAAAGTGCAATACAATTATTTATTTTTTAAAAATTTATCGCATTTAGTTGTTAGACACTATACTAAAATCATTTATATAAGAGAGTGTATTATCACAAAACTTTAATTAATTTATCTCCCTTAAACAATATAAAAATCAATTTCTTTAATGCAATGTAATGTAATACCAATGTTTATTTAGAAGACAGTAATGAAACTATTTATCTTTGAATGTATCCAAAACCAATTGATTTAAAAGTGCCTGCTATTATTTATTGGAGGCATGTGTAATAATATTTTAGACAGTATAAAAATATTTATTAAAGCGAGAGTTTAACTCTATTATTTATTCGTGATTGTCCATTACCGTTATTCATCATATAGGATCTGTACAAAAACCAATTCCTAAAAAAAGATAGTGAGAAATTTGTATTCATTAGAGAGAAAATGATGTGTTTAAATAAATTATTTAAGAGACAGTATACTAGACAGTACTTTTAAAGTATATGCGTGACTGTGTGACACTATTATCTATATTGGAAAGTATACTACATATATTTATTTTATAAAAAGTGTAATGGATAAATAGAAATTCAATTATTTTTCTTATATAATATAATGAAAATATTTCTATAATAAAGAGAGTATTCATTGCTTAATACAAATCGGTGCAATACATTCTATTCATTTTAGACAATATTAGAAAATCAAACATTATTTATTAGCAGCTGCGCAATTCAATTTTTTAGACGTTATTATAAAACAATTTCTTTAAAAACTGCATAACCTTTATTCAATGGAAATAATGCAAATGAATATTCTTGAACAATATAATAAAACCATTTCTAAGAGACAATATTTATCCATTATTTGTTAGAATGTACAATATAATTAGTTACCTTAGTCAGCATACAAAACTAATTTTGATGCAGCGTCTAATCATTATTTATTAGAGAAAATGTAATCCAGTTATTCATATTAGACAATATAACGTAGCTATTCTTTAACAGGCAGTACAATACAATTATTTATCTTAGTATACACAATCAATTTATTTAAGAAAAATGCATTACCAGTATCTATTGGATAATGTGCAATTCAGTTATTTCTATTAAATATTATAACACGGCCCTTTATTTAACAAAATGTTTAATACCATTATTTATTGGAGACAGTTGAATACAATTACTTAACTTAGACAGTAGAGTAAATTCATTTATTAGAGACAATATAATACCATTATTCATCTGAAACAGTTTATAACCAACCGTTATTTAAAATCTGATGTATTCAAAGTATCTGCATGCGATAGTGTAAAAAATCAGTTATCTAATTCGTAGTATAGTAGAAATACAGTTTTGAATTTATTATTTTCATGTTTATTTGACAAAATATACTAAAATTATGCTAATTTTCTTTTTGTGCAAACAAAATGTTTAAAGATATCTTATTTACAAGCCCCAAGAAATATAATATAAAAATAATTTATCAAACGATTTAATCCTACATTTCATGTCCAACGTAAAAACTTATAAAAATATTTTTGTACATACGCCGACCAAAGAACTTTATTTATTTATTTATTGTTCTATTTATTCGTAAAACTTCCTCTAATCTGTTTGCTTGGTTAACGCTAGAACTTCAAATTATTACTCTTTAAAATAATAAAAAAAAACTTGTTTATGTTAAAAGTACAAATGGATATTTTTGAATTGGTTTTTACATGTTCTTATTTATTGAGTGCCAATTTTTCCATATCTATCACATTTGGTTGGAATATGTCATATTAACTAAAGAAATAAATCAAAAGTTGAGAAAAATCTCAATTTTCTTTTCATATTTTTAAGTGGAAAAGAATTTATCAGATGTTTAAAAATCTTAGATTGATTTTTCTGTTCATCAATTTATGGAATTAAATTTTTAACTATAAAATTTTTTTTTTTTAATTTCTACTAATATTGATAAATTCCAATTTTCTAGCTCATCAGTTATGAAAGGAATTAGTAAAATCTCCTTATAAACAAAATAATTTAATCTGCAAAGACAGAATTTCCATTTTTCCAGCGGAAATTTCCCTCCGGTTTAAATACAAAAGTTGTTTCTATTTTTAAACGTTAAAATTAATAAAAACGAAATAATTTAAGATTAAATACTTTAAAAAATAGTATAAACGACATAGCATCCTATACTGTTTCGGCTTATACATCGTTTAAACCATTATTTTAAAAGTCACACAAACCAGCGAATGTAATAATAATAATTTAAAAAAAATGTTAAAAGTTTATTTGTAGTTTGAAATATCATTCGGGATTTCAAAAACACGCTTAGATAAAATATTCATCAACAAGGATCAAGCAAACAAACAAATTGATTTTGTTATTTATCTTGGCGTAAAAAAAAATTAATGAGTTTTTATGTACAATTATTTTTATATTAAAGCAAAGTAGTGATAAAAAAAAAACTAAGGTTAAAATGACAGGTACGCCAAAGGCTTGAAAACCAACACGGTGTATAAATAAGCAGAGTTTGTATAATGGTGTGTACTTGACGACTTAATTTTAATTGGAAGGAAGACAAAAAAAAAGAAATTATTTAAAATGAAAACGATAAAAGCCACAGTAAGAAGTGACTAAAGCTTTAAAAATCGGAGAAGGATTTAAAAACCCTAAGAAGAAAATCTGCTACCTTTAGTTATCAATCCAGCCCGATCAGTAGATATTTCTGGAATTTTTTTTTTTTTTTTTACTTTGGTTTTCTGTTTTACTGTGGAGCTCTGATTGAAACTAATGATTTCCGTAATTGTTTGTGTGGTAGATTGTGCTCCACTAACTTGATTGGCATCTGTCACTAGCATTGTACAGAAAATAGCTTTTACCTAGTCATTAAAGCTACCTGAAGATATACTTCACAAAGTCCTTATCATCTCTACGTGTAACGTAGGCTTTCATTCAATGTTTCTTCAATACCTAATGTTTAATTTCCATGCTATGCTGATGGTTCGAATTTCAGCGTTGCTTCAATAAACATGCTCTCAGCCAATCTTTCCTCGAAGCTTAACTGATAGCTAGATTACAAAGATATGGGTAGCACTGTAAAAATCGATCATCAATATTCAGGTTTCAGAGTGTATATCTTTATCATTTAATCAAATTACCTATTAAATTGTCTTAATAAACGGGCTACAGTAATTACTATTTGGATATTGCAATATATTTCTAAATGTGCCATATTAATCACTATCATTCCACTTCATTGTGTTTGAAGTGATTTTTGTTTTTGATTTTAAGAGTTACAATACGTTAATAATCGTCAGAAAAAGTGCTAAACGTCTTTTGAGAATAAATTAACATCGGATCACGGTCGAGCTACTGGAGTGGTAACCTCGAGTAGAGGTTTCAAATTTAACGAAAACTACTTATTATCATCCTGGTCGACTATGATTTTCCTAAAAATAATTGTACCTGCTGAGAGCCAACAAAAGGAAGTTTTCTATTATAAAAAAATTACTTAACTATCTTCTACTTTCAGTTTTCACATTTATATCTCCCATCGACAGTCTAAGATGCATAATAAATCTTAACTGAAAAGACATCTGCTAATTACTTTCAGCATAATTTATATTTCTTTCTCTTGTTGCGGTTGAAATTTAAAATATATTTAATACTTTATTTCACACGTGTGTGTGTGTGTGTGTGTGTGTGTGTGTGTGTATGTGTGTGTGTGTGTGTGTGAGTTAAAGTCTCATGTGATTCTCTTGAAAGGACAGTTAACAACAAATAATCAATTACACAAAGCAGAAAATACAACAAACCAACAAACAAGCAAAAGTATTAAAGCAAACTAAACGGTCACATAAGGGTAAATAAAACGGCTAAACGGTAAGCAGTTTCAAAACTTTATCTAGATGGATGTTTTCATCTATTTCGTTCAAACGGCAAATTTTCTTTGGAAACAAACCTTTTTACTAAGTATTTAGTTGTCGTCGTGCGCTTCGCCGACAAGAGTTGGCTGATCTTTACTTGGGTTACGAGATTGGAGATCGTGAACTTGATTACTGAACTGCTTCTAGCACCAGTTCTGAGGGCGGGTAGCCAGGAGCGAAGGCTTCTTCCGGCCATCTTTATTTTAATGCCCACCGATACGACACAAATGAATTACAGTTATTTTTGTTATACGTATTTATTTGAAAATAATCTTAAAATATTCTAAATCTAGCATTTAACGTATGTATTACTTTACTGATAATATTAGTAAATAATAATAATAAATCTACTAATTCAGATTAATATTTTAAAACACCGCGTACTTGACAACAAAACAACAAAGTGCAGTAATTTTGGTAAAACGTAAATGAAAGCGCATGACGAGTATTAAGAACTCTATGCTATAGTAGCGAGTTAGTAGAAACGTGATTGTTCAGCGCTGATGATGGATGCAGCCAGTTCTTTGAAATTTAAAAAAAAAGTAAAGAAAGCCTTTATGTGACTCTGCAAGAAAATGCTGGAAGAAACATATTTTGAAATTTAGATTTTTTTTTATTTAAATGTGACAAAATTGGTTGAAAGCAGCTTTAGTTGATGTTAGGACAAACATCTGTTAGAAATCAGTCCAAGAAACTCTTTGCACAGGCGTGTTTGCAGTTAGGAACCGCTCACAGAAGCTTAAAGCGAAGTTATGGAAATCAATGCCTGTAATAACCTCTGAGGCGTAGCGGCGAACACCAGAAGCCAACGATAAAAGCTGAACGAACGTTTACTTTCACTAGGTTGGACGATTTCGGAATAATAAAAACATTTTTAATACTATAATTGAAAACAAAAAGAAAGAAGTGTATAGGAAATGAGTGGCAGTATTAATGCCTGAGATTGAAAAGTAAGAAAAATGCATAAATGATATGGAAATGGCCAGCATTATAGCTTATCAATAAAAGACACAGGGAATATCGCCTTAATAGATGGAGAGGTATTTTAAAAAAGAAGATTTAAATACCAACAAATAACTCGATAGAAATATTCCAGGAAATCACAGTTAGTGTTGATATGTATGCAGTTATTCAGGTCTTTTGTTGATGGTAAATTCAGTGTATAATTTTAGAATGATATAAATACTTTGGGGAAAAATCATTAAATAGATTTGTTAGTGTATACATTGGCTATGCTCTAGGTGTATCATGTAACACGAGAATCAATAGAAATTTCTGAATATCGAGTAATTGCTGTAAAAGTAAACAAAACAACAACAAAAAAGAAGAGATGGCTTAGCTTTCAAAAGACCAGAAAACGGAGATAAAATGAGATGCTTGTATAATTAGAAAGTTGATCGGCTCAGAAGATGATAAATTGGTTGAACGGTTACCGTGACGATTTTTAAAAATGAAAAATATAAATTTACTTTTTCTCGAATAAAGTATCAAGAAAATCGGAAAATGTACAATTCAAGTGATTATTTTGCCATCAAACTAAGCATACCTTACTTGACTTAAACAATATACCAACAGATGTTTAGAATTTTCAAGCTGCACAACGTCCAAATCTATAAATTTTACCCTTAGGTAGGTAAGTCGTTTTTGATTCACACAAAATTTGATTTTACTATTTCACATTTACTTTTATACGATTATTACTTTTGCTGAAATAATCCCTTTCTACCTCATAATTCAAGCGAAGAGTTTATGCGGCCATTTTACATCGCCTCGTCACTTCACTTTTCCCATAGGTCGTTGGTGCACTTTAAGAGGTGAGTCTAGGACATTTTACAACGAAGCCTATCCCTTTCCAGGTCTAGAATCAAGGAGAATGTCAGCGTCCAGAGAAAGGCTATACAGCTATTTCAGGCTTTTGGTCTGCATTAGCAGCACGCACCCGGCAACCCCACCAGGGATCGAACCCGCGACACAAAGATTGATAAGCGAACTCGCTACCTACCGCGTCAAGAGGCCATCTAATGTCACCTTGTAGTACTGACTAAACTAAGTATAAAGCTACCTTTTGGTGATCTTTCGTCCACCAGGGTTTAAATGCCAAAATATACATTAAAAAATCGTGCCCAACCAAAAAATCTAGGAGTTCAATGCAGGACTTGCATAATCCAAAAAATACATAGAAATTTTTTATTCAGTAAAATCTACTGCAAACTAACATCACTGCACGGCAAAACAATCTTTCTAGGACTAAATCCTAATGATGGAGTCCTGGAAAGATATCGAAATGGTCGCTTTATCAGTTCGTTTGGTTACTAATAATGTGACCGAAAAGCTCTAACTAACCCTCAAACGTCTACAAATAATACCAGTAACTTTCTGCTCTTATCTCAAACGACATAATATACGGTTTACAGTGCTGCTGACTTTTAGTTTGTATATTCAGAATGATACATTGTTTCTTTACAAGAACACCTTTACGTAAGGTGTGCACCAGAGGTTTTTCCTTAAACAAGTATGCAACACAACTGATTTAGTGGAAATTAATTTCTGACCAAAAAGTCACCTAATGCAAAAAACAATCGATTTAAAAGTCAGCAAAGGTGTTTGTCTCTTTTCCGCACTACACAGCACTTTAAGTTGTACGGATAAACTTACTAATAATTATTGTAAACAGGTGCCGTTGTAAAGCGCTTGACTTTAGATGATTTTTGTATTTTACGATATAAAGGTCATTTTGTTTTGAGTCTCCTCAATCGTGATTTAAAGGCACAAATGAGTGTATCCTGTTGTTGTAAAGATGATTTCCTGACATCACCAGCTCTTGCTGCTAAGATGGCGAATGCGTAGGGGTGGTATTCCTCTTAGCATTCCTCGGGCAAACCTGGGCCATTTCAGCAATATTCTGTAACTAAAACTCCTATTCTTCGCATTCTATTTGATTTGACCCCAGAATTCTTCCATCCGGTTCATATATGGTCTGCAAGAGGGTCAAGCAAGCGACTTGATAATATTACCCTTGAGATTTTGCCCAACCGAAGCCGTACGATTGGTTGCCTATGAATAATGATCTATAGAAAGTGTACGATCGCCAGAATGATGAACAAATAAAACCTAAGAATGTTTTCATGGAACCTGCTGGTACTTAGGCTTCGAGGCGTAGTGACAAGATCAAAAGTAAGCTTACATTTATAAACCACTTGACAGATCCTCTATCAAATCTTCTTGCATGTAAGCTTGCCCCTCTCCCATGTCCGCAAATTTTACTAGAAACGTTGAATGGCTCAATTAAGTCTAGCTTCCTTATTGTGGTTTGATAACTTTGGACGTTTGCACAGAGAAAGAGGCTAAGTAAACAGCTTCATTCGGTTTTCTGAATGCGCTAACTGTTGGATAATTTGTTGTTGTTTGTTCTCCACAACTTCCTCAAGTAGTGGCATCGGTGAAGAGATTGTGGCACATTTTCATGAATAACCATAACTGTATTCTTTAGGAGCCTTTTTACTGGGACGTACAATATTGGGCTCTAAAGTTTAACAATAACCTGAATGATGACTGTGATGCCTGATAAGTTTGTTGCTGCCCTACGTTTCTGCGAGAAATCCGGGTGTTATAATTCAATTATATGCCTTACTTTGATTTATGTGACGTACCATACGTATAAACATGAAAGTTTACACACGCAATACTCCGAATTTATACTGCTTAGTGCATGTACAGATTGTAATATCCTGCAATTTTTTCCTTAAAAAGCAACTCCGAGTACACGTGTGAAGAAAATGTTTCAAGCAGATGTTACCTGTGCGAGAAGACGAGCAACACAATGATTGCATAGACATGACATCACTTAACAGTGAACATGCTTGATTGCTGCGATGTTTTACTTTTTGCTTAATATAAATAAAAATATTGTGATGCTTCACTTAAAGTCTAAATGTAATTTTCCAGGATTCAAGTTTGCAATTACAGAGCTAAGTTATTTTTTTTGAAATTATTTAAAGAGTAACGTATACTGCAAGACAGCAGGTACGTGACTGGGTCCACAGATAGCAGGTACGTGATTGAATCCACAGATAGAGGGTCGTGATTGGATCCACAGATAGAAGGTATGTAATTGGGTCCACACAAATATGACGCTAACAGTATTTTCCATACTGACTGCTGGAAAAATTTTATATCAAGTTAGCGAAACAAAACACAGTAGTTGATACTTTGTGGTTAATTTGGCCACTTTCTTCAATTGAGAAACTTGTTTGCAAGTTCGATATTAAAGTTTAGTTTTTTTTTTAAATACTTTTGCGATAGAGTTCTCAGATTTGCTTATGGTCGAAGTTGTGTAATACTTGTTTATAAATTGCTTCACGCGTGCAAGGTCTCTCATTAAAGCCCAACCGACCGGTCCTGCCAAACAGACTAAACACGCACTAGCGCACCTCTTAATCCTGGATTTGATAGTTTTATATTTCGTTTTCTAATTGATCTAGGAATGCATATATCCCTTTAAGAAAGATACACAAAGTGCAAAAAAAAAAAATCAAATCTTTCTCTTTTCTTTTTAAAAGCAACTAAAATATAAAACCCCCACGAAGGTATTTCCGGTTTGTTCGTGCTTTTGGATAAACCATTTTATCATCCTTGTCATGCTTTCTACAACAGTTTTTCTCTTAATGTTATTTATCTTCAAATGATAGAAAAAAAAACGAATTACTGTTGTTATAAACAAAAACAAACAGACCACAGATTTCGTCGTCACGAGCACATAACGAGTTGATCACGGCCTCCGTACCATTCTTCTTATTTATCGCATATTGCAGCGCATTTCACATTGAAAGACTATATATTTACCTATAGGTATCCTCCTGTCTACAGTGGTAACCAAACTCATCGAGGCACCGAATCTTGAGTTTTTATCAGGTGCTACAATTAAAAGAAAAAAATTTCTAACTCAAATAAGCCATTCCAGGCTATTGTTTTGATATTCATATGGACCCTGTATTTAATATCTTTGATGTTGTAATTTATTAGGAAAAAAAGGAGGTATAGAATAATAAAACAATAAAATTTATGAATTTAAAATTTTGCGATAATATTTTGACTAAAGTATATTATTTAACAAAATAAATTAGAAATAAAACAAATGCTTAAACGTTGCAATAGCCTTGGTATAATTACAGAAACAAAATCAGAAATATTTAAAATAATTGAAATACTTTTGTGCAGCACTGTATACCAAACAATTAATATGCGCTTTAAAATGTCAGTGCTAATGCCTTGTAGATTCTACTTTTATGAACCACAAGAAAGTTATGACTCAAACATGTGTGCAGTAACTTTGTGCAAACTTTCATCGACTCTCGCATCATCGGTATAGACCAGCAGCCTTAATAAGGCGACGAGAAAATATTCTTTATTAATCATCAGTAAAGCAAATCGATCTCATCATCCGGATCACGAGACCAACGAATACTCATCCGTACTGTTACCATTAAAAGGTACGTACATCACGATAAAGAAAGCTAAATCTTTGTCACTCTTACCATAGGTGAAATAAATCGTTCCTTTTGTACAAGTATCGAAAAGAAAATACGAATCAAAATCAGTATCATCACTAGTGACGAAAATCCTCACGTTCACTTTGCAGAAAGTAATTCTTTGTTATCATGGCATATGAAAAAGTTAACTAGTATCGCCTTACAGAAAAACGTATAAATTTCGTGGAAATATTAGCAGATAATATTAAATGAGATTTCGCCTACACAAAATTAATCACAACCAAAATTAATTTGAAATATCTTTTAAAACTGAGTATGCATACTTTCTATTTTAAATAAACGTAGTGTAACCCCTTATTGATTTTCATGAAATGACCTTTCCAGAGAAGTGCGGATGACTTCGTTTCATGCACTTGCACGTAATGATCGGGTACAATTGCGATTCGAATCAGAGAGAATTTTTCATTATCCATTACCATAGTTAGAATATGCTACAACGAAACGACAAGATGGTAGATTATTGGAATGCATTGGTCAAGACTGTTTCTTAAAGTAATTGTTCGTCAACTGAATATTCATTATTTTGTAATTAGTGGTCTGGTAGCCAAACATCTCAATACGGTCGATCATTTGCCACTTCGGGAGCGTCCCTGGATGACAGCTATCGGGAACCTGCACTTGCTTTTGCAGTACCTCAGGATTCTACTGGCAGTCATAGGGTTCTTAGAGATCAGTTGGTAACATTTTTCACCAGAACAGTGGGACTGAATAGTCAATGATTCCAGGATAGACGTTCTGTTCGTTAACCATTGTTGCTACCATATCTGCTATGAACCAAACACGGCGGTCATAAACACTGGTGAGATCAGGTCTGTTTTTCACTCAGAGAATGGTCATGTAAAAGTGCGCAGGAAGAAAAGAGACAAGCTTTCTATCAAGTGTACTGACCCACCAGTTCAGAAACCGCTCCAGAAGTTATAGGTTTGTCTCGAATGTTTGAAGATCTGGCGTTAAGCTTGAACTATGGTCCTGTGCTTCTCGAGCAAGACAGATTTGCGAGACATTGAAAACTTAAAAAACCACAGGAAGACAATTATGATATTCCAGGTGTATAATTTTCGAAAATTTATCACAGGCATACCTTAATTAAAATGATTTTTTGACGTGTAATTCTTTTAAAGATGAAGTCGAATGATATTCAGATATATTTTTGCTGATTTGTAGTTTTATTAAGAAAATGACTTTATAATTAGATATTTTTTGCATTATGTAGATTTTAATTTATTTCTCTCAAGTGTTTAACATACCAGTGGATGTAGAAATTAAATCCATTGAGTAATATAAAAATGTATATTATCTGAAACCTCGCAAAATATTTGTTTTTTCATGCTGCAAAAAAAAAAAAATTTTTAAATTTACAAAAATAAAAGCAGCTTTTTGTGACATGAGAGATATACTCTTCCTGGAAAAAAATTGGGAATAGCTTTAACAGTTCTTAGGGTAAATTTGGCCTACTTGATAATTTTAACTCGTGTGGAATAGATTTTGTCATTTCTCATTAAGCACAGAGTGCAGTTGTTTCCATATATTTTGCACATGCTTAATATGGTTGAGATCAGGAAATTAGGCTGGCTAAGGAAGATGTGGGAAGTCAACTTCCAGTTCTGTAAACCATTTCTGAACATTATGGGCTTAATATATGGTAGCACTTTCGTTATGAAACATTCAAGTCCAGTACGTATTCAAAATCAGTATTGTAGAATGAATTTGGTTTCACACAATGTCTAAGCATTCGAATGATGTTATTCATCCTGCAACGAAACGAGTAGACAAAAAATGCTGATTAAATATTCTCTAAACTATGACATCATCTATAACAATCTGGACTGTTGGAATGCAGCATAAACGGTTCAGCGTTTCATGAGATCTTTCAATATTTACATCCTTTGTTTACTTCCTAAATGATGATACTCTAAGGCACAACTGCTTGCAGACCTTCCGGTTCTACGTACTCAAATATTTTTCCAGCAGATACCTGCTATAAAGCCCAAAATGCGTAACTTTCGGCTGAGTGTTCGAGTAGGTTAACTATTAAAGGCGTTTGTGCTGCCATGACCTGCTTGCAACTGGAGTTATGCTCCGGAAATGAATTTCTGTTGACATTGAAAATGCAGAAACATTCAGGCAAAGGCGACATTTTTACAGGACACTTTAATCAGTGCAGGCACCGTTCTGAGAAAGATCTCAAATGCATCGGCACTCACCATAATTCACTTTGTGAAGTCACTAATATCCTTAAGTTTTTTCTTGATTCTTGAATAGTGGTACACAACTCTTGCAGTTTATATACATAGGTCTAGTTGATCACATGTCACATAATCATTTAAATCTGTTTACAGTGTAGATTATGAGATTTTTTGTGTTTACTTTTGATTCTTTAATTTTTGGCCAGGCAGTCTATAATATTTTCTTATGAATCAGCCAATTTTTAAATTGAAGATAAAGATGTTGAACTTAATTATCTGTTTTTAATTATTTGGGATTGTTAAAATCCATATACTGCCAACATTTGATATTTTCCAACATATTCCAGTTTTCCCTTAACAGCTTCCGCGTCTGAACACTGGTAGTTAATCTGACCTCAGTCGCGTGTCAGTTACCTCCCTTCCTTTCTCAAACAAAGGTAGGTAACTGGCAAGCGACTGGGACCAGCGGAAATGATGATGCAAGGGTATGAAAGAGCTGCAAGGATCTAATCGAAGTAAAAAAACCGACTGATGCAGAGATTCCTTGAAAACAATCTATATGAACAAATACTAAGACATGCATACATAAAATTAAAATAAAACTAAATAAATAGTAAGTGATTTATATTATATTATTAACAAATGAGGTAGTTACATTTTGTTATGGCATTTGCATTTAATTTACTTCAAAACATATTATAGATAAAACAAAAATAAAAATTATTCCTTTCGACTGAGAACAAATAAATCATTAATTAAAATGACAAGAAGAACATACATTTCGTTTGATTTTCTAATGATTATCACAGTAGTTAGTACATGATGAATTTTCTGAATTTTCTTCCGAATGCGATAAATATTACGATAATAGAAAAAACAAGCATATTCCAATTAAACCAAACAAACAGTAAATGTTTGATTGAGTGTTCCAAATCTTGAAGTTATGCTTTTCGAAAAACAAAATAAAATTGATATGAAAGAAATACAAACAAACCTGCTTTATAGAGGTCTTATTTATTAATTAGTTTCGCTTGGAATCATCTAAAATGTTTCTGTAGATGTCGCATGTCGCTCAATATGGCCAACGCATTCCACCGATATCTACTTTCACGCTCTCAGTGAAGTGACGGAAATACTTTTCCCTGCATAGTTTTGCCTAACTTTTACAAGTCACGTGACGCATTTCAGCACAATAAACATCTCTCTCTCTCTCTCTCTGGCAGGGGAAAAGGTAAATAAAGAAAAAATAAATGACAAAACGAATTTTTTCAATGGAAGATTGAATTAGAAATCATCTAATAGAATTTGTCTGCGAGATGGTTCCTCAATCTGCTTACGTCTTATCTTACGCAACGTTTACCGTTTCTCGATTCATTTCGACAATTCTCTTACGGAAGTTGAAATCCTCCCAAAAACAACAATAAAGATTTCCTCGCCTTGTGCCTGTTACTGTGTTTTGTGTTCGTATTTTTTAAATATATTTTCTTTTATTAACTGTTTTGATAATCGGAAGATGACTAAAACTTGTGTACTGAGTACAATAGTTATTTTAATGTCGCCGCCCCCCGAGTCGATCATTACTGTCATAAAGCTAGGGCAATCGGATCCCGCCTAATTGTCCAATGGCAGACTTACTATTTAGCAATTTCTTAAAATGTCTATGCCACATTTATCACAGGCTGTCGATTTATCCTTGTGACTTTTTAAAAAAGCTTTAACGTTTCAAGAACATAATAAGAATCCGATCATGAAGACAGTTAAAAAAAAAAATTGAGTTAATAACAAATTTATTCGCCTGTTTGGCGATCCTTCTTAAGAAGAAATAGGACAGGTGTTGGTCTGTGGATGCTCTGTACGTAGCGACTGTTTTTTTGTTGGTTTTTTCCCCCGAGTTGGTTTAGTTTTTTTTTCCTCGTATGGCTGAAAATAAACCGATCTTTTTTTACGACACGCACGCGCAGATATAATGACTGAAAAATTAGTGGCTAAGTGTCCTCTACCTTCATTTGTCTGTATGCTTGGAAACAATACATCTTTCTACGTAGGAAAAGTTACACAGCGTAAACACGCGGAACAATGCCCTCAGTGCATAAAAGGAAACGCGGAAATGCATTATTCAATCCTTTCCCCAGAGCTAAACTGGTTTAATCAAAGTCAGGTAGGGATTATGAACTTAGCATGACATTAAACCTTGATGCACTACCAGAGGCTGTCTCTGGTCTCCAAACAGGTTTTATTTCCGCGCAGCAATCTACTTGACATTTTGCCGCTTATTGGCATTTCTTGATAAGTACCTAGTTTTTTTTTTAAAAAAAATTGGCGTGCGCATTATAACCGCTCCTCCCCTCCCGGTTCCCTTGACGCGGGCTTATTTCACTCCTTTGTGACGCTCTGTTGGGCCAATATTTACGGAGAAGTTCAAATGCTCGATGGACATTTGCAAGGGATCTATATTCTAATTTAATTCCTATGTCAGAAAGTTGGTTGGTTAAAAAGAGGCAGCCTGAAGTTTTAGAGGGGGAAACTGAAGATCGATAATCTCCAGACATTAATTCCCTCTAACAATAAGGAAAGCTAAAGCCGTTAAACATGTGCCGGACCGAAGTTTTCCGGGTTTCGCCACTTCATCACGACATACAAATTTGGTCAAAGTGTCAGATGAAAGAAAATGGTAGGAAGTTCATTAAAGCCGAAAAAATCATTTCGAATACTACACTGCTGTCCACAAAATTCCGACTCTGAAGGCGGAGACTCACTTGTCTTTGCCAGGCTCAAACACTGTTGGAAGATTTGTGCTGCTTTCGTCAGAAAATATCTTTTTCTTCCATATTTAAAAAAAAAAAACAAAAACAAAAAAACTTCCTACTTTCTTTTGTGCAGGATGAGCATGTTATATCAGAATAAAAGTATTTTTCACGCACAAATATTTATATAATTTCTTTCATAGTCAAAGATTTGTACCTGGACTACAATAAATCGAAAAATCTTGTACTTGTTTCAATTAAGTCTTTATTGTAAAAAAGGAAATTGGTAGTGTAACGTAAAACATACTGCACTGATATAAAAGGCAATAATCAATATTCCAGTATTCATGTATTACTTATATATTACAGCTATCAAACACAGGCAAACATCATTCGACAAGCACTGCACAAAAATTGCTCAGAGGTTTTTTTTCTTTTAACGACACCTTTTTAAATAAGCGGCTTTGACCTCAGTAAACAAAATGGAGGGCATGCAGATACTGACTGCACGTGCAGCGTCTGCTTCAGTATCTGTTTTGGTCAGATTCCGCAGTAGGAAAAAAAACCAAAAAAAAAGAAAAAAAAAACGATGGAAACATCAGATGTGAATCCGAAATAAAAATAACGTATAAATTATGATAAGCTTCTTTACTATATCTGTAGTTCTGCTCCATCATTGAGACTGCATTTTGAAAGATCACATAATGTTCAACCCTCAGATATTTGGACATAAATTACAAATATAATTCTTCGGGGCAACTAAATTGTTATTAAAGAGAAAATCGTAATAATTTCAAAATAAAATTTCTTTTTAAGTTTAAAATTTGCAGATGGCTTTTTAGTGAGTGATTATCTGAATATTTCAAATAGTATTATGGTATTTTAATTTAGCTATACTGATTTATTATTGATATAAACAAGTAGTTAATAATAGAGCAAACTGTATAACGCCAGAACACATCGTTGCATCTTAAAACTTATATAAATACCCATACTTCTCGGATTATCATATTTATGTTTTCTTTAAAAATCTGCCTGAACTTAAAGGACAGCCTTTAATTAGGTTATTTATTTATTTGTTTAATTTACCAACAAATATTTTATAAATAAATATAGGGAATTAAGAGTAATGCAAATTAGGGAATTAAGCAATACTGAATTCAATGCTATTTGCATGCAGGAAGTGGTGATTAGAAATAAATTATTGTAAAGCTAAACAGATAAAGCAGCAGAAAAATCAAAACAAGAAAGGAAATTAAGTCATTTTAGAACCGAACTAACGTTTTCTGTGTCAAGTAGGATGTTTCGGTTGCCTGAATTATTGTACATGATAAAAAAAGCATTTGAAATTATGTATACATACTTTTTTTTCATTTCCAAAATGATTGCAACGAATAGATTTCTCTCTAGTTCAGAACACAGAGAGAAGCCATAGAGAACTGATAACCAGATTAGTTCTGCGGTGAGCTGGTATCTTGGTCGGTCGTTATCAGAATTGAACATACAGATCGTGTGACCTGACGCACGAGATTGAACCATAAGGAGAGCGGAACGGCTCGCAGTTAAATCAGTCTATTACAAAGATGTGGCTGTGTGATTGCAAGCACGTTCGTGCGTTCATTCGGTGCATCTCCGGTGCCAGCATGTGCGTTGGTGGTTTCCATTTTTGGAAGTGCCTTTTGCTGTTTTGTACTTCACACATATTGTAGTTTTGCGCATATGAAAAATCCATTTTTTAAAAAAATATCACCAATTAAAGATCATTCTTCAATTATAGGCGTACATCAGTGATAACTAGTTTCTTGTACCAGTTTTCCTTATTATGAACGGAATCTGCTTTTTTTACTGAAGAGTACGCTGGCATATAATTCACTGATGATCTTGTAAGGCTATGCTCCAATTTGTCGATCGTTTCCTATACTTTTCTTCTGAATACTGAGGTTTCCCAAAACGTCCTTTTTAAAAATTCGCAAAGATTATCATTATACTCTTTGAATCACAACGTATAGTAAGTTGAAGAAATATATTTAGTTGCGTTTTCTTTACACATTTAAATTGCTGGTTGCAATATCACAGTTGGTAAATAGTACATAAGATCTATCTTTATCAGTAAATGTCATATAAAGCAAGCTTCATTTATCTATACTAATTCCGTAAACACGATATTTTCCGGTGAGCACTAATTAAAAGTTCTGAAAAAAAAACTGAGGAATAAATGAAATAGAAAATACTTTATATAATTTGAGTATGGAAATGAGAAAGAAATAAAGCTAAAAATTACGACATTTCATTTTAGATTTATTTAAAATTTAAATAATTTATTTTAAATATGCTTTATAATTACTAAATTGATAGACTTTTTATTTTAATTTTTGGTAGAATAACAACACCATAGAATTTAAAAACTATCATTATCTTCGGAATACAGTAGATGCTCTAGAAGTTGGCTTCAGAAAAGTATGATTAGTTGAACACAATTAGATTTAATTATCTGACTTAAATGTAACATGTAAATAACAGATCTATACTCTTTTGATAAACAATTTGTACTTTTCAGACTGGGGTGTCTCCTGAAAAATAAGCAAATAAATGGTCAGTTAAAGGTGATTGATGCTGTCAGAATAAGGTTGTCTGCCAATATAAAATCCATTTATGTGCTGGTATATTCTACGAGGCTACTTCTGAATAAAAAAATAATTTTGTATCTAAACATAATCACTCGTTGCACTAAATACAAAATGACTGGTCAAAAAGTTTTGGTGTAATTTATTCTTTAATCAGAAGTCCATGATATAATGAGAAGTTCTCAGAGGTGTATGTGTTATTATCGCCAATTAACTTACACAAAAATTTCATGGCAAAGACGTTAATCAAATTGTATTTGGCAAGTTTGTAGTGGCGCCATTTAAAGGCAAATACCCAAATTGTAGATAGATACGTGAGCTGTCTGTGCGTTCTGTTAAATTAGGAATTTTGGGCTGCAATTATTTCAAAATCTAGCCTGTGTAATTCGGGATGTACTCTGACCTCACTGTCTAGACAGCTTAAATTTTTTACTCTTCTGCGTGATTGTGATTTGTATGGAGCTGACTGGTCAGGGTAGTGATGCTAATCTTACTACAGCAAAAGATGAAGGACAACGACAATAAGAGCAATACGACAAACAGAAATAAACATTAAAAAAAGCGAAATGAAAAATATTTAAAGCAACGTCTCTTGGAGTAGTAATCAGGCGTTCTCACTCGACCGAAATTGAATTAAAAAATTTAAATGTTGCTTATTTATTATACTCAGCTTTAATTCTTGTTTAATTCCCAGTATGGTAACCATTCTTTACGACACATAGTTTACTAATGACCGCAAGTTATGCTAATTTCTTTTACTTTTTTTTAAATTCCATCCACAGGAAAAAAGAAAGAATATATATGTATATTTAAAACAAAACAAAACAAAAAAGACATTAAGCAAAAAAAAAAAATTTTTTTTTTTCGGATGAACGCATTTGCAAAATAAATTATCAATTTTTGAATTAGTTACTTAATTTCAGTATTCAGAAAATAAAGTGGAAATTTATATAGGAGAATAGTGATTATGGTCACGCGATAGCAATTTGTTGAGCTATACACGCTGGTTGTTAAAGAACAATAGACAAGTTTTAATGTTTTTTTTTTAAGAAATACGAAATTAAATAAATCGGAATATACTCGAATATATGAAGTGCAACTCGAAGGAAAGAATAGCTCCTCTAAATACAAATAAAACAAAATATGTTTCTTATTTGTAACTCTATAACTACGACAAACGCTATTATGCCACCACGATTCTAAAACTATTCCTATCGGAACTGGGAGTGGTTTGTTTTTGTATTTACAGTCAGTAATTTTAGGTGTGGTGTACGACTCTCATGATTCAGGAATCTAAACGATCATCTCTATACGCCATTCACTCTCTTCTTTCTGATAGTTCAAGTAATGTAAAACCAATCTAAAGTGGTAGGTAAAGAACAAATACAAATGATGGCCGCTGCAGGAGGTGAAAGAGAATAATTTAGTTCTGTGTGCTTTTACAATTCTATATTGTTCCAAATGGACGCTCATTGTAAAGGGAATATTTTTTAAAATGTGATTTTTTATTATTATTATTATTATTATTATATTATTATTATTATTATTATTATATTATTATTATTATTATTATTATTATTATTATTATTATTATTATTATTATTATTATTTATTATTATTATTATTATATTATTATTATTATTATTATTATTATTATTATTATTATTATTATCGGATAACGATTAAGTAGTTATCAGTGTTGATTTAACCAAAACTGATTAGTATGATTGCTCTGAATTATTGAAATTTTCGAGTTTGAAAAAAATTTTTTTTACGAGATTCAATAAAGACACGTTTGGTAACGTCTCCGTTTTCTTTTTCTTTGGTTTTCGGAAAACATGAAATAATCTCAAGAGATCAAAAGGAAATTCTAAAACGAGCAAAACATCACAGATTAATACTTAAACATAATTTAAAAAAAAAGCATAAAAAACAACAACAGCATAATTCTGGACAAAAAATGTCTCTATACGTTATTTTCAATAACGGATGTTTGCATTTAGTATCTTCAACTTATGTAAGTAAATAGCACGTGATTTTGTCTCCTATTAAAGATTTTTTTCTCACTTTAAAAAATAATAAACGATAACGAATAAAACCAAATTTGGAAAATTAAACTTGTATGAGTTTCGTGTAAGAAGTATATAATAGCTTTCAATAACGGTAATTCGAAGACTGACAAAGTCTTATTTGTAACAGGTATATACAAAACATTATAATATTAAATAGGTGCAGTAAACGTTTGAAGTAAAATAACCAAAATGATGTTTTTTTTGTTTTGCAGTCTCTTCTTGCACAGAGAACTTGACATACAAACAAGATCAGCTACCTGTTAGACAAAACCTGTAAAAAGACTGAACCTTTTCTGTATATTTCAATCAAGTATATATATTTAGTGTTTATTTTAGTATACCTAACCCTTTTAATTGAATTTTACCGCTGGTATGTTTATCTTAACCGTAACTTAATGCCCAGATTATTTATAAATTCTAAATATTAAACTTATTTAAAAAACAACCAAAAAGCTGCTAACAGCTAATAGATTTTTCCACAGAGCAAAATATTTACTGACAAACCCCAGTCAGTGTTTGACATAAAGGAGATGGATATTTTATTTATATAAAAGCTCTTCTGCTTTTTTCTTGTACTATGCCCGTTCATTTAATGTAAGGATTAATTTAATAAAGAACATAAGGATTTCGTGTGATCGTTGCTGGACTGCACGATAGGAAAATATCTCTACACTCAAATACAGAATCCTGACGGCCATAAGAGTAGATTCACCTAAGAAATATCAGTTTATGTATGTGTTTGTATATATAATTTATGCTTTGTTTATATATTTAACGCTTTGTAGCATGAATAGACTCCAAACTGACACATAAATCTCTTAGCACTGTCTGGGGTCCAGGTTCCGCCCATATGTTGCTCTGAACTTCCTTCGATTTAATTATATTAGAGAAACGAGAAGTCGCTTTTAGCTGACGATCCAGATTTTCACACAGTTATCTCATCGGATTCACATCTTGAGTACATGGGGAAAGAGTTAAACGCCTTCAGTATCCATCTAGACTATTGTCGCACGGGCGTACAGTTCTTCGTGACTTTCTGGTACACTGATGAGAAATATGTTTTTAAA
Organism: Nautilus pompilius; assembly: GCA_018389105.1. NCBI lineage: Eukaryota > Metazoa > Mollusca > Cephalopoda > Nautilida > Nautilidae > Nautilus > Nautilus pompilius. Next base: position 1,916,729 of record JACATO010000342.1, on the reverse strand, counting down.
ATGGCAGTGTACCCAGTATAACTGACATATCGTTCGACAAAAGGCAATTCTGACATTCCACGATGTCAGTTTACTGCGCGTACCACAATACTCCCTGCTTCAAAACGGGATGGGGAAATTACCGTTGAGGCTCTTTGTTGAACCTTCTCCAAACTCACATGAAACCTCAAGACGGGATAACCCTGACACTGCCATTCTTCCTTTTACCAGAACCTTTAAAGTTTCCCATTCGTGTTTGACAGAAGAAGAGCAACTGTGGTGCGCTAGAACTGCCTCTGTAGCAAAGTCATGTGACGTTTGGCCTTTGCCTGGCTTATTTTTGTTGTATGGGTAATATCAGCTAAAGGGTCTTGACGGTGAGGAGAGAGGACGTGACGATTGATGGCACGTTCTTCCTTCTTGTCCAGACTTCAGCATCGGGCGCCACCCAGGTCGCTTTACCGTAGCATTGAGACGATCTTTTGCAATTTTCCGTTTACGCCGGATGCATTCTTAGATAAACAAAGAAATGTCGCGGTGCACGCTTGATATGACATGCTAGTGCTCACTCGTTATATTCCCACGTATAAGTCAGTGTATCAGATACTCTTGAGGGGTCCAAATTAATCGTGAAAATGCTTCTCAATTTGTGTCTTAACGTTGCACCGTTTCTCAGGTAACACCCTGTGCTCAACTCAATTCTGAAAATGTAATTATAATTAGCTGTCGTTTTATCTTAAAATCAACGCTTCTCCATTTGGACAACAGCGAAATTTATTACGTTAGTTAAAAAATTTCTTACAAATAACCTGCACACACACACACACACACACACCACACACACACACACACACACAAGGATTTTGCATGTGTTAAATTTATAAGAATATTGTGATTAAATTTCTATGAATTGATTGTGGATAAATCATTTTTCAAACAGTTGAGAATTGATCGAAATAGTGTACATATAGGGATCACTTTGCACAATATCTGAAAATCTTTGATGCATTTATTGACGTCATAATTACAACAAATAGTTTACCTGGACATAACTAAAGTCGCATGACCTTTAACAACATGTATAGCCGCATCTTGTTAGCATACAGCATTAACAAGTGTTTTATACTGTTCGCCACGTGTTTGTTCCACTCTTTTGCCAAAGTGTGAAGTATTTTAAAAATGGTTCCAGAAACACGTCTTCGCGGTGTAATTGCTCTAAAAAGCTAATCTTCGACATGCTCTATGAGGTTAAGTCGGGCGGAGGACGTCGGATACCTTAGTCTTCAAGATGGTTGACGACTATTCTTGTATGATGTCCATATCGTCCATGAAGGAAGGAGAAGCGATCACCCTGTCTTCCTACGAACAATGTAATAACAGTTCTAATAAACTAATCCAGTTGACGCTGAACCGTAACAGTTTCATCAAAAAGAATCATCTCAGTTTTTGTTCGTGTGATCAGCAGCCAAATCAGAACACCTTCACCTCCAAAACGAGTCACTCTTCAGCCTGTTACATAAATCAGCATTACGTTGATTTTGTTCCCACCAAACACGTAGACAACTATCAGCAAAGTGAAGATTGAATTTACTTTTCTGCCAAAGTTCATCGAAAATGTATCCTAACCAACTAACCTTTGCCATACGGCGTGCTGGTGTTAGGGGCGTGTGAAACACTAATGCATGCTTAATCTGTAGATTAACAAACTGCAGCCGATTTCGTAGCACGAAGATAGGGTCCGATGGACTCGCTTAAATTCATAATAAATGGAACGTGCAAAAATCGTGCGGTTACGTTAAGCCAGATAGGTAATGTAAAGGTTATCGTGACTGCCAAACTGCTGTGGTGCTTCATGCCAGATTTTTCTTGACTGAATAAGTTTTTCTGTGCCTCTGCCAAAATTAGTTGATAACATTGTATTATACAAATTTCACCATAATGATCATCTGTCAGTCTGCTACGACCCGTAGCATAGCTATGGTTAAGCATTCCTGCTGATCGGTATGTCGTCGAAAAGCGATACTCTTGTTGTTTGATAACTTCATTATGGAAACATTTCTGTCAGGTTTAAACCATATTTCACTATTTAAAAGCATATTTGGAATCATCTGATAGTTATGTGGCATTTGCGGGTAAACCACAACCAGATATAATCAGCCATATGCATCACTTGCAGAGATATAATTTTCACATGACCCAATCCTTGGTTGACAAAGATTTGAAGGATCACACACCACCTTCAATATTCAAGACAACTGTAAATAATCGTACAAGAGGTCTCTCACGAGAATTTTTATACTGTTTTGTTAGTGTATTAGGAAAAAGATTGTATTTCTACAGAATCAACAGCGTAGTACACAAAGGCAATCGTTCAGTAACAGCTTACGATTATACAAGAATGATGTCTTATATATGAAAGGTTTGTTTTTAGGTTTTATTAATTTTTCTTCGAGGTATAAAGACTAGCAATTTATTTAATTCTGAAGGCATTTCCAGCGAATGTCAACCACTCAATTTTCTATTCCAATGTTTCGCTTTTAGTTAAAAGTGCCTCTTCTCTAAATCAGATAGACGCTGGAAGCGACTAAATGTTGCATTATCTATATGCTAAAGTAACTCTTAGTTCCGAAATAAAATTTATCTTGATACGATAAATTCTTAAAACAGGAAAATCCGCTCCTGAGATGGTTGGTTGGTTCTGTTCAAAACAAAGTCCTTAACTGTAATTCTAAATGTCAGTATTTAAAGACAATATATTTCTTTTCCTCAAAAAATGTTTAAGTTTAAAAAGTAATTTATTAAATATTATACAAGAAACTGGACATTATTAATGAACGTTTAAGGCTTAGGTTATATCATTTATATTTTAAATTATAATTCTAGCCATTGCTACCTTTTTTCATAAAATATTCACATTAGTACATTTTTATCTGCTACAAAGCTACTAGAAACTATTACTTTCTTACCAGTCAAATTTTGTTTTATTTTTCATTATTTGATATATGATCACCCACTATCATGTTCCTAGTGATGTTATATATTCTGCTATCATCTTTCTACCAGTAGTTTTTATTATTTATTTTCGATCTCATGTTTCCATTAATTCGAGTATGTCTTTTTTTTTTTTACTTGTAGAGCCCGAAAATCTGTAAACTGATCGAGTTACCATTTCTATCGAAAGGGTATATAACGCAAACTGTGATTGAGTTACCATTTCTATCGAAAGGGTATATAACGCAAACTGTGATCGAGTTACCATTTCTATCGAAAGGGTATATAACGCAAACTGAAAAAAAAAAAAAATACTAGAAATTTTTATTTTTTTAAAAAAATTCTGATTTAATTGTTGAAATTTTAAAAGTGCTAACCTTTATAAAATACAGTGTAAAAACTAATCAATATAATAAAGTAACTGGAGTTCCCGGCGCTGCACGGGAAAAATGGCTGTTATAAGAAAGGTTTTATATCAGTTTAACACGGAGAAATTTTATTCGTTTAAACACACAATCATTGGAAGAACATTAAATTGATGCTAATAAAACGTTTCTTAAGATTCCATAAGCAGTGCACATGAATTTAACTTTGTTCCATAAGAGCCTCATTATAGACAAAGTTTTTAGTTTTTCTTTGGGGTGTAAAGCAAAACAGATTCTTCTTTTTGCCAACTCTTTAGCATCTGATGACAAAAACTGCCGTCGATGGCTTTCAAATGGCCTTCAAGACCGAATGTTGAAAAATTGAAACCTGTGGTCACTTATGAGTCGAATGAGTACGGTGAAGCTGTAGTAAATCTGAAATTTGAAAGGTGGTCTTTGAGGCTAGGCTCTGGTAGCTCAAAACGGACTTCTGGACCAACGTGCGGTAGCTTAAAATCTTACAGCTTCTGAAGTACCTACATCTGAAATTTGGGGTCTCTAAGGGGCTACAGTTTGGCCTACAACGAGTAACAAACAAGGGCACAACCGCAAAAAACACCTGAAAATATGAATTAGATAGATCAGGAAATAATTATCACCATCATGAGCCATCCACGAGCGAGAGTCGGCAGTTCTCAATCACTTCCAAAATAAAAAAAAATAGTTACAGGGGGGGGTGGTATTTACGTGATCGGCTGCCATATTTCTTCCACGTTATCCGAGAACGAACCGACAGAAAATCTTTACGACAATCCTCTTTTCCAATGTGGGAGAAAAATGGAATTACCAGAAGAAACGATAAGGCCTTGCGTCTGGTAAAGAAGATCGAGAAGAAACTATGCCGGGTAGGTACGTCAAACAGAGCCCGTCCACAGCGAGAACTGAATCTGGATAACATTTTATATGTATATACATTACAAACCTAGAAACGACTTTAAAGCAGAAAGTTTTCTTTATTTATGCGATATATCATGGTAGCTTGCCATATTAATGTGGTGACTCCAATAAATGAATATATCTAAGCGAAATTTAAGCATTTAAGATAGTATCTAGTAGATATTTGATGTCTAGGTGAGCAAATAACTAGTGCGCACTATCACTATGCCGGATAACAGGTAGATCCCGAAAAATTTAGGTCTTTTCGAGGATGTCGCTGCCAGATACAGCGAAACACTGCCAAATATTTCGACATTTATCTTAGATTTATCTGTTGCCAATATTATGAAAAGTTAAACGAGACTAATGCCACTGTTGCTGCTGAGGGTACCTGGAAGGCGTTCTACATTGACAACACGGCAGGAACTTCCCATTACTTGCTATATCCGCACTCACTTTTGAGATTCTTTTTTTTTAATGACATTTTTCATGTAACACATATGAGAAAACGAAACGTGCAACGTCATCTCCATATCTACCGACATTGATGCGGATGGTTGCACTGCATAAGAAACTTAAATCCCTACCGTGCAATACGAATAAAACGCATCAAAATTTTTGATACGAGAACGTATCTGGCTGGTTGTACTCGGAAACGATAAATCCAGTTTTCAGCTATTCACCTATAGTGATCGCATATGCGGTTGTAGATCTAACGAAGGCTTTCGACGCTAATATCTTTAGCCCACGTTCAAGTAGGGAAGCGGGAATGCCATGGTATTGGCTGGGATCTAAGACGCCTCAATTCTTCCGGGCTTATTGTCATTTTAAAACATATCTACGACCATTCCACTAGCATGCATAATAAAATATATTGCTTATATTCTTCAGATGTATGACACTACGTGCCACAGCTACCTTTTGAGCACAGTCTGGAAGAAGGATCAAGGTATCCAACTTCTTTCGGTATCCCGAAAACCTGATATTAATTAGATCAAGCACAGATGGAAGCATCTGAATCAACAGCTCAGTGCAATCCATTAACACTCGACCAATGACTGACAAAAAACAGAAGTTAACTTTATTGCGCCTTTTCCCACTACAAACAAACATTTTGTAGTAACAATAAGATACCAGATTATTATGGAAGGGCGCTGTATATGTCACGAGATAACTTTTATTTCTTTCGAAGTATTTACTGAAACTGTAATGGATGTAAACGCAAAACTAATTATTTTGTTTCTGATCTTTGATTATTTTGTTACATTAATCAGTGCTGCGCCTACAAAATGAAAGAGATTGGTTCTCTTCTGGATTTTTCGCTTATTTGATATTAAATTAAACCAACGCTTTTGCATCATACAAAGGTATGTGACATTTTTACCTACAATATCAAAACTTAAAAGCGAAAATAAAACTGACTTTTTACAAGATTTATGTGAAATATAAACTACTGATATTTCAAACAATTATATGTACCCATACATTTCTATAGATTAGGTAAATTCACCATATATTAATTTTTCTTTTGTTTTGTACTAAAATCTTTTTTGGATTAATGATCTTTAATGTTTACCATCAGGAAGGTCAGCCAGACGTAATTTATATAATTTAGGCGATTTTAATCCGAAAAATGAATAACACTAGAGAGTTTCCTTCTCATTGCAGGCATAAAGGCGCTGGTTGTTATCAGAAAGTTTAGGAAGTGCGGTCTTGTAGTGAATGATAGTCGGATGAAAGGACAAAAATACCAGGTCTAATAAAGATATAACCCATCTAATTAAAAAGAACAAAACATTATCAGCAGTGTTGCTGGCAATTGTGGCGAATGCCATTCGGGTAAATGCTGGAGCCCATAATAGTTGTAAACAGGTTGCGTAATGCTATGCTACCAGGCACTATGATCAAGCAAAATTCTAGTGAGTGAGTTCTTGGATGGAACTTTTGTCGCGTTTGGCCTAGAATTACGTGACACGGTGGAATTTGAGTGCTACTCGAAATGTCTACCTCTCACTATGAAGAATGTTGGTAGTATTATCATAGTACGGAACTCTGTGATGGGAAGGAATTCACCTTTATGTCATCAAAAAGAATACTGATTTAGAAATACATGAAAGTAGTAATTCTGAAGAATATGATATTGCCTTCACCCAAGAAAGTAATAGGTCACAAGTACGGCTTCCAAAATTATTTTGACCTAAATTGTACATCACTGCGAATAAAATCATTATTAGCCAAGAATTGATTAAATGTCTTTCAGTGACTCCTTCAGAACATTGATATAAACCGAATCGAGCATCTTTAGAAAGAAATACAACACCGTACGAATACTTATTGTAGTAAATTGTATATATATGAATAGGAATAGTCAATAAGACGTATTTTCAATTAAGCTTTAAGTTAAAATAATTTTACCTTTGTGCCTTTAGATTTAATTATAAAAAGTATTTGCTTTAATTAACCGATTCCAAATAAATACTTTACTTTCTTGGAAAATTTTACCATTTATTTCCAAAGTTTAAAATTGATAAGGCTACCCTTTTCCATTGGATTTATGTGACTAAATGATATTTATTTTGCTAAAGGTATTTCTAATTTTAATTTGTACTGATTATAATGGAATGCCACACTATTGACGGGTTCACTGCACAGCAGTTTACCTCTTCTGGGTAAACTTGTTTGTGTGTTCTTGTTCTGTGGAGCTAGTTATACATTTAACCATTTGTCAGTTCACATGGTTATGCCTGCCTGTTTGTGCCTCACACATTCAGACATCTTGAATTATAATTTATTCATTCACTTCAGAGAAATCAATTTTTCTGACTAAAATAGATGCAGAAATGTTTACATTCCTTTAAAGTGTACGTCGTCTACTAATGCTAAGTACAATAAATACAATAATAAACCTTCTGCTGATATTTTCACTGGCATGTGATAATTATGTATTGTTCTTTGCAGTAGGAACATTGTTACCAAATAGATGCTTAGCTTATGTTTATATGATCACATTATACCATTCGTTTTTTAAGTGAATTGGTTGAAATTTCTGAAGCTCTGATGTAAATTTATGAAATTAGTTTTGGACGTCGTGGATATGTGTCAGAAAACAAATATTCATAAAATCATTAGAGACAAATTTTGGCCTCATGTCAAAGTTTGTGCTGATGTACAAAATTCTTCTTATTTCTCTTGTTTTCTTCCAGTTGTTACGTCACCGGTAGAATTTATCACGTGATTTTAATAATAATTATTAATACTGTATCATTTTTGTTCAAATATACAAGATTTATATCGCTGTGCAAAAGATACTGACTGGGATCGGAAAAATAAAAACGTAACGAAAAATCGGACCCGATAGCCAAAGATTTGAACCTTTTAATGATGAGTTCTTCATCAATCAATGCCAGCTGAGTAAATTGGGATTTATTAGATGTATTATGAAAATTAACAAAACTGGAACAAGTAATGAATTTAGGGCAAGAATAGAACGTTTATCTCTTCAAATCGATTGGTAGCATTGTCTCTGTGCGTAACTCAGAGATAGCAACAATTTTATAATTATATTCGGTTAACAGAGAACCAGGAACGTGATCCTCCCAGAACATGGCTATTGCTTATATCAAGTCTGCGCAGTCACGGAGAGAAGTCAGAAATTGTGTACCCGCACACTACAGACAAAAACGACGCAACAGACACTTGAATAAAATAAACAAATCTGATATATAACGATTCGAGTCCTTTTATAACTCAGTTTGATTCAATTCCTTTATCAATGTATTTTTGTCTTTTTTTCTGCTAGAGGTATTTGATTTGTTTTCCTTTATTTAAAATACTGTGGGCAATAGCGTACATATTTTGTGTTCAATAAATCTCACTTTACTCCCATTTAGAGCAGATAAGTTGTTTCTTTTATGCAACACTGGTATGAAATAACAAAATCTTATTTTAGTTTCAACAGTCTTTTCAACTCATTCCATCAGAGAATTACTGTAAAAGACAGCGCGCTATTGATTCTAATTTAGACCGCACTAATGTTACAATGCATTGTTTTTGCGTTAAAGCATATATTGACGTGCATGATTAGTGCAATTCTAAATTATAGCAACCCCCCCAAGTTTTCGTAGAAAGTAGAAGGATAGTTCTGGCATCTTTCAAACTTTATTAGTAATAACAAAGTTAACTAATGAATCAACGTTTTGGTTTTCTTTTTCTGTAGCCACTTTCAGGGTTTAGTACTAAAATACAGTTTATTACAAAGAATGTTGTTACTTTTCAGTAAATTAACCCAAATAATTTGTCATTTGCTAGGTTTCTTAGTTAATTTACTTAACAATGGCGTAGTGGAACAATAAGCTAAAGCATTGGTTTAAAATTAAATATAAAAAAACATACATTATTCAGCAAACGAAAGGTCAAGGGTTAATGACTAGTTCAAGAGCAATAAAAAAACCTGTAAATGAACATGATTGCATTAAAAACTCTGATAATGGCAAGAAAAAAAAGATTTCCCGAAACGTAAATTCATTACTTTTGGAAGGATGATGGAAAATGCTGGAAATAATAGTTACTTTCAGTACATAAAATATGACTATTAACTTTCAGTTCTGAAATAATTATCATAGTATTGCTTTTTATTACAGAAATGAATGGAATTTAAGTTGAGCAAAAGATTGCAGAAACGCCTAATGATTTTTTTTTTAATTTGAAGTTTCTACGATTGTGTTTTGAAATAGATTCGGTGAAATTCTTCGAAAAACCCATGTTAGCAGATTTGATCTTTTATAACATCTTTTATAAATTAAAATGTTTTGTTTTGAGATATCTGCGACTGTGTGTGTGTGTGTGTGTGTGTGTGAAATATTTGTATAAAAATAATTTGATTTTATATTTTCAGTAAAAATTACAATTTCCATTGAAGAGATCAGTTCATCGGCCAACCTGAATGCCAGCCAATAGCATCAGGCTACTTCCACAAAATAAACAATGCTGGGTAATGGAACAATTAGCAAATCGTTCGCTAGTTCGTTTCTAGACTCTAGCTCGTCCATCGTTGATATCTAGACGGAGTATGAACGTTTCCTTGGAAAGAGCATGTTGCCAACGATCCAAGCTCCAGTTGCAATGTTGTGTCACCTATTATATGCAATGGTTATGATAGCTTCGTGTTAGAGGAATAAGCAGCAGTGATATTCTGGACCACATACCATTAGCATGAAAATTTTTGGAACTGTATGTGGAAAATCCATAGTTAGTTGATCTTTGACAATCATTTTGAAGGAACTGTGCAAAAGACGGTGTCTCCAGATATGGCTGGTAAGATATTACAAGAATGTTGTACGCGTAGATCGACCGGGATCAGGGATTTTCCATAAAAAACTAATCTGTTGGTACTTTCTTTGTTTGTGCCATAAAAACGGCAATGATATGAACACTGTAATGGGAAGCAGCAGCAATCAACATATTTTATATATAATCATTTTTTTGTGATAATACTTACGCCATTATTAGAATATGACTGCCATAAAATGTATACCTGGCAAAACGCGCCACAAAAAATTTTTATTTTGGAACTTCCACTGAAATGTCTGCGATCATTCTTTCCGGTGTATATCTGTATTGTTTGGAAAATTCTTTACCCAAAGATAAACTTCGTTTTTTATTTAAAATATTTATTTATTTATTTGCATGTCATTACGTTATACGCAAAGAAAAGAGACAATTGACAAGCTTCCAAGGGAGACCACTGATATAATTCGTGGTTGCATAACATTGAAACCAATACCAGTGACTAAAAGAAAGTACTAGACTTCTCAATTTTAGGAAAACTTTGCATCGCCTCTGGCGCTTCAATCTCTGCTTGAGGCGCGTGATCAGAAACAGAATAAGCTGGGTAACTGATCGATGTAATAATCTGCCATTTTATAGCCGATCGACAGAGCTCGCTGTTTATTATGCGTTTTCCGTAAAGTGCGCAGACAATAAAACAATGGTTAGCCGTCGGGCCTAAATGTCACTGGTCCATTAATGCAAATAAACTAACAGCATATGACATTGTTGAATAAACGTAGTAAAATTACCGGAATTGCAAGTGCTTGCGAATTAATTAGATTTTAGTTTATTTTGAGAAGAAATAGGCTAAAACAAACATATTAGTAGGATAGCATTTTAAAGAGGAAGAAAGTATAGAATTTTCTCTAAACGTACCGGAAGACGAAAAATTAATTAAATCAATACTTAATGTATGCACAAGAGCGGAACTAAACTAAACATCAGTATAATAGATAGACTTTGTAAAGTGGTAAAATGCATACTTCTGGGTTATTATAAAAACAAATAAGCTTAGGAATAAATAAGTTAAAGATGTAATTTTTTAAGGAAAATTTTTAAGAATTTGAAGCCTATTTAGCATATAAATTTTAAGAAACCATTACAATATATTGAATTTTGATGCATAAACCCGTCACCAAAGATTATTCAATTTTAAATTCTGCTTAGGAAGATTAATATCAAAAGATTTTACTATTTGCACCTTTCCGAAATTAATTATTTTGGTTGGTATTTCAGTAAATCACATTTCACAGGTAAAACACCGTGACCAAGTTCTTGAGTGAAGTCTGCGGAATTAAATGACCAGATAGCGCATAAATGTTGTCAGTGTACAGAGAATCTCTAAACAGTCGGTTTGGTGTGAGGCCGGAAAATGTCTCGTTGGATCATCTCACCACGAGCCTGCATGGAGGAGACAACATAGCGGTACATGAATGCGTTTCTGTTACTGATCGCCGCCAGGCTCCCGTGTAGGTGAACAAAATTGGTGCAGTGGTTGTAGGACGTTTTTCCATAAAATCGGTTAACCAGCTGGAAGGGGAGCCGTACTGTTCATTTTCTAGGGCGCTGTAATTTCTGTTGATCATCGATCCAGGAGTTTCTCTCTACTCTCGCGGGGTAGAAGGCGCGTTTTTCTACTGTGATGTCACACGCTGCTCTGTTATGACGCAGAGCACGTTGTAGCCAGTATGCCATTTTTTGGCGTAACTCGTATAGGAAGGCAGTGACAGTTTTTTTTTTTTTTTTGTGGCAGTATACGGGGCACTACAGTGTACTGTCTCCGACGATGGCGTGCGACATGACAGCTGATGTATTAGTTAAAGCGGACTAATGCGTCTCAGAAATGACTTCGTTGACAAAACTTCAAACGATCTCTCCGGTGCGAAGTAATGCGTCTGCGCTATCACCAGCTTTTGCTCTTTGAAGTTCAAAGGTAAGTAACTCATACTTACGAGCTTCCTTGTAAGTGAGAGCCGACATTACTGATACTTTCAATAAATTAAATATTTACCTTATGATTAGGTTGGTAATTCAAAATATATTTGTAGTAAGAGTCGCATTAGAAACAAAACAATGCACAGAAAATAAACATTCACCGTCGAAATACAATGATAACAATATTTTTCTTTTCATTTGAGCTCAATTTTTCAATAAGTTTTAATAATTTTAGGCTCTAATTTCTTCTCATATTCTGTGCAATAGCTCTGATCTTATCCGTTTTTTATTGGAGCCACAATTCTAACTTCTCGGTTCTGCTCTGTACATCATGCGAATACAATAATAAATATAAATATATATAATCTTTTAGTTTTTAGCATATTATGCAGGAAATAATTCATTGCTAAAAATGAAAGATGCATTTTTTTGGGAAAATTAAGTGGTTTCAACAATTTTGTTTATTTCTTTCTCGTTCTTCGACAATCCGCCCATTAGCTAACATTATAATCTCTCAACTTTGTTTCATCAAAATTCTGGCTTTAGTGATAAGGCACTAGAAACCAGCTAATATAAAATAGCTTAGAGGAATAAAAATGTTATATTATCAGCCAACAGGTATATATATATTTTTTGCTTTATTTCATGTACCTGACACATCTTTATCTAAGAATACAGATCTGATATTCGGTTTATGAGACAGTGCTGACTGTTGTAGCTTTCTGATCTTTACCATAGCATGTGTTTATTGGCTTTGTACAGGTGATTTAGCGACATTCTGTGCAAGGTTTTTTTTAAAAAATTTAATTCATTGTTTTATTATTATTATTATTATTATTATTATTATTATTATTATTATTATTATTATTATTATTATTATTACAACACGCATCACTATGACAGATTGCAAACACGTAAGCTAAACAGAGGTAAAGTTCCGGTTAAATAAATGAATTACGCATTTATCAAAACTACTTCGCTGTTATACGTAAGCAAATGAAGGACAAGTACAACATAAAATATCTGTCTTGTCTCCTATTGGCTAATGTCTAGTTGCTTCCTGGTATGGTTTTCTGGTGAAACAGTGATAGGGGTCTTCGCCCGAGATTTATTACGTGAGATTCAGAGATCAAATCACACAGGATTAGCTTACGCTATGGCAATAAATAAACAAACCCACACTCTATATGTTTGCGCGTGTGTGCGTATGTATGCATGTACACATAATGTTCGGTGAGAGGCGTAAGTTGTGATGAGCATTATTTCTGTTAAGTACATTCTGCACAATATATAATGATAAATATATTTAGCTTAGACACGTTATTATAACATACGTTTTAAAATAAAACGATAAAATTAAAATAGGTAGTCTTCCAAATGTATCTGAAGGGTAAAAATTCTATATTTATTACCGTTTGGGGGGGGCTTGTGATAATTTATTTAATTAGTTATTAGATTTCTAAATCTGCAAACATTTTGAAAAAAAAATAAAATTCTATAAGGTATACTACGCATCAACCTTAATTAGTTCATGCTTTTCTTTATTCGAGAACTTAATTTCCATTTTTTTTTACTTTCATAGATGCCTTTTCCCCCCCGTATTCTTATTACTCTAGTACCATAGTCACGTGGCCACAGTCACGTGGCCACATAGAACCTTTCGTCGTTTGACGTAGACCTGTTTGCGATGTCAAAAGCCTCGCAAATATTTACCAGAGGTCGGCGAACCACATCACATGAATAATCAAAAAACGCTGTAAAATTTTATTTCCAAAGAATCCCCACTACAAAATTAAGTATTTCGGACCCGTCGCTGCCGGATTACATATCTTCCTAGAAAAACTGTGAAGTTAAAAGCTATTAACTGCACGAATCCAATTCTACACGACCACTAGCAGACAGCCCTTTGTTGCCGCCTCTCAGGAAGTCACCAACTGCTTATCTCAACGAACATCATCCCAAAATTTGGCGGATATTATAGCGCAGCTGTTATTCATAATCTTGGACCACTGATACGACGCCTGCAGTACTCTAAAATATAAAAGCCTTTTCTTGCAGGAAGGAAAGTTTATTTGTTGTTTCCAATGAGAAGAATTCTGCTGATCCAACAAATTACATAAAAATTATCCCTTTTCCCCCCATTAACCCTCTCTGTAGCACGTCAGTTTTTTACCTTGAATTATACCACCTGGAGTGAATTCTTCTAGCATAGAAGCACTAGTTACTCTCCCTCTATTGAACAGACTGCATATTTAATTTAATCTACACATTCGTAATGAAAAACACGTGAGTAGGTTTGGGGCAGTATGGATCACGGGGCCTGGGGCTCAACCCGCGTTGGGTAATACATCTTTAAAGAGCAGTGGAGTCCAAATGCACCGCAGATGGCATGAAAAAGGAATTAAAACCGCGTTGGTTAAAAAATCTGAATTTTCAAAGACGACTGCTCAAAGAAAATATCACAAAGTGAACCACACTATTTATTTACTCGTTTTTTCTGGCCAGTGATTATAATATCATTCACGTAGGACTTTATTAACAGGTGGAAAGTGAAATCCTTCTGTGTATTTCATCCTTCGATAGTTTTTAAACGTAAAAAGAATAATAAATACGCTCTAGCCCTTCTTTCAGGAAAAATTCTAATTTATCAACAAAAAAAAAAGAAAGAAAATGTCTTATCTCTTAAAGAAACAATTTATTAGTTTGAAAACTAAAAGAAATTAAACACATAATCAATAAACAATAAAGTTACCAAAACTAAGAAATCATTAAACTATTTTTTTTAAAAAAAGAAGGCAACGTAAAAAAAAAAACGAAAAAATCCCATTAATTGTCTTTTTATTGTTAAAAAACGTCAAATCTATCTTGAAATTTCCCTTTCGTCTTTCTTTCCCCACCTTGTATAAAAAGTCAGGAATCGCGATGATTGCGGCAGATGTCGCTACTGTTTTCCCGCTCGCTGTTCACTTTACCAAAAATACAAAGTCTGCGAGTGAGCAAGATTAGCTGCGTTGACAGGCTGGAGTTTCGGGAAAACGAGAAGAACAATGTTGCTATGTTTATTATTGATGGCTTAATTTTTTTCGGACGACAGACAAAACTGGAAAAGCAAAATCATTAAAAGAAAAACAAAGTTCAGAAATTACGAAAAGATTACTTAGTTTAATATTCTCGGGCAACCGTTTTTTTTTTGTTTTTTTCTTAAGTAACTTGACTTTTGATGGTGAGTTTTCAAATCAAAACACGTCGTTTTAATTGTGTTAGCAGTGTTCTTTTCCCTAACTTGTTCAGACAATTGAAGCAGAAATACTAATCGGTATTGTTACTAGTATAGTAATAAATCGAAATAGTTTGTTGAAATTTAGTTCAATAAAAAAGAACTTTGTTTCAGTGGGCATAGAAACAATTGAAAACATGTGGATTTTTTTTGCAGGTACGAGAAATCATTCTCTCCAGGTTATGGATGGAATCTCTCCCTAAATAATAGCAGCCTAAATGCTACTGGTTTCTCAAGGAAAAGAGTTAATACAGTTATTTTTACTATAAGCAGAAGTAATGCAGTTTGCGTGGTAGAAACCAATTTGGAAGATAAAGATAAACTAAGCTAACAGGAATGCAGCATGGCGAGCAATTCTGATAGGAGGGGGCTGGGTGCTAAACATTTGCCAAACATCTCATCCAAATCGAGACATTTTGCTATCGTATACCAAACTTTAGAACGTGGGACGTAAAGCTAAATCGTGTATTGCAGGAAAATTAACCATAAATGACAATAGAAGACGAAGTTTTCCTTTGAAAACAACTGGAATGATCGCCAGAACGGTAATTTCATATGAGTATGGGAACCAGTATTTCTGCTGCTGTACAAATGCGTATCAGACAGAAAATATGAAGGCTATCGATCTCCAGCCCGCCATTCCCACAAATCTTCTCACGAGGGCGAGAAATGGTAGGAGGAAGAGTGAAATGGTTCTATGCTTCAACCGACCATAAGAAAGGAACAAAGCAACAAGGATTTGAAACCCTACGGAAAACACCCGCCTTTCACCAGATGATCGACCCTTGACCATCGTTTTAACTCAAGATGTTAATCCGTTCGGATTCCAGAGGGACAGTCAAGAAGAGAACGAACAAAGCTGGTTTCTTTTAGTCTCCAGGCTTGTTTTGTCGACGGCGGAATGATGGACAGAGAGAGACATTTTGAAATTTTAATACAAATAACACCGTGAAATGAGTAAGATTTTTTTCAAAAATTTACTTTTAAGAAGCCAAATAAGATATCAGATGTTTTTCAAAACAAGCAACAATACACTGACGGTGTTTTACTTTTGTTAAAAATACAAAAATATTTAGCTAAAATAAATGCCAGAAATTTTTTTTTGGAGTAACTAAATGTCGCTTTATTTTTTTTTTTTTTGCTTTTGACCACTTTTTATGTGATTTTCTTTTTTTTTCATGCTTATTTAATAAGACAAACAGGTACTCGAAATTCGATGAGAAATCATGTTGTGTCAAACATATCTGTCCGATAGCCATTGTTGTATTCTTCCCGGTACTTAGGGAGAAGAGCTCAATCTCAAGGCACCACCGCTGATCATTTTTAGCTTTCAAAGTTACGCTTTTCCTTTTTAAATCACAACCCTTTTGACAAGCCCCGTTAACTCTTTTGTTGGTTCTCACAAAACCGGAAGCCGGTGTGAGTTAGTCAGACAGTGGATAAGTTTGGAAGGATGGTGCCCTTTTCGGGATGCAGAAATGCTGTATAGAAATAATCATAACGAATCTCCTAAGACAACAAGCTTGTGAAGTCCTCCAGGGTGTTTTTTAATTGTATTTCATGTTTTATTGTAATTTAGTATTCTTAATGGTAGTTATTGTTAACAGTGAAGTATATAAGTGCACTGCAATAATTTTCCATTATCCTTTCTTAGTGTTACAAGAAAACAAAGAGTTGTTTGACAAGGTAGGGACCACATTCCCTCCAGAGATAATTATAATCATTATTATATGTATGTAAAATGAAAAAAAAAATGTTGTTTCAGAAAAGTTTTAGGCGGTAATAGTTAACTAAAACCCCTAGAAGTGAAGATCAATGCATTTTAGCTGTATCAAAATGAGAACAGAATGCGAAAGTAAATTAACCGATGTATCAGAATTATAAAAGCAAAACGTTTTTAGTTTTACTGTATAAATACCTGGTTCGTCTACATCTTCAAAATGATGTATAGGTTTGAAGTGCTTTTTTTGAAAGAATACTGACTTATTGCAGATAATTCAGCATAGATTTTTCTCAAATGTTTTTAACGTTTAAGCGTTTGGAATACGCCGAGCGATTACGAATATTAGGTCTACCATGTTTGAAGTATAATTATTAAAGAGGAAACCTAAAAGAGGTCTCCAAAACAATTAGGGATTCTGAACCTGTGGAAAGAGATGGATGTTTTAGGCTAACTAGAATAAATAATGCTGGTGGCCATAATTACAAATAAGCTAAGATTACGGCAGGAGTAGATATCAGGAAATATTTTATAATAATAAAGTTATTAATGCACGGAATAAATTATTGTCAAGTATTTTTAATAGTGACATATCAATTAATTTTAAATCGTGTTGATGACTATTCCTCTTTTCTTGGGATCCTTGCATGAGCCATGCTACTGGTAAATGTGGTTAAAATGATTGTGCAAACAGTTTTCTTTAAAAGATGATTGTAATTGCGGAAAACAGCAAGAAAAACATAAATTTAATAAATTATAATAAAATCTAAATATTTACAAGTAGAATGTAGCGAACTTTAACAAAGGTAGGCTATCAGAAAACCAAGCGAAATATATTTGATGCTGTTCATTCTTATGTTAATTATCTGGAACCATAAACCCGATTCGAGAGTATAATCCGATCATTATTTTCTAAAGCTTCAGCATATTTTTTTCCACTGGAGAAATATTTTTGAAAATAAAAAAAAAAACCGTATCCAAGACAACGTGGAAAAATCGATCGTTGATTGGTATTTCTGCTTTTGTTTTTAAGCATGTATTCTGGGGAGCATCGCCTGATGCCAAGCAGCATTTCTGCTGGTGCTATCAAGGCCAGACTTGGTAAGGTGAACGTATTTAGAGGATGTCTGCGTTAAGCATCGCTAATAAGGTAACTTCTTGTGGAGTTGCAGCTATAAACTAATAAATTGGTATACTTTAATACTATGCAATATTGTTTTAACTAAAAAGACGGAATTTTAACGAAAGAAATACATAAATCAGAAGCAAATCCAATGCTTAAACATTGTACCAAATAATTACACATATGGAAAAAAAGGAACTTAATAATTTGCAATAATTTTGCCAGCACAGCATGTTTGAATAAAGGCCTCAACATGGTACTACTGAAAATGCATTTTCTATTTCAAGTATGCCACAAAATTATAATAATTTTCTGTTTAAATAATTTTACAATTCAAGCGTTGAATATATTCAAACTAAACCATGTTTATTATACCAATATAATTTATCGCAAAAAATATCCATATGCAAATTTTCCCCTGTATAATATAAAATTTAAAATAATTGCACTAAATGACAATATGACTTTCTGTAACACCAAGTCATGCCCAAATGGCATTATAAAACTTTAAAAAAGAATTAATCACCTCCATTTAAAATTAAATATTATATACAATGCCTTTTTTAAAAAATTGGTAGCTTGGTTAGAACACTGTAGCAAATTTTGTATAAAGTTGATAAGTGCACTAATTAACCGTTCTTTATGCATACTGAAACAACGAAAATTTTTGTCTTAGTAAAATTTGCTTGTTAAGAAAAACAATAAACGTAATTTACTTGACAGAAAACTATCAAACTTTAGTTTTGATATGCATACACTGAATACTGATATTGTATAACTGCGTCACTGCAGAAGTGACCCAAGAGTGAGATTTCGATTACATCTGTTTTGTTTCGAGTCATAATGTTTGAATTCAAGATCAATGCTAAAAAATACTAAATATGTCAAAACAAAGTTTTTTTTTTATTCCGGGTTATGAGTCCATGACCTTAGATTAGCAAAAGTTACACAATATCAAAAGATTTTTTTTTTAAATCTTGCATCTTTTAATTTCTGTTGGTAGTCACGGTGGGATCAAATAGATCCGAAACATACCAGTAGGGTTAAAGTTATTGCAGTGAAAATGAATTTATGATAATAGTTAAAATTGTTTTTCTGTCATTTAACTCGGGTTATCTTTAGAATATATCTGTAAATAAACAATGAATTCACTCAAATATATCATACCAAACAATTAATATTGGTAATAATAACTTGCCAATCCGAAAGAGGCAAGGTCTGGTAATAACACTTTGTTTTGCTTGAAAACATCATATATGATCATGAATGCGATGCTTGTAATTCGATAGATAATTAATCGTACACAAATTACAATAGAAGTTTCGTAATCGTTCAAAACGATTGAAACGAAAGGTATTTGTATTGAAAGCTAACAAATTCAATACTTCCGTAAAACTATACATAATGTGTTAATAATCCTCGTCCTTTATCTGTTAAATTGTATTGTGTTTAGTTAGGTAAAATTAGTGAGAGTGAATGAAAGATATTTATGCTTAATAGACTGTGGCTTTAGAAAAATAATTGTTCCAATTCCTGAAAATTTTGTCCTGATGTTTCTGTTAACATCGGCCAAGTGTCGCCGGTGACAATTCAGTCCACCAAAAAAGAAGTCAAAGGTCGTTTTCTTTCTTTTAAGACTGACTGTGCAACATGTTTGGATCGCTCTGTTTTTGGTATTAAAATTCAGTTTGTGAAAAACGGTAAGATTTCATTGCATACAACAGTTGCGAAAAAATTATGAAAAAAACCCCATATATTCCAGCATCTTAAGAACATGCTTCTTAAAGTACTTTAAGACTATGATATCAGAGTGCATAAAATACACAACATAACAACAGATAACAGTGCGAACGTGATTAAAGTGTGTCCAACCGATGAAATAAATAATAACGAAAACAAAGTGAAGAAAACTTTGATTTGGGGGAAGAAAGACTTCATGGTGACGCAGAAAAGGTTGGTTACAAAGAAACAGGCACAGATGAGATGCATCGACTATAATAAAATTAAAAAAAAAAACTGACTGAACTTGATGATGGTGTTGCAGTAATAGGTGTCCGCTGCTCAGCTCACAATCTTCAGCTAGCAGTTTAACGACGCACTTAAACATTAAAGCACTGCTCGTAGAGTTGCTAAATCTCGTTCCTCCTACAAAAACAGATCTAAACTGCGCGTAGTTATTCATAAGAAATGAAAACGTAAGAGACCTGTCTTAGACTGCTCCACCATTTAGCGCTCAACGCTTGATATGCTTGAGCGCTCGCGTGCCAGGATGTGACGGCACCAAATTCTCAGCTTTATATCGCAGATGCCGATTGTAATATCGTTAAATAAATAATAACCTCTTTTATCTTTTAGATCAGTAAAAAAACAGCAACAAAACAACTAATTATAGGAGACTTTTATGGCATATGGCTGAAATGTCAGATCTGAGCTTCAAAAGTAGCATCACTCTTCTTGGAGAGTCTGCTGAGCTCAGAGAAAAGATTGGAATTTTTGCTTGAAAATGAAAGGGAATTTTCTCGCTCCAATCTTTCTTGATCCGAAGTACCACTTGTAATCTGAGGAAGGAGAAAAAAGCAAGGCTGAAGCTCACCATACCAAGCTACGCACCAGTAATGGAACGTTGTTTGCTGGACGAATAGAAACAAGCAATCATCCAGAAAAGCGTGCAGAAAGGGCAATGACTGCCAGAAAAAAAGAAAAAAGACAAACTCGAATTTCTTCTGCAGAAAGGAGAATCCAGTAAAATGAGAGATTCAACTTTTCAACAAATTGTGTCGAAATATAGCATTACTACAACTGTAGGTTTCTCTTAAACCCACGAGTCTTGATTAAACGGAGATGAAAGGATATTTAAATGCTGACATGAACAGCGAAACGCTCAATCTAACTGTACGAGCCGGCTAAAGTCGCACTGGCTGTTTCATCAACACAGCTTACAGATGAACGAGCCTTTTGTGGTCAGGTTTTTTTTTGCTACGGCCACAAAGAGCAAACAGGCGCTAGAGGACACAACGGTAATCCGTTGCAAAAATATTTACAGAAAAACGAGTATGATTTTGTTTTTTTTTTTTTTTTTAGTTGGTCATGTTTACCGTTTTGTGAAAAGTTAATGATTTACGTTGTGGAATAAGAATGCGCATTGTTTGGAACAACATCGATCGGAAACATTGCTTAACAATGGTAAAACGGTGTCGACCAACGACGAGATTGTGTTGTAAACTAGTTCAAATGTTTTTAACCAGAACTAAACCGGAGCTCTGCATATCTGAACCGCCGAACCGAAGTGGACCAGGCCATAATGCGATTCCACATCCTGGTCTGTGTCAGTAATACACAGTGCCCGATTTACGGTAGACATGTCGCTAAATTATTTACTCTACACGAGGCGGTTTTCGCAGTTCTTGACGTGCACAATATTTTTCCGCTTTATTCTTTGCTTAAATCGTTAAACCTAAACTTTAATAGTTTAAGGTAATTTCATCATGCAAAAATGATTAATCACTAAACAAAGAGTTTATCTTTACTCTATGTCCAACGACTGACATAGAGAACCAAAAAGAAGCTGTCTATGTTATTTACATGACATTAAATAAATATGAGATATTTTAACCAAAAGACACAAACAAAGAACAAACGAATCAAACCAAAATGTTGAGTGAAGTACAACAATTATTTTCGAAAAACAAATTTTCAAAACAATGTTTATGAAGTGGCGATTCATAATCAATGCTCTGTGTTGATGCTCTGATCTTTTTTATGCAATACCTTTACCTTCTCAGAGGTAAATTGGAACCAGTGCAGTTTGCATAAGTTTTATAAGGGGATTTTGGTTAATACAACATCGCAGCACTGTTATTTCACACCTGCAGACCCATTACACACAATATGAAAGCAATTTTTCATGTTGGAATAGGGATGAATACTATATTTTATGAAGAAGTAACTTTCATTTTAGTTATTCTTTTCACAAAAAAATAATTCATTTCAACATTCAACATGTAACAAAATCTGTCGCAGTCGTACCCTCGAAATTTCCTTACCACCGTCCACTTATTTAAATTCTAGTACCGCTTCGTCCAACAAGTTAAGAGCGAAAAACGGAAGTCGGATTTAAAAATCAACTAAAACTATTCTCCTCAAAGAGAAACTTGGCAGTTGTGACAATTTTTGGCTAATTAAACGGTTTGAGACTTTGAGATCGTTTTTTGTTTTTGCCAAAAATCAGAAGACGCTAACTTTGCGTGGGCTTAAGTGGCATCGGAGTAGAGCTAAATGGGTCCATGCAGATTTTCAGCAGCACCGATTTATACCATTTTTCTGCAGATGGCTCGTCGCAACAACGAATCCCGTCTTTTGATTGTTTTTTATTTTAAATCTTAACGGTACGTGAAATAAATAAATAATTTCTTGTTAACTATCTGAATAACCTACAATTAATTCTGTTAAAAGAGGAGAAAGAAAATCCCGCAACAACAGATGAACGTTTTGCAGCCTGACAAACAAACCATTTACAAAAGTATATTAAAGACAAAGGCCTTGTTATTACAATGTTGTTTTTGCATATAGTAAAGGAACGTCACCTAAATGTAGGAAACTATTATTATAATTGCTATACGCATCTGCTTAACAGATTTACAGCGTACTGGTAATTTATCTACTCTTGTAGGGCACAATATAACAAATATACTTTTAGCAGAGGTCTATTTATTTATATCTCCATTGAGAGATCTGCAGTCGATAAAGCTTTCCTGATTAGCCGGTGTGTAATCTACCAACTATTTCGGGACTTAATGGAACGATTCATTTATAAGTGCTTCAGCGCTAGAAGACCTGCTGTGAGATTGTAGCGATGGCAACTAATCTCAATGTTGACCATGGTAACAAACAGAAAAAAAAACAAAAAAAAAATCAACAAACGGATATATAACTCACTGCGATTGCGTATGCAGATGAGAATAAATAGAAATATGATTATGTTTGATATGCAAGGATATTCTAAAACAGAACAAATCAGTACTTTTATGAATAATAATAATAATAATAATAATAATAATAATAATAATAATAATAATAATAATAATAATAATAATAATGTGTTACGAAGTAAACAAGCATAGCTGATCGAGATTGGATTCTTGGAGACCCAGTGACTGATCTGCCTTAAACGTAGATCCGAATTGCACTGTAAGACGAGGTCAC
The DNA here is from genome assembly GCA_018389105.1 of Nautilus pompilius. Lineage (NCBI taxonomy): Eukaryota > Metazoa > Mollusca > Cephalopoda > Nautilida > Nautilidae > Nautilus > Nautilus pompilius. Next base: position 1,893,873 of record JACATO010000342.1, on the reverse strand, counting down.
ACCAGAAAAGGATCCCATTGGCACGATATCTGCAAAGTGAAAGTAACGTAGAAAGTTTCAAAGATGTCGTCACCATTCTACAATAAATTCTTTCACGATTCCAACACGGGAGCCCTGCACATGAAGACTCGCCGCACCTCTTTTTCGGCATATCACCATTAACACGTAGCCGATTTTTTGTTGTTGTTGTCGTTGCTAGCTTATTTTCCATAATGTCAGAAATAGAAGCCACATTCTTTATTTAGCATTATTTGATTTTTTTTTTTTTTTTTTAAATGAAACCGCTATTTGTCTAACTCGGAATTAATGTCGGCTTCTCCGAGTTATCTTAGGATGATGCACCGCTGTTTCGCTACGGTATGACCAGTTAGACATTGGGAAGACCTGCTCTCGATGTGCCATAGTTCAGCAGACAAACAGGAGGGGGTGGCTCTACGCCTGATGGTCTCCTAATGGTTTCCTAATCAGAATATATATATATAAGACAGCATCATAAACCAGGAGAGGCTACCAGAGCATATTTTAGACTCGATACTTCCCCTTAAATTAAAATGGAGTCAGCAGCCGTAACGTCACCAATATCGGTACAAATATTTACAAAAGAGTAGATAAATTTGTGCTCGGAAAACCTGTTGAACTATAACATTTTTTTTTTTTTTAAAGAAAAACTTTTCGAAAATTTCAATAATTACATTTTAAAAAAATAATAATATCGGTCGTACAGATCCGCTAATTTTTATTGCAATTGATAAAATTATTGTCAAATTTTAAAAATAAAATTCAGTAGTAGCCGTTTACTGAAAATTCGATATATAATAATAATAATAATAATAATATTAATAATAATAATAATAATATTTTACAGTGTGCCATAAACAGTTTTTCCTTCTCTTTTATCCTTTTAAATCACTTGATTATTTGTATAAATTTTCCTAAGAGAAATAAAGTAGTGAAATCCCGACAGAATGTAGCAAATCTGTTTTTCCAAACCGCTCTGGTATTTATCTCTCAGGATTTATGCTGGAAAACTCTCGGCGTAATGGATTTTCAATTTGTGACCGGTTAGCCGTGTGTACACAACTTCGGTAAGGATGTTCTTGAAGCGGAGGAATAATTATAAACGGCACCCCATCACTGCCGTGTACGCCGCGAGGACGACCGACTACAGTTTGAAGTGAAGGGTTGTAACAGCCTCCCTCCCTCCCCGAGAGTTGATAGAGACGTGTTTTCTAACCAGAATGGATGAATCACAGCTCGGAAGGCGTCGTTACTCCGCACTTCTCCGCTAATATCCATTATAGACTGAGCCGACTTGCGCAGCTACGTGTAGTTTAATGCGAGCTTCTTCTTCTCTCTCTCTCTTTTTTTTTTTTTTTCCTTCTTCCAGTTGACAAAGAAATAAAGAAAGAAAGGAAACAAAACACGCGGAGAGGCCGGTAAATTGTCTACCTGAAGACGAGGAGAGAAATATGTTTAGAAAGGCAAAAAAAAAAAAAAATATATATATATATATTAACTTCCAGTAATTTTCGGTATTTGCGGCACGGAAGCAGCTCGTCACCCCAGATCTTATTGATTAAAGTGTCGCGGCGATCAGCTCCAGAACGGGAAGTCAAGACCTCGCGCCACTGCAATTATGGACGGCGGTGTTATGCCAAAGTTTTCCAGGAATCGCCGCCAAATGGGTCCGCATCCGCGCAGAAACGTTTCAGGTGGAGATCGTCGAACCATAGCAGGCTGAAACACTTACGACGACCACGTGGTATTGCCGACATAAGACATATATACCCATTCTAGTAAAACAATACGTAAACTAAAAATCAGAAATAAATAAATACCATGAGAATGAAATTGCATAAAAAATTTCTCCCCTCTGAAAAGCAACAGAAATGAAGAAACGAGGTCGGTCCGGGTGGAGGGGAAGCACCGGGTACTTTTTGTGCTGGCGCCAGTTTCCGGTGTCATCACCCCCTCCCGTGACTAGTGTTTCTGGTCCCGGCCTACGTTAATTGTTGGTCCTGTACACCAGAAGATATGGAAAAGCAACAGATGAATACAATTAATATCGGCTAAGACGTTAAAAATCTCGTCAACCCTCTTATCCCCAATGAAATAAATCTATTTTAGAAAATACACGGATCAGCCATATTTATCCTGTACGTTACCTCAAAAGATTTATTTTGCGAAATCACTCCCACCCGCCTTCAGAACGGTATGGCAGTCCGGTGGTTAACCTGTTAGGCCGCTAAGGTCGAAGGGACCGAGTTCGAATCCCGCTCCAAACCGGCTTACTTTGACGTACCCCACTTACCATGGTTTCTTCTCATTCTTACCGGCGGCGTGGATTCTTCTGAACATGAAGAATTCTAAAAGGGGGACGTTCGATGTATCGGCCGCTGTTCTGGCGACTCTTTACAATCTTGGAAGGATCTGATCTCCCACCAAGTACTATTTCGGGCAAGACTACGTCTCGTCGGTGTTTTCAGGGAGAAAAAAATTTCCTTTTTAAATGAAAGCGAATAAAATTATAATTTCCTGCCGACTTGTTTGCTGAAAAATCACCAAGTCATTACAAGAAAGGTCATGCGCAACAGTATCACAATTAAAACTGTCATTTTATTTTAGTTGTTTCCCACGAATGTGGGCCCAATAACGTTTTTATTTCTAATTTGCACAATGTTTTTAGATAAATTAAGAAAATGTTTTTATTGAACTCACGCTTGTGGTCTTCAAAGTCGAGAAATTGTCGCGCAACCCATTTACTATGTAAGTACACGATCCTTAATCTCGTAATAAAGATGGAGATCCGCAACTACCAGTAATCGGGAAAGCGTACAAAAAAAGAAAAGAAAATATTTGGCTATTTTTTTTTAATTACTCAAGATAAAAAGTCATCAAATTATTTTTAAAAAAAACAGCAAAATCATAAACAAAGTTTTGAATAAATAATTAAAATGCGCGAAACATTATTATACATTTATTGCAATGTCGCACTGCTAAAGCGTGTTATTTTACATTGTATTTATTATAAAATGACAGTACTGGACATAGTAAAATCCTTGTACAAATGTCTTCCTGAAATGTAGGTAACATCGCATATTCAGTTCAACACAAAACGCCAATTAATTCGTTCCTCTAGTCTGGGGAATGCGCCTCTGATAAAATAAGTAAAGTAAAAACTGACGTGGTATACGGAGGGTTAAATTCAGACGAAATACGTTATTGTAGCGATGCTAATAAAATCGTAGTTACGTACCATAAGCTTCTTGAAGACTTTGACAAGAAAAATTTTATTATAAAATTACAAAAGTATTTTTTACAATATACGTTGAATCTCTCAAGAATGAAGTTGTTGTTGTACACTTGAAGTAAACGATAATCAACTGAAAAAACAAGAAAGAGCCTAAAATAATTCAGAAATCAGTAAGAGCGCAGCAAGGATATAAATGTTTTCAAAGTTCTCTCGTCAGGTGATATAAACGATGAAATTTGTTAAACATTGATTTAGCACTTTATTTTAATGTTTTTTTTTTTAAATTATATATAAACCACAAAAAAGATAAAAAGATAAAATAAACTAGACTATCTATGTAATACCTACAATAGAAGTACCTACAAAATTTATTTTTATTTTTTGCTGCTATCCTTTCTTTTCTTTCGTATCTCTAGAATTTTTCACAATGTAAGAAAACGGTAATCGGAAAACATTAAGCTTCTCTCTTTACATCACAGAATTATTCCAACAAAAATTTCTGCTGGCGATTTACTAGAATAAAATAAATGTAGCAGTTTAATAAAAAAAACAACAACAAACAAACAACAAAGTGTTCGTACCAGAAAAACTGGGAAACTCAGTGTTGCAGAGTTGTTCTCTGGTTATATATGTTCACGTTGCTAGAGGCAAAACACAAATCTAGAAGCATTCATATATTTAACGTGGAAGTTTTATATGAATCGTACAGTCAGAAGACCGTGCGTTTATATTCCGGGAATTCCATCTATTCACTATCATGAAATATTCTATATAATTGTATTAAAAAATGTTTTTTTAAGTATGAACGGAAAGTAGACTATAAGTGGCTAAATCTTCAATGAAGGTTAAGTGTAGGATTTTTCTTTTAGGAAAAAAACTAAAAATGCAAATAATTTCAATCGCCATCTCTTTTTAAGTTTGGAAACGTAAGATGATAACGAAATGCATCGACATTAAGGTTTCAGTAATTTTTTATCTGGTTCATCAATTTTTGTTGAATTATTGTTTTATAGCTTTATATTTGCGCAAAAAGGTTAGTTTTGTGGACATAATGATCATTACAAAGTCATGTGAACATTTGAAACTTTTATTGCAATGGGACGGATGAAGCATCCACTCCCTGTAACGATAAAGTAAAGCTGCTGCTGCTGCTGTCGGGAAGAGTTTGACTAGTGATCATATAAACAACGTCAGCTTCCGTCAGCATAAGCTGTAGTTTCGATCAGGCAAGTATAGAAAATGCAAATTTATGCCAAAATTTTCAGAAAAAAAAATATCACGTCACTCTATTTATCTTCCATGAGCAAAACATAGGCGCGTTGTTTTTTTTGTTTTTTTTTTAAAGTTCATGTAAAAATAATAACTGTCACCGAAAATTTAAAATGCGTAAATCAGAATTGTAAAAGTCTGCTGACAGAAGCACGACTGAAGTTATCTGATACAGAACTTCACTCGTTTGAATGAACTGAAGCTATAAAAAGCCGCAGCGAAATATTTCTGTTCTCCTGGATTGGATAAAATATGATCTGATCCAACAGATACTCCACTCTCCATTATTCAGTCTTTTTTTCAAATCCGATTGTTTTAGTAAAACACTCAATTGGTAAATTTAGAATTTTTATCAAATCAAAAACTAAATTTTATTACATGCTCGATATATATATATATTTAATGTTTAGTTGAAGCTGTTGCTGAGAAATACAGATAAAACTATACTTGATTTAAAAAAAAAAAAATTATAAAGACCAGTCGCCAACGCCTGAACTTGAGGAATATAGTAGTTACTCTCAGCACTGACGCTTATCTGAATAGTCTAAAGATGAGAAAATAAAAAAAGGAAGAAACTGTCCATGTAAAACGGTAGAATGATAGTGTTGCAGCGTTGATTTTGACATGTCTAGAAAGAAACCCAGTGTGTGTGGTTGAAAAATGAGTGATAAATAAGACTTTAAAAAAGCAGTATGTCTGAAAAAAAGGGGGAGTGGGAGGAGACAAACCTTTGTATAGGTTACGGTGTATAAAGAATGCCAAAATAAGAAGAATTTTAAGGTGGGAAAACGCGTTTCACCAGGCGAAGAGAGAGAGAGAGAGAGAGAGAGAGAAGAGAGAGAGAGAGAGAGAGAGAGAGAGGAGAGAGAGAGAGAGAGAGTGTGTGTGTGTGTGTGTGTGTGTACTTACTGTGAGAATTTACACTTAGCACATACAGTTCATTGCCGAGAAACATACATTGTTTGCTTTTATATTAAACACGATCAATTATACTAAAACAGTTCAGGTGAAAGTAAAGAACTAAAATAAAAACAAATGAACTATTATAATGTGAGGTATCATTAGAAGAAAAAAAAATAACAAATTAATTTGTTAATTTACAGAAAGGGAAAAAAAACAAACAAAAAAAACAACAACAACCATCTGTGACGTCATGAATTCTTGCTTCAGAAGAATAACAACATCACTAATTATAAAATCGCCATAATATTCTATCACGAAGTTTTCTAAAACCACCTGAAATATAGCGACGACCTTTAACTGAAAATGATAATGTATTCTCTCTGAATTTAAAGATGTATATGATTATTCTGTTTTGTCATTTTTTTTCCTACAGATTCAACCTCGGAATCATGTGATACTTTCAAAGAATTACACAAATTTTATAGTACAACATTCGAATTTTACTCTATATCCCGAAATAACACCCTTTTTAATGGCATCATGCGCAGCAGCTTTATTGGAGAATCAGATATCTAATTTCCAAAGTAAGACTGTCACTTGGATTCAATGAATTCATCACTTTAAACAGCGATTTGCTAGTTTAAAAAGTCACTCACTAGAAATTCCACTTTGGTAAAACTTTCAGTTTACCAAACAATAAAGAATTTGCTATTATTTTTTTAATTATTTTATCAAATGTAAATTAAGAGTTTAATTGACGAAGATAGGATCTGCTATTTAAATAATTAAAATATTTTAAAATCCATTATTTTACACTGTGAAATGTAACAAGTAACTGAAAAGACGTCCTCGATAGTTGGTTAATTAATACTAACAGTTTTGATTAACGTAAAAAAAAAATTGGTGAAAGCATTCGTTTTTCCTGGGAGCCTTTTTATGAGCCATAATGACATCTCTGGCTATCTGTTACAACTAAACTAAACCAACATAAAAACCTCCAAACCATAGATAATATTAATTAAAACAGTAAAAAATGTCAATAAATATATTTTACTTTAAAACATATTATGAAGCAGATGTCAAGCTCAGCAGTTATCTTGCTATCATATCAGAAGTTTTAGAGACAATTTTTATTATTTTAGATTGCTGCTGTTTAGATTTATTTCATTTAAACAAAATTGGCCATAATAAATAAATAAAAAATTCATTAGAATAGGTGTTATGTAGTAAATTTATGTTAAAAATAATTAAATAAGACTAAAGCAAAATTTGAAGGAACCTACAGAAACACATTTTAGGCATTTAAATTTACATATAATTTTTTCGGTTATACAAATTAATTATTAGCATATTTTTAATTTGTTTGAATAAATTTTACTGCTTTATGAAAAAAATAGTAGTGGAAAAACACATTTTTAATGTCTAAGTACTTATATAAAATCTATCTTCAACAGTAAATATCCTATAAACATGTACTTTACTTATCTTTATTAAAAAATAGGAGTCTAGTGAAATAATTTATGTACATTTCTAAACTGATCTACTTTCATTTGTACAGTTTTATATAGCGATTATGCATCTAATGGTAATAAACTTTAAATCTTAAAATGGTTTTGGTTTTAAATGCCTTGAAGAAACTAAACGCAGCATACAGTAATAAAATAACATAAATTACTATTACAATTATTTGATACAGATGTAAAAAGTGCTATTTTGTGTTTGTGTACGTCAATGTTCTTCGTTCTTAAAAGCAAGAATCGCTAGAAAAAATAAAACGTTATGGTTTTTGGCAAACAAAATAAATTGTCGTCTCTAGTTGTTTTAACGATCATGTAAACATGTGATAAAAAAGGTATTACTAAATAATTTTTTACCCTTGTAGTTTGTGTTCATCATTTCTTGACTTCTTGGTTGTTCTAAATAAAGTAAACGTCGAGTAAGGGCACTAAGGCCTTATATTAATGCAAATATCGACATTTCTAATAATTTATTTGATGACACTAATAAAACTTATTTATATGCTATAATAAGTTGATTTATTAGAAAGTCGACATAGTTTAGAATTACTGTTAATGGTAGTTACTCAGTTATACAATGCTGATATATTTGGATCTGCAGTTTTCTTCGGTTGGCTATATAATGAAACATAGTTAATCTTTTATAGTGCAAACTCTAAATTAACACGAGAAATAAATACCCATGTCAGGTCAGGTGGTAAACTTTTACCATTGTACAACTTTCATTAACGTCTTTTACTAATCTACTGTCTAGATGATAAATAAAAATAAAGTAGACCAGGATTGTTTACAAGATACATGGCTACAATACCAGTAACTTTTAATTAAACGTATAGATAAGATATAATCTACGTCATATGCTTTCATGCTAGAATCGAGGCTCATAGTATATGACGTCATTTATAGCTCATCTATATGTTCATTTTATAATTACTGCTAACGTAGCAACTAGCCCCGTTTCGCTTAATATACATCATATTTTCCTTCCAAAGAAGCAAAGAAAGACAATAAACACCAAATATATATACAATTAATTGCATATGATGAAAAAACAGACGTTTTTGATTTTTAGAAAACAATTCCTTCCTTTTACAGTAAATCTAAATTAAAAATTTTAAACTCCAACAAAAATATAAAATGAAAAAAAAAGATTAATAGAGAGAGAGAGAGAGAGAGAGAGAGAGAATATACTTGTACATGTTTATTCTGGAACCATATATTGCACTGGCAATATGATTTAGGTTAATACTTAGTGGTAAAGCCTTTAGTCATATAAAAAACTAGCCTGTTTCTAACACATTGTTTGTACGAGATCAGCAATCATGGCCTGAGAGACTGCAGCCCATACCTGGCATGAAATCTGCATTAGAGAACTGGAAAGTGGTCACTTTCACTGGGATCGCTCAAGAAAACATGGAAAATTCGTAATAGCCCCCTTTATTTATTTTTTTTCCATTTTTGCGTTTCAGGATGGAGTGAGGTGGACCACCATCCTCCACAAATTACCGCTCTCTGTATTTAGATGGGCTTCGGTATGGGCAGGAAGAAGTCTCTATCAGATAATTTGATATACTGTTGTTACAGTTCTATCGAAAACCACCAGCTGCGGCGGTCCCAGTGGCTCAGATTGCCACCCCGCACTATGGCAGACACATCGCCCTTTTTATCGTGGCTTGCGGAGGTTTCAGTAAATATTCCAAGGCTGGACGCTGCCAGAGACCTAAAAGGGCCATTGTTTGAGAACTCTGAAACCTGCATTCACGGAGACAATGCGAATGTTCCAAAACCCAGGGAGGCGTGGTAGTATCCGCTTTGCCCATTGTAGTCGACGACGGAAAATTGCATGAGGGGGGAAAAGTGGTATGCGCTTCGCTATTTTCCCTTTATACGCGACGCTGCGCTGTAGAGACAACATCTGCTGTCTCTGATGGATTTCTTCATACGTTCCCATTTGCAGACGCCTGTTTGGATTCAGTTTCCAGGCGTTTCTTCAGAGCAAGATGTATCCTTTTTTGTTGGTTTTGGTTGTAAGAAGAATAAATAAACCAACAAGATACTCGCTTGAAGCTAATAAAGTGTTAAAAGCATTTATTTAGAACAGCATTAGTAACTATAGCCACTTATTTACTTCGTTTACTTTCACAATTTTTGTTATTAGTTCATGTGGTCCACGATGGAAGAATTATGATTTAATGTTACGAATATATAGTTTATCATTCCCTTTTGTTTGTTAAACGAGTGTTCGTGTGTGAGACTGTGCTTCTGCTAAGCTGGCGAATATTTAACTCGTTAAAGTAAAAGCAAATTCAAGAATAATATTTAAGAGAGAGAGAGAGAGAGAGAGAGAGAGAGAGAGAGAGAGAGATGGAGAGATAGATAGAGAGATGACGTCAGTTCAGAGAGAGAGAGAGAGAGAGAGAGATGATGTCAATACAGAGAGAAAGAGAGAGAGAGATGATGATGATGTCAATACAGAGAGAGAGAGATGATGATGATGATGATGTCAATACAGAGAGAGAGAGAGAGAGAGAGAGAGAGAGAGAGTATCAAACAATAAACCGAAAAAACAAGAAGAATAACAACGAAAAATAGTTTGCTTAGCGAATCTAATCCGATTTCTTTGTTGGCGGAATACAAACAGCGAGGCCCAAACACGTTAATGTGGCGGCTCGACCGCCCTTCACAGAACCGTTGACTTAATTCCTGAGCTGATCTTTAGAAAAACAACCCCAATCTCGCCAAACCTTCCCGGAAAAAAGAGAGGAAATGACATCGAAGCCTTTACTTTTCACTCTCTTGCTGTATAATGTATTTTCCTAAATTACAGAATCAGTGAGACGAGTAGCGCTCTGCGGGAAACAAATAAATAAGCAAGAAAAAAAAAAAACAGGAGATACTAAATCTGTTTTAAAAATCAATTTGCATAATTCAGAATTCTTAATCGTATCATAAATGATATCAAAGAGAAAGTCAGACGGATTTTCAGATATTGCGTTTTTACTGTAAAGCGACTAACCGCTCGTCTGCGCCGATAAATCTGTAAAATTTCTGTACTTACATTTTTCTTTCATTGATTATTGGGATAAATATAATTAAAAGTTAGATTTTTTTTCATATTTTGCATTTTAACTTATCTCAACGCCAATTACAGAATAATTACGACTTGACGAGGTAATCATAATCATTAAACAAAATTTGAGAAGTGTATTTCTTAACGATTTCCGATACTTATTGTTCAATTCGAGGTCCCCAAATTCGCTTGGTTTCAAAGCAGTCCGAATGAAAGAAAAAGAAATATATGCTTTAATTGGTTACAACTTCATCTTTGAGCAGAATATTGTCCAGAATTATTGTAGAGCAGCCGATTTTAATCAACAATACCCAAGTGCCTCGGATTTGACTAGAAAAAGAGCAACACTTGCCTCATCAAAATACTTATTAAAACTTGAATTATATATATATATAAAAGTCTAGCTAGAAATACAAGAGCAGAAGCTTAGTAATGTAGACGGGTTTAAAGAAGTATGACCAAGATTAGATGTTGAAATACTCTTAGGCTGATTACCGCTGCTGGTTTTAATGATCTATTCTGCAAGGAAATTAGGAATACAGCAACAATCTACGGAATTTTGTTTAATTTTTTTGTTGAGTGTTGACGTCGTCTGCAAAGGTGAATAAGTGCTCAGAAATTACACGATATTCGACTTGACTCTTTTGCCCAAACTCGTTTGAAGTAACGGTGCATCATCAAGCGATGACTTACGGCGAATGTTCTTTGGATATGACGCACAGTGCACTCGAACAATACAGTAGAACCAGCCGGAATCAATTCATTTTAGATTTATTATCGTTTTTTTTTCCATTTAGTGCGATAATACAGCAACTTCAGTTAATCATTCAGCTACTGTTGATTTTAAACGTTAATCTATTTTTTTTACAGCATTGCACAGAAAAAAACAAAACAAACACAAGTACTTATTGTCGATGATTTTCAGAGCAGGTGGGTAAAAAAAAATTAACACTGAATGAGACAAAATGAAATCCGTTAATATTTATCGCCAGTAAAGCACGAGGAAGAAGGAGACATTACTGAAAATAGATTCCGCATCTTATACACGGGGTACCTTTCCTGTTTTGATAGAACTGACTGATAATTATTATTTTGAAGACAGCTGCTACGAACCAGGACTAAGTATGTAAAAAAAAGTAACAAAGCGATTTTAATAAACCAACGAGGTAACTCTCGTAAAATGTATCTTTTTTTATACCAAAATTAATCCAAGAACACGTTTTGCATTTAAAAATAGTGCATATTATTAATGGTGTCTAAGAAAAGTTGTCTAATAGTGATGTCACAAAATAATTCCTATTTACCAGATACGTATTTAAAAAAAAAATCATGTGGATTTTATTTTAACTTAATTAGTACAGTAACATTTTAACAAAACTTATAGAAACTTATTAGAACAACACTGATTTCAAAGATATACATTTATTTTTTTATATGTATCTGCAATAACTTCGAAAAGTTTATTTTCGGTATTTTGTACGACTAGCTCTTGTTAGATGTAGAGCTTATACATGTCTAATATATCTTATTATCGATGGTGATCTGGCCCAGGTTTTTCCAAAAAAATTATAGGTATCAAAAAATTTTCAGTAGGATTCATATCGAGATTTTATATAAGTTCCTAATGGGATGCATATTCATACTCTGTGAGGTTCAGGGAAAAACCTGATATATATATATATTATATATTATGTGTTATAAACTGTAGTAGTTATAAATGTATTTAATGTTGTCTATATTCTTGCAGGATATGATGATTGCGGCCGAGAAAAACTTGACCAAAGATACGCAAACAAATATTCCAAAAGATGAATATGTAACTATAATGTTTTATCCTCGTAAAAAATGACCACTCATTGCTTCGAATCTGCTTTGGATAGGCCATTTGCAATACATCAGCTTTCACATGCGTTCGGCATCGAACTTGCAAGATAAAACACACATTAATTAATTAATTAAAAAATGAACAAAACACCTTTTTATTATAGACATATTACTAAAAAGGTGGGGTTTTCTAGACTTGTCTTTTGCTCATTCCTATTTTCTTTTTTTGTGAACATTTTAACCTTTATTTTACTTATAAGCAAATTAAACCAAATTAAATCAGCCTATAAATATTTGTGTAATTTATCAAAAATATCAGCTACAAAGACTTGTCATGATCACTGTTTCTCGCCATCAGAATAATGGCGTACTAAATCTAAGTATCTTCTCGTTTTTGTTTTTGGTAGAACGCTTTATTACATATTTCTAAACCAGTTTAATATAAAGGTTGTAATTATACATTAGTTTTAACGCATTGCATAACATTCGACCATTAAAAATGCTTTTTTAAAAATAGTTCACAATTTTGACAAAAGAAAATTAATTTTTTTTCTATTTACGTTGCTTCTCGCGCTGCTACATTTTAAATGCGAATTTCTCAAGTTTTGTTGAAGACTTATAGTAAATATTATCGACAGCGGTAGCGGTAATCGTTTAGAATAAATGAATAAAACCACGTCAATGTTCGGTTATTTAGTTGAATGCAGATTTTATCTTCTGTTGAACTTCATTTTTTAAAATTCTGTTCATTGTTTCTTTGCAGTTGCGAAGCTGTAGACGAGTTTCCTTTTTATTCTTTATTTATTTTTCTGATAATTCACAGGTAAATTTGTGTTTAACTAACGTTATTTATTCCCATGTCATAAAAGCCACAAAGACTTCCCATGATGTTTCTATTAGTCTTTTTTTCCTATTCTCTCTGAGAACAGGTCAAATGAGCCAAGGTAAGCTACCATTTATTTTAAAAGTAAGTTTACTGATGCATATTCAGAGAACTAGTGTAAAATCCCATTCTGTAAGGAAACTCAAAATAAAAGGTCCATTTAAAAACCTTTGGACGTTTGCTTTTTTCATATTAAAAAAAAAAGATATTTATTTATTGACATTTTGCGTATTATAAATGAATGCGTTAAAGAAAATATTCAACCGACATCTACGGATACATTTATTTAACGATAAACAAGATTACGTGAAATTCCTCATCTGAAAAGATAAATAAAGGCTAGGAAGCAACACTGTTCAACGAGCATAGCAACCAATGAAATAATGTCAGATTTTATTTCTGTATAAGGAACAAGACATATGTTTACACTATATTAATTAAAATAAAGCGCTGTTTAAAGTAGGTGTGCCATGTTGGGAGAGAAAAAACTGACGTTGTCAAATTCTAAGCACTCTTTTAAACGTTCACTTAAAATATGCTAATTGTTGTATAGAAGACACATCTCAAATTACTAATTGCGTACGTACGTGTAGCGTGCTCTCCATAAACCGTAGACGACTTACGGAATTTTGCAGTAGTAGTGTAGTAATATTAATTTTTCTACGAGCTGGAACACTTTATGTAATCGTTTTGTAATACTAAAAGTAGCGTGGTCTCTCTTAGGGAGAGACATTTAAAGTCAGTGTCATGGTCATAGATGAAAAACACGTAAAGGATTTAAAAACCTATGAAATGGTTTCCATCCCATTTTTCGCATGTATCGGTTCTTAAATCTGTTGCTAAAAGGATAATTAAAGTCCACAAAGTTTTAACGTATCACGACGATTTATCATTTGGTTTCACTGATGAAACACTAAACACAAATTAGCAGTTGCACACTACAAAATAATTAAGGAAACATTCCAATTTTCCGCATAAGACCGTACTGTACTTCTTATATCCCTTGAAGTGAAACTAAGAAACTCAGAACCTACGCAAACACTGTCGAACAAGCCTTCGCACAACCAATCGCCTCGTCACAGCGGTGTCGCACATGAAGATATTAGCTAGCGATCTTTCTAACCCTCCGGATAACACTTTGGTCTGTATCTTACTCATATTACCTGGAGCGCATGTGCAGGCCATCCTAGAAGCTTTAGTATTTATATTGAACTGACTGTATATTTAGTCAACACATTCGTAGCGACACGGTTTTGTCGTTACAAAGAGTTATATTAATGAGGCAGGTAATGCGTCAGTTTGAAGAGAAGTGATGTAGAAGGGTTAAAGGAAAACTATTGTGTCCCAGACATACTGAAATTTACGGGGTGTTTAGATTTTCTGTAGTTTCCTTACTAGCGGAAATGTTTTCATTTATGGAGTAACTTCATTTTGCATAACCACCGTTCCTCTAACCGAAAAACGTTAAACAATCTTTTCTAAAGCACAATACAGCGACAAGTGCAGCAAACCTTGGGAAGCTGACGGAATGCATTTTTTTGCTGTTCTCTGTAATTCATCAGTTATACTATTTGTCAGGTATGTGGTTCGGAGCCAGGATCTGGTTGTTTTAAAAGAAAAAAAAACAAAATAGCGTACACTTATTAAAACAATATCTGGATATTGTGGCATAAACTGTTCGATTTATCGAGGATAAAACACGTTCGCTCAATTAAAAAAAAACTGACAATAAAATTTGACGTGTGGAGTACATTTAACCGGACGCTTGGAATTTTTCTCGATGCATTTAGTAACGCCGTGATGGCATCACCCTCACAACATGAAGTTACATGACTTTCAGAAGAGAATAGAGCCGGGCTGTTCGGGGGACGTTTGACGTACTCATCTGCGAAAGCTTGAGGCAGTTCCAGAATGTTGTCAACAGAACGCGAACATCGCCCAAGGCGCCCCGAGAGTTTATCCCAAAGGTGTGTTTAAAGTGACTGGGTGCGTGGCAAAGAATTTATCGTAAAATGTTTAAAGATTTCTATTAAAAACCAACCAGACATTTTTTTGCAAGACAAAAGGAAATCGGTTGGAAGTTTTAAGGAACTATGGGTTCCTGAAACGACTGTATGGATGACTTTATTCGGCTAGAAGTGAGTTGCTCAATCATGTCCAATATATGGCGAAACCCAAGCAAATAAACATAGAGCGCAGCTGTTTTGCTGAAGGAAATCTTCAGATATTACTGTAATCATAAAGAGATTAATGTAGAAAACGGAATTACATCAATCCTTTTTCTTCCTTTTCATTTTATCTATATAAAATTTGATTTTACGTTGCCAAATAAAGTGAACAACGACTTTTACAAAATGTTAAGCCCCCTATTTTACTCGAAGAATGTCCATTATGAGCCGGATTTTACGCAAGCAATTCTATTTTTGCTTAGTTATTGTCGCTCCTGATAGCTCCTTTCCTCGCATATCCATTGAAAATTTTACGTAGGATAGTCTCAAATTTGACAAAAAGACAAAATAGTCTTTGCAAATGTCTTCAGTCACATGTGGAAGTGATCATTTTCTGCAATGCGGTACATCAGTCAGTGACAGAATCAGTTTGGCGTAATAATTCTTCCTGGCATGTTTTCTTCTCTCTTCTTCTTCAGCAGCCGGGCGCCGACTGAGTTTTCTCCGAGAACTTTGATTTCCTCTTAAAGATAAAAATAGAGTTCTAGCAGAAAATTTTAGTAGGTTACTGCGTCCCAGCCACTACAAGTTGCCTTGCGTATGTGTGCTACCGGAGCACAGTGGAATGGAAGAGAGAATGTGCATGGTTCGATGCCTACTTTCACCATTATAAAAAAAAAAAGTTTATACGTAAATTATGCCGTCGGATATACATCGTTGGCACCGTCATGTCGTGAAGGGCAACGACAACATCAGTCAATAGAGCTATCTCCAAATGTCCAGAATACAGCCTTTTACAGACGTTCGAAACAAGTTTCACCATTAACATCTTTTACAGTCTAATTTACAATGATACAAAGATAGAATTTTTAAAAGTAATAATGGATATTAATTAAAGCTTTTCAAACAGTGATTATTAAGAATCTCACCGGCTGACTCACGAATTTAGACAGCCTCCAATACCGCTTACCATGACGGATTTTATAACTTGAAATTAAAGTTTTGTTAGTTTTCCATGCAAAGTTAATTTTTTCACTTACGTATTATTCTGCAGTTGATTTTAAAAGCACTGATAAAGGGGGAAGCTCTCATTATCTACGAAAATAAAGCATCTTCTTTGTCCAATTTTGGGAGCGAAAAGCTGAAGCACGGAATAAAAGATAAGTATCGAGTGAATTACACACCCTGAATTATCAGCAGTCTTAGATCAGTAGGCCAAGTTTATGGATGCTACCTAATGAGGCAGACATAACTGTCGAATTAGTGTTGGCTATAATCCACAGAATTTCCAGAAACTCGACTCAGCGTGAAGCCAAACGGAATATTTGGCTCCATGCATTCTGTTTTCAAGCAAAAAATAATTATAATAAAGCCGAGCCAAGCCGTCCGTGGACTTTTGCTTCTTTTTATTTTGTACCTTTTCTCTAAAATTAATAACGCACGATTTATTACTTCCAAAAATAACGAAATGTTATATTAAGTATTTCCGTGTCAGTAGATAGTATAGAAATTACATAAGGTTTACTGTAGTCATCTTTCATATTATATCAGTAATAAATTTCTGCTCCATGCAAAATATTTGAGTCATTTATGAATATTGTGTGTCAAGGAAGTTTCTCTCCCCGACATCTCTAAAGATGTGTGACGGATATTTTAAATTTATCTTTTTGTAAATAATTCATGGAGCATAAAGAATATACCATTTTCTTTTCCATTCCCCCAAACCTGTTTATCGTATTAAGGGACGCTGGAGTTTGCCTTCTTTTTCTAAAACACAAGGTTTATAATAGACAACAACAAGCATATTAGAAGAAAGAAATCAAAACAAACAATGGTTTTTGCTTTCCTGGAGACTACAGTAGAGATCGGGGAATAGGTGCAAAAGGCACTAGAACACCTTACCCTTAAAGTACACAGAATAAAATACAATATAGTTCGACGAAAGCAATGGAAAATTCTTTAAAATTCACTCAAACTGCTTTGGTTTAAATATTTAAAATATTATAAAATATATGAAATGAGTTGGAATGATGATAAATAAAACATAAATAATGAAATTAAAATCGTAAAAAAAATTATCATTGCAACTGATGGCTAGAAGCAATTGTTTTTCTTTAGCCTTTCATCAAATTCTAATTATTTCAGAGGTTACCAGAAG
This sequence comes from Nautilus pompilius, assembly GCA_018389105.1. Taxonomy (NCBI): domain Eukaryota; kingdom Metazoa; phylum Mollusca; class Cephalopoda; order Nautilida; family Nautilidae; genus Nautilus; species Nautilus pompilius. The sequence goes on along the minus strand of JACATO010000342.1, from coordinate 1,876,828 downwards.
GTAGAGATTCATCAAGGTGTAGGCAAGGGAGAGAAATGGCCAACAGTGGAATTTGTAAATTGACAAATAATGTCCCTATTAACAACTGTATTTGGTGATAATTTCTTTCACTTGGTAATAAATGAACTGTTATGATATATTTTCCGGTAGGCGATTAGACTAGAATCTTATCTAATTTGTAGTTATTAACCTTAAAATTTGTTACCGCATCTAGTTAAAATGTCTGTTCTTGCCAAGACACCAAAATCTCGTATAACCTACAAGCATTTTAATTTTATTTAGCACACCTGATTGCTCCCTCTCTTATTTTTTCTGACTTTAATTACATGGACTTGTATATTTTTCAGTTAATTTTTATAATACTGTACTAATAGGTAAATTAAGAAACACTGATCCACAGTTTACATATATCACTACGATCTAGGATTCAGTTTCAATCTTAGAATTAGTAATTACAAATTACAAAAAAAAGATTATATATATCTTTATCAATGAAGATAGATAAAAAAATTGCATAATTAAATATTGCACTGTCAATACTGTGATGACCGCCTTTGTGATTCTTGGTAAAGTGAGAACGAAAGAAAGAATTGTTTAACCCTATAAACACCATACAACCAGCGATATGAGCGACTATAGCGCGCCCAAAATTCTTCGGGATCTCAATGGCTGACTGAAGAACTATGATGTCATCCATGCATGGTTGAAAATTATCAGAAATTAAAATCTCTTTCAAAGTTCCATAAATCAATGTCATAAATATCACAAAAATTATTTGAGTTATGCAGTGAATTAATCACGATTATTAACAAACTTTACTCTTTCTTCGTGTGATTGACATATGATTCAAAAAAAGTTCCTGTTAGGTTAATAAGTACATTTTTTCCGCATTCTAACTTTTTAAAACCACTGACCACTTAAAATGCATTCCACAGATTAAAGACAACAAAAACATTCTTTATTTAGCTGATGCATATGGTAAATTATGACCAAAGATTATAACTGAACCCGAACCGTGAATTAGTTAAAACCCTTTTCTAAAATTTCTAAACCGAAACTGAACTCCAGTAGAACAAAAAAGTCCAACGAAGCTGAAGCAGAACATAACTGATTAAAATCATGAACGAATCACTGTTCGACTGCTTCTGTCTGGAAAGCCTTTCAGCTTAATGGAAGACTCTGGCTTTAAAATGATAATTTGTCCAATTCTTGAAGGTTTATGTCATAATATTTGTGTTAACTGATAATATCAGGAAGAAAGTGTCAAGTGTCGCTAGTAAAATTTTCCGGCCCATCAAAGAAGTCAAAGATTGTCTTCTTTTCTAAATGGACCGTGGAACACGTTTAGATCGCTCTGTTTAATAACATCTAATTTGTGTAAACTGAGATTTCAGTGCTTATCATAGCTATGAAAACAAAATTTAAAATGCACATCTAAGCATCTCAAGAACATGATTCTTGAAGTACATACAGATTGTCAAATGAACATGCAGAAATATACAACATAACAGATAACGGTGCAAACATGACAAAATGTCCAACCCATGGAATAAATGATGACGAACACAAAATGAAAAAAATACAGCTATTAGAGAAAGAAGTATTTGCTGATGACGCAGAAAAGGTTGGTCACGGTGACACGAATTCAGATGAGATGCATCGATTATAATAGAACGAAGAACCCTGACTGAACTTAATAGGGGTGTTGCAGTAACAGGTGTCCACTGCTCAGCCCTCTCTAGCAGTTGAATGATTCACTTAATCATTAAAACATTGCTCGTAAAATTGCTAAAACTCGTTTTTTCTGTAAAACCCTGAAAACTTAAACATGCATATCTATTCATAAGACACTGGAACTTAAGAGCACTCAACGTTTGATATGCTTGAGCGCTCACTCGGCTTGAAGGAATACTGTCAGGATATGGCAGTAACAGATTCACAGCTTCATAAAGCAGATGCCGAGTGGAACACCATTGAATAGATAACCACTTCTTTCAGACAAGCAGAAATAGCAACAAACCAGCTTCAGTCAAAATAACTAATTATAGGAGACTTATGGCACATGGCTGAAATGTCAGTTTGGAAGCTCAAAAGTGTCATTACTTTTCTCCTAGAGCCTACTGAACTCAACGAAAAATGGAGAAAAAATATTTCTACTTGAAAACAACACTTTTCGTCTTACAATTCTTTCTGATCCACGGTACCATCTATTATTATCTGATAAAGAAAAAAAGCAAGGCTGAAGCTCACCTTACCAAACTACACACCAGTAATGATATGTTGTTTGCTGGACCAAAAGAGGCAAGCAACCATTAAGAAAAGCAGGCAGAAAGGGTAATGAATGCCATAAAAAGATGAATTTCATTTTCTTCTGCAGAAAAGAGAATCCAGTGAAATTCTTACTCGCAAGTCCCGACTAAGCAAAAATAATAATAAAAAAAAAACATTTAAAATACTGACATAGAAGGGGAAACGCTCAACCTAACTGTACGAGCCGGCTAAAGTCGCACTGGCTGCTTCATCAACACAGCTTACAGATGAACGAGCCCCCTTTTGTGGTCAAGGTTGTTTTTTCTTCCTACGGCCACAAAGAGCAAACAAGCGCTAGAGGAGAGATCTTGGAGGACACAACGGTAATCCGTTGCAAAAACATTTACAGGAAAACGAGTGTGAATCTGTTTTTCCTTTTTTTTTAGTTTGGTCATGCTTTACCGTTTTGCGAAAAGTTAAGTGATTTACGCTGTGGAATAATAAAAAAAAAATAATCTTAATTTTCGGCTCATTATCGATTGGATTCCTCGTCCTGTTGACGTATTGTTAAGCAGTGGTAAAATGACCATGACCACAAATCGAAACGGGTATGCGAACCGGCTAGGATTTTTTTCCCCCCAAAACCGGAACTAAACCGAAGCTCTACATATCTGAACCGGAAATGAAACCGATCGATTGATTTCACAATGCGATTCTCCGATAATGAAGTTATTATAAAAGAATTTTAAAAAATCATAACTGAGATTGAAAATGAATTTGTAAAAAAAAAAAAAAATTATCTAAACTCGATATACTTGCATGAAAAATCGATATCCGTAACAAATTTCTGATTTCCGAACTTCGCATAACAATTGATTTATTATTTAGTTAATTTCTGTACCTAGGCCGCGTCAGATTAAGAAGCACGATGAAGAAATGATGTTGTCACCAGAAATCCTACGAAAGTTGCCGAGGCGTTGATTTTATTTGGTTAGTTGTAAGGGGAGATAATCATTAGTAATAAGTGGGCCTCACTTTGCTTGATTTTGGATAAGTTACAGTTTCTGTATTCAAAGAAATATATATTTTGGGGAAAATCTGTAGATGTTTTCAATCTAAATTTTAGTTTTCACTTTATGTTATTATTATTTTTAAAACTATATAACAAAAATTAAATTTTGATTAAAAATTAATTTTTTTTTACAAACTTAACTTTATATAGTGACAACATGAAAGACGCTAATATTAGTGAAAAAATTTTGTTTTATTAAAAAAAAAAATGCACCATGTGACTAATTTTACTACTAGTACATTAGCAATGATTGGATAATCAAGGCTTGGCTTGTCTTAAAAAAAGCCAGAACAAAAAATTAAATTTTTTTCTTCACATTTCCTTATAAAGGGTCGGATCGTCTAGATTTTACTTAAAATATGTCACAAATAAAAGAAATGATCTGTTTCCCCATCCACGAGAATTGGTCATATATTCAAAACATAGGATTTTGTTCTTCTTAAAAAGGTTAATGTTTGAACAAATTATATTTACTATCTTCGAAGGATTTTTGTGCATTTTTCATTTTTACATGAGCTACACTAAATCTGATCGGATAATCAAGGTTTCGGTTAACTGAAGCGTCTAATTTACTCAAGCATACCTGCAATCTATAAGGTATTTTTTTAAAGAAAATAACCTGGACACTGATCTAGAACTTGCAATTAACTAACTCGGTTCAAATGAAATAGTTGATCGAATTCTTTCCATGTGCTATGTTTCTAAAAAGCTCGATGATCGTTAATCGCTTACTCATGATTGTAGAAATAATTGTTTTAAGCCTGTTAAAAGTAATTTTAGTCAAAATACGACAAATCTGATTAAATAAAGTTCTCTCTTGTAACGATATTTTAACTATCTTGGTGTTTTTCATATTTAACACTCATAACTTTGGCAGGTATTTGTTCCTTTATCTTCAGCCGTTTTAATTTGATTTGGGGTACACCACTGCTCCCTATATATATATATATTTCCAAGCCTAAAAATCATAATGCTGTATAAAAGCGGCGCGGTCGTTCGGCTTTTAGACTATTCAACTGTTAATATTGAGAACTCACTTTCTAGTAGGGATTTTTTGAATACTTGTGGTGGAGGTTTCGCTGCTAACTGCTAAATAGCTTCCACCCTGACTTGCTCACTTATGCCAGTTGTCCCAAAGACCTTGAAATGAAGACAGGGCTTTGAAAATAAATAAATAGTCTAAAACGTTAATAAAGTAAAGATTAACAACCGCCATAAAGATGATATAGTAATTTTAGAAGTTGAAGCTATATATATAATACAGAAGCAAGTTAACAGCTTCGAATGCATTGGAATTAGCAGGAACATTTTTGTCGACAAGAATTGTACACGAAGGCCCACCTTTTCGCTTTCTTATCGGGCTGCTAGGTGGCGCTGTCCGACGGTTGGTTAACGTATCCAGCCGTTGTACAGTGGTCAACCCTAATGGACTTGTACGGGAAAATATCTGCATAGTCGGTAAATACATGACATTACAGCTTTGTGTAGAAACCTTTTCACCAAAAAGATCCTTTCTCCACACTGGCCGAATAACGTCGACCGAGCCTTAAGTCTCAAAATCCATTTTTATATCACGTTAAAAAATCTGCGGTGCCAAGAGGTCGAGCGGACTCATTATACTCTCTAAATTCAGTACTTTTCCTGGTAAAAATGCACTGACCATGAAAGGCAGCATCTTAATTTAAATATCTTCAGTACAGTTCGCACATTATCCATGGTGCTAACCGCGCAAAATCAATACACATGGCATGCTGGTGACTGCATGCTTGTCAAAAGAGTTCAAAATGCTCAGTCTTAGAAGAGATGAAAACATGCTTCTCTGTTAAATCATCTTTAATCTATCTATGTTTTGTAATTATAATTCATCTTTATGCTTAATAATTTCGTAAATAATAACTAAACATGCAAAAGTGGATTTCAAGGAAATGCACCTCGACAGGTGAACTAAGTCTGTGAATGCTGAAAGCTCGGGCAGATAATTAACATCTAGCATGTCGCGGCTGTCGAGCCTGAAGACGAGCACTCTCCTAAGTCTGGGTTTCACGTAACACGTAACGTTACCCGCGTTCTATTGTGAACGATAAAACGTTTAACATCTCCAGAGAAGGAACCACCAATTAGTCGTAAACAACAAACTCCTTTCTAAAACCAGTTCATGTAAGAAACGGATCTTGTGCGGCAATTCAGAATAAATGTGCCTGAACAATAGAGAGAGAGAGTCAGAAGAATATGCATGGGACACGTCGTCCCAGCGTCGCAGACAGCAGTCGCTTCACCGGGATCAACTTGGGCGCTTGTCCTAAACCTCTTAGATGTGCCAGTTTTGGAAGAGAAAAGATAGGCTGTTAAAAAATGTTGTGTAACACAATGCTCTGTTTTTTTTTTTATTCATCGTAGAGATTTAATAATTTTGTTCATTGGAAAATGTTCGTCTACACAGGGTCAGAGTCATTACTTTCTATTGCGGGACAAGTGAAATTCAATATCTTAGATCGCCTATTTTCCCCAATATCAACTGTATTATTCATCTCTGCGGTAATCTGTAACTCGGCTTCTACCACTTTTGATAAACACTAGCGGACTGAGTCTTATTTCCAAATGGAACAACGTGTTCCACCTTTATATCGGTATCCTAATCTGCTCCAGTAAACAAAGATGCGTTGAAGTAATCTGCGATTGTGATAGGATATCGCCGACTGGATTTTTTACTTTTAAAAATGTTCATCTAATTTACATTATTATGTCATAAGAGCTTTCACTGGCAATGCAGCGGTCAGTTCTCTTTTAATGCTTGATTTACAGTGGTGATAAAAATTATTGCATAACCCAAAAATATTAGTGAATTTTTTGTTGTTCCATTATACGGTAGAAGTGCTTGTTTAATCTTCGATATCTCGCTTATGTATTTATTTTGTTGAAATGATACTACAAAGTATTTAAATTCACAGCTTCATTAGTCTATAGATACATCATCACTAGGAATTACTACAATAAGGATGCGTCGTACAGAGTTTCTACAGATTACAAAAAAACAATGCTTAAGTAGCATTATTGTGTTGAAATGCATTTTTAATTATAAGGCGCACAACGAACTAAAAGCTTAAGCTAATGCAATGATTTTGGCTACTAGTGTAAATGTAAATTTTATTTAAATATTAATATTTTTGCTACTCATTTATTAAATATCTGGCCTTATTCTAAAATTAAAAAGGCAAATAAAAACCTGAAGGCCAGTATCTATAAAAAATTTATTGACTTTTAAGAAAAATGATGAATTTGATACAATTAATTTGGTAAATACGTTCGTTATCGTGCGTTTTCACTTTGATATTTCTAATGTCCGAAAGAACGTTTTTTTTTTGTAAAAAAACTTTAATTTAGGGAATCTACATTCCTAAACAATAGGCAGCTTCCCCAACGTTTACTTCTTTTGGGGGTGTGTGTGGTGTAATTGTTGGGGTATGTGTGTGAAGTTGCAAGTGTGTGGTTGGAGATGGGTCGGTTCAACGACCGGCCGCCACAGCTGTTTGTTTAGACGTTAGATTGCAGTACTAGGAAATAGAAATGAATGCACAGTTATTTATATTTATTACCCGGCTTGCGGGTAATCTAGTTTGCATGTATCCTCCTTCACCATCCATTATGTAAAGGTGCCTTGTGCATGGCGTACTGGTTAATTAAAGTCTGTACAACAGACAACCAAACCTCGCATTAAAATAAATCAACGAAAACCGAAAATGCAAAAGCCAAAATATTTTCATCATTAGAAACGTACAGTATTAATAATCGTCATTAAAATGAAATGATTCCGTTTAATCGATACGGCCACGGTCGCGCTCTGTTTGTTAGTACTGTCTCCAACAACAATGTTGAATTTTTGTCCGTACATTTGGGTCAGTTATCTAAATTGTGGCGTTGCCATGGAAGCCTGGCTTAAAATCAGAATTCAGTTTATTTGGCTTTGAGCCGATGGTAAGAGCATTTTTTTTTTTTTCACGTTGCAGATGTTAAAAGGTTGATCGTTAGAGCTGTTGTAGAGAGGCAAATATCTCCACGTTAATCGATGGTTTGATGGATGCCGAGTAGACTGGGTATGTAATCACGGGTCGAGATAAAACTGCTATGGCTACATCCATCTGTTTACATCCCTATCCGATCAAAACTCTTAGATCTAACATTGTACGAAACTTTGGCTCAAAGAATACTTTTAACTTTTTCGTTCTCATTCGTTAATAATAATATATCATTAAAGGCCTTTCCAACGTTTATGGCCAATTTGGCGGCGAGAACGTTTGCTTGCAGAACGAACATCAGCGATGGAATTCGTGTGTCGCTAACATCCTATAGCTACTAGACGGTCAAACTCAAAATAACCAGTTTGATATCCGCTTCGTTCAGTAAAATCAGTACTATTGCGATTCATGTTGAAAGTCATATTTGCTCAATAACAGCATGATTATAAACCTGTAATTCGGTTTTCTTGCTTATACATTACCCAGAGACAATAATTAATTATTTTGCATACATTAAAATTTAGATATTTATGTAGAACATCCATTATATTATAAGTTAATGCTTGCTTCAGTTTCTTCTAGATTCATCTCATACTGTACAAATAATGATTTTTTACAGTCAACAATGAACTTTAGTATTGACTGTTTTTTTCTTCTTCTTAAGATTAATAAAAGCTGAATGCTGAGAGCTTATAATTCTTACCGACTTATAATACTGGAAATATTTTGGAACTATACATACAAGCTGTAATATACTTTTTTCAAGCTTTCTTCATTGAACCATTTCGCATATAATTGCAGTGATAGTCATTTATAGATCAAGAAGAACTATTTTAATACATATAAAAAAAAACTATGCATTTTTAAGTGTGCCGACTGTTACATTGAAGTATAGAAAATATTCCTTGCATTTACTGCTCTTCTACTAAAAAAAATATACTTAAGGGTGTACTACTGTTATGCTTATAAAATTTAAATTCATTACCGTCTTTGTTTAACCTGGGAACATATAAAAACTATCCTAGAAATTGTGTACCTTTCACTTTCCATTTAAAAATTGTAATATGTTAATTAGATTTTCACTTAATCTTCAATATACAAGACTAAGTAATGTTGCTGGTCGCACAGATTAACCATGATCCTTCATTCTTTAAATCATTTTATGAAACATCTTTGCGCCTTTTTGAGACGACCAAGAAGCCTAACAAAAAATCCTGGATTTCAGACGTTAACCAAGTAAAAAATATCCACAATCTATAAAATTAAAGAATTCCTTTACCTCGTTACAAATAGATGTGAAAATTGGAGAATAACAGATTGTTTAGGTAATGAATGCTTAATATTTTGTGACTGTAGCTTTCATACAGAATAGAAATAGATAAACGATAATTTTTTAATAATCAGCAAATTATTCTTGCATATAATAACAAAAAAATCTCCGTGTTACCATATTATTGGGAGATTGGTCACGCTTGATTGCGCATACATGAAGAGAATATTACACGCAAAAAATGTCTGATTATCATCAGTTGTTTATGCGCTACAACCTGCCTTTGGCAACAGTTTTGCCTTAGTGTTCTTTATTTAACTCTCTTTTACTAAAAACTATGTAAGAAATTTATACACCGTTGCTTTTCTTGAAGGTTTTATTTATACAGGCATAAGACTAACCGCCGTCTTTAAAAAAAAACAACACAAACAAACCTGATGTAGAAACTCAGTAAGAAAACATCAAATATCTGCTTTTTTGTTAAAATGAATAAAATTCTTGGTATATTCGTTTAATGTAGATATTAATCTTTTCGAAGTATTCAGGTAATCAAAAAATGAGATAACACAACATAATTCATTTGATAATTAATTTGAAAAGGAAGAAATTTCCACATGGAACAGTTAAACATGAACAATTCGCCACCCACAATGCTCTTGACAACTGCTTTGCCTTTCATCTGAGCTTTCTAAATATAGTAATATCCCAGAGACTTTTAATTATGCGTTTAGCCAGATTTCAATTATGGATAAATAAAGTCTTTAGTAAACTATTTTCTTAAAAGAGCTGTTTCATTTTTTAAAAAAATCGAATTTATACTGAGAAAACGAACGACTTCATATGTTCTCTGACAGTTTGAAATTTGCAACTTATTAGCAATGGAAACGATCTGAAATTAGGAAAAATATCTTACTCTGGTATTCGTTATAAGAGAGTCTTATTTTCTTTACTTTTCATGAGATATATTTTTTAAATAAGTTTTGCAACTAGTAAAAGCTCGGCATTTCTGTTACAATGCTTTTTATACAGACTTTTGTCAAAAAATGGATAATATTTATTTTATTTATAATAAAACAAAGCGTAGTTGATGTAGATTTTCTTTTCAATTGGCATTTTTATGTATTCATTAACACAGAGAAAATGAGTTCAAAGGTATTTTTCACACGACGTCAAAAGTATTCCTTCCAACGACTTTTAAAAGCAAACTACCATACAAATTTTTATCCTGGCTAACAACATTTAATGTCATATTATTTTTGCAATATTATCGCATGTAAAATTTAGTCAGTTTTTTTATACTAAAAACTGTCTCAAATTTGTATAAACAATGTTTGAACGTTTCCATGCTCATCCATTGCTTTTAAAATTATTTTTAAATTCAATTCTAAGCCCTGAAACGGTCTGCTTAACTATTAAATTAATATAGAATTTTATTATCTTTTACAGTTTATATTTTAATCGCATTACTATTATTTTCATTTTATATAAATCAAAAATGATTTAAAAAGGATCGTAGAATAATAACTTTAATAATCCAGCACTGAAAATAATATATTGTGTGCGTAGACGTCTGCGTTGACTCGACAGTCGGTTACTGAAGCATGAAGCATTTAGTGAGTATACTTTCTGTTTACTTTAGCGCTCTGTTAGATAAAAAAATGTCTCAGGGTTGATTTATATTCAAGCTGAAATTTTATAGCTACTTTAGTTCTGTCATAGAAACGAGGTATGAAGTGGTTCACGAACCTTGCCAAGCTGTGTCGCCAAAACATCGGTAGATGGAGTTCGTGAAGATGAGAAGAGGAGGAAGAAATGCTACTTATTTTTCTAACATAAAAAAAACTCATGATACTCTACACATGAGGCATCGGCATCTTTGTTTTCGTGAATTTCAAGTCTTTCATTGAAAAAAGGCAATTTTGTTATATAAAGGTAAAAAATAAAAACGAAAACAAGACATTTCAGAGAAACCCCAAATAAAATTGAAAGTGTACTACCTATTATACATTAACTTTGCTGTTGTAAAACGCGCGAAAAATGTATTATACTGATATATTACTGTAATTATGTGCATCACTGAATCGGCAGATGGCAATACGCAGACTTATAGACGATAATGTAGCAAAACTGCAACACTGCAGAATGCTGTAGTTCAAATGTTTACAAAGGAAACACTATGAATAATTCTTTAAATGTCCAGATAACCTTAACTTTCAAGCCTCATTTACTTTTATGATATATTCGAAAACTTATCTCCAAACATTTTTCCTAGCATTTGCTGCAAACGTACAGAGACGCATGTGTTAGTCTCCTCCGCAATAGCCATGACGACATGACGGCCTTACGACAAGACGTCAGATCGGTTTAGAACTTTTAAACGATTGACGTTTACACGACTTCAATAGTGTACTATATAACAATTTAGAGCACGATACAACAAAGATTAACTATGGAACGTATGAATGATAAGTATAGCTACTTACTGGATTCAGTACACTTAAGAATGTGAAATCCCAATTTTATCGGTGTATTCCACCCAAAAATGCCGCGTCTAACGTTTCTCTGTGAATAACAACGACTTCGCATCCTGCAGCCACACGTGACGCCTCAACACGTGGTTTTATTTCGTGAAGACAGGAAATTACCTAAATGTCGATTCACCAATAGCTGCTTTATCCGAATAGCTCAGTTAATTATGGATCAGATTTAATCCGAAGTTCGAAAAACAGAATGTGCAGTATACTTGCGTTTTATCTAAACACTTCGTTGATGATTATTCAATATGACTTTACAGTCTAACTGTAACATTTGTTTGTATTTTCGAAACTGCATATATCGAAGAAAAGCTACTTTCCTCATCTCTTCAAATCAACCCTCCACAGCTTCTCGAATAACTGAGTCTGTACTGAAATCCCCCAAGGACTGTACGAGTATTTGGCGGACAACACCAACCAAAGACAGTCATATTTGACCAAATTTATGTCAGCACGCACAAACAATAACCAAAACGACTGCTTTAAGTTTCAGATCTTTAAATGCTTAGATGACCAATCAAATGCAAGGAAAAGATCATACATTACATTAGTCAGGGTATTATTGCACAGGCAAACAAATAAAAGAAACCATTCTGGGGATGCAGTGATTTCTATTACCATTCTATATAGAAAGATACTTTAAGGACAAGTGCTACAGATTCAGGAAAAACGCAATAAAGGATTTTATCGAATTCTTTAAAGCATTACTTATTGAAACCCTGCTTAAAAAGTGGTTTGCAAATATTGTTACAAACGATCTGATTAAAAGGTTTAGTACATTATTTCTCGTGCTAATTGACTAAATATGCCAATTTAAAAAATAGAACAAAGTATACCCATCAGCTAATTACAAAGTCTCACTGGTGTATTGAATACTATAAGTGGCTTAGAGCTCAATATTGAAACACTAAAAGTAAAAATTGTAATAATTTAAGTCAAAATTATTCCCAGAATTATTATCATTTATTTTATGCGTACGAAAAGTCCAGATTACGACTTTACCGTAAACAACTTTTAACGATTTACAGAATGAAAGGTGCTCTGGCTTATATCACGTTACTGAAGATTTGATGTCAGTGCTATGTCTTCATGTCATCTGTGCAGTAGCGAAAGGATAAAACAAGAATTTTACTTTTTCGAGACCCCTAGTTTGAGTTTTTATATACTTGGCGAAAAGAATAATAAAACGACTTGATGGTAAGTAGGTGTTTTTTGTAGCGCTTCCTGGATTAGCAAGGTGTGGAATACATCCAGAATTAATCTGTGAAAAGGCGAACGAAATAAGATACGTGTTTATTTAACTGTAGAAACGTTTTTAAAACAGATTTTCTCGACAAAAATAGTATGAAACGACGATTATGATACCTATCCCAACATTCAACAAGGCACTGTTTGGCAATCTGCTTAACCAATTAGGTTAGTTTTTTTAAAAGAAACTACCTATGTGAGCAGAATAACAAAATAGATTATTAACCCCTTCATAGAGATGTAAGTGCGTATGAAGTTCAAAGATTTTCTCTGCAGACAGATTTTTGTTGTTCGTGGCTTTATTTTCCTTACCAAATTCATTCTATCATCTACATCAGTTATGTAAGTTGCAGCCTACATGGACATCTAGCTCAGGTGAATTCTGGTTGGCTGTCTATATTAATCTTAATATTTCATATTCACCATGTTTCCCATGTACACGCAAATAATGAATGTTACTTCAGTTCAATAAAAATTACTCATGTTATAAAGCAAAGCAATACTCTGTTAAAAACAACAAACACTAAAGTTAAATATTAAGAGAGAGAGAGAGAGAGAGAGAGAGAGAGAGAGAGAGAGAGAGAGAGAGAGAGAGAGAGAGAGAGAGAGAATGGTGTTTGCAGGAATGGCCAATTAATTTAGCTCACTCGCTAATTTAAAATGTTTGATAAGTGTTTATAATATTAAAACTTGAAACCAGGAAAAAGTGTTAAGGTTTTATCTGATATTTATTTTTAAAAAATGACACAAAATTACTCCAATATCTAAAATTATAACAATAAAAATAAGTCAAAAGTACACATTATTGTTTTTTTGCTTATATTTTGACCAGCGATCTTTTCTCTTATGAATGCTTTCATTCTATGTAGAATTGTTTCAACATGACCTATTTGATGAAGTATTTTCCCAAGTCTCCTTATTGACTTTTGCCAATTATTTTTATTTCTTGGATGATTTTTTCAATATATTTTCCCGGAGATCTCCTGGCCAGTCTTCAAACTGAGGAATTTTATTGTTCTTGAACTAGAGAAGACTTTCTCTGTTGTGTTATTTTGTCCTATATTCTTGTAAAATAACAGAAGTTGCGATCGGAATTGAGTTTAAAAGATTCTACGAAATCTAATTTTAGATGAATTAAATACCAATTTGTATCCATTGTTGTTATTTTTGATAGAATTATCAAATTGTCTTTACCATTATCAGATAAATAGGTGAAGATGTCACTTTCTAGGTGATTTTGGGTTTGAAAATAAGTTTTATTTCGATCACTCACGTGATTTTCCCATGACTCTCAAAGCACCATGATTACCAAAACAAGTAAACTATCATCTGAAAATATCATTTTGATCAAATTTTTTACTTGCCAATTATGATATTTCTTACAAAATTGAAGACTCTTTTAATCTTTGTATGGAAGAATATCTTAGTTTTTATCTGAGATATAAATTGAAGCCCTTTGTTACCAAATATCTTTTAATATATCTGAGCGATATTTTAGTGGCAATAAATTTTTTCAATTTTCTAGCTAATGTACTTCATGAGATCAAGCCTATCCTTCTAAAGCCATGTCAATACCAGTTCTTCCCTTGATTACAGATTTTTGTTGTTTATCTATCTTTTTCTTAGAAGAAAAGTATCGTTTTCTTAACCATTTCAACAATCGTGCGAACAGTTCTTACTGGGAGACCAAGTTTTTCAACAATTTTCAAACTCACTTGGACATATGAAACAGTCTGGTGTTCATCGCGATCACTTATCAGTTTCTACGCATATTTGTTTACAATTCAGGATTAATATTTTTGCTGAGAAATTTCATCAACATTGACTGAAGATGCTGACACATGGATTGCTATTTCTATACATGGAAATGTTATGAAAATATCGATAGAAATATTCATACCTTTTAGACTGAAAAGGTTCTGAAAGTTTTCAGAAAATACCAGAAAGATCAGTAATCATCTGGAATATATGGAAAATTCCAGAATATCCTTGCAGATGCAAATTTTTTATCGTTGCAAAAATCATGTATTCATTTTCAAACTGCCATTCACTATGTATTTGGTGTGAGATTCACCACATTTTTTATCATATGAACTGGGAAGTTATGCATTTATATTTAAGGCTTTATGCTTAACATAAAAGCAAACATACTGAATGGTCCAAATTGACTGTTCGAAGCTGTCAGGTATGCCCTATATTATAATTGAAGAAAGATGCCATATGAATAAACGAGTCATTCAGTATGTCTGAATGTTGTCTTAAACCGAATTTACCATAGATCTAATGTTACTTAACACTTTGAAAATAATAATTCTGAAAAATCAGAAAAAGCTAACATGTATGTTAACGACCTACTAATTACCTACAATTATTGATTTAAAAGTCCCTTTGAGCTTTCACAAGCAATCTTTGCATATAACTGAAAATTGATCATGAATCGATAAAAAAAAAAACTGAGCTGAAAAAGAAATTGTTTCTCCACCTTTACATAGTGATAATTACCTGTGGGTTATAACTTTAATGCTTTTTTTTTTTAGATCGTCAGTTCAGGTCAGTGCTAGCCTATCATTTAAATTGTATCAGTGTGCAATTTAAAGGTTTTTCCTTTTACGTGTGGGTATCTAAACAAGCGACAGTTACAACAACGAGTAACGTGTCATGGATTGGCCAAAAACTGTGAACCTTTATTAACCTTAGCCACCAAATATGACACTGTAGATCAGTGGAAATTTGTTTACAATTTTAAAATGACTTATAATCATTTACTTTTATCCTAATTCAACTTTATACTGTGTTTAAATGCCAATGCTATGAAATAACTCCTATATAGTATATTATATTACTTTTTTTGCTTTAAATGTTGATCAGAAATCATGACAGCCATTTATATATCCTCTTAGGTGACGTTATTTTGAAATATTATAGTTTCTTTTGAAAAGACGTTTATCATAAACCTTTTGAACATTTTATACGTATGTATTACTTTGAGTGAAGCAGTAGGCTGAAATTTTAGGGATATTCATTTTACTTAAAATAAACGTAATATTTAACTCAATTATTAATCTTAGGAAAATTATGCTTATTTGCGTTGTAAATCCATATTAATCTTTTTGTGACTACCAGAAAATTAGATATGATGTTATAACTTCTCTTTTTTTGAAGATAGATCGTTGGCGCGAAAATAAATTTTAAATTATGCTTTCCTACCAACTAACGCAAAGAAAGAAAGAATAAAAATACATTTACATATATGTATATATATTTTTTTTTTTGACTAAGCAACATTTGAAAATTTTCTTTTAAGAACACGTCAACTGACTTCTCATTATAACATCCTACAGAAGTCGCCATTTTGTTTTTGTGCTATCCATACATAAGGAGTAGAACACGATTATCTGACAAGAACATCACGTTATCCAAAAAAAAAACCCTGCTTCCTGGATTGACATGCTGAATACTTCAGTCTGATCGATCAGCAACAGAAAAGAGACCTGAAAACCTATTTTCAATTATTATATCTGATGGCAAAGTTAATTAAAATTTAATTTTTTAAAGTTTGGTCAAACAGAAGCTACTCGGTGTCTTGAACGCGAAAATTGATTTGCCTTCTCAATTCTTCCATAAGTGCACTGAAGTTTTATAAATAAATTGTTTTAGCTGCACGAATATAAAGAGTCAACGAAACAACCTGGATCATTTATTATTGACATTTTTATTATTTAGGCCGCTAAAATTAAAGTTGGCTATTATTCATGTAGAGAAGCTCATTACTATTTCTCAGTATGACGACATTCTTGACATACATATAAATATACTCATCACACCTGTGTACGCAATACTATTGAAGAATAAACTAATCATATGCAATATTCCATACTGTAATAATAATAATAATAATATAATAATAATAATAATAATAATAATAATAATAATAATAATAATAATAATAATAATAATAATGTTACAGACTTAATATATCCAGAAAGAGAAACTCTGAAAAACGAGTAGAAAGCTAAACGATGCTAGCAAACCTCAGCTACTCCACAATATTAAAAAAAAAGTGCATCACTTACTTTGGCGATCCTGACCACTCAGCATTCGCTGTTTGCACTTGTCACCCCTGCGCAAGCTCATTTTTGTACGTGGCACAGTCTTCTCAGCAGGAATGGATACTGTTTCAAGCTGTAGAGAAGAGAGACAGAGAGAGAAAGAAAGAGAGAGAGAGAGGAAAATCGTGTACTTTAGTGGTTACGTGCTAGTAAAAGTTAGGAAAATGTGGTAGAGACTCGATACGCTTCTAAGTTCCTTTTAGTAGTTATTAAACTGTAGCCTAACGCCTAATATTTCCTGAGCTATAAAACCGATTGTACGAAAGAAAAATGAGAGGGCATATAAATAAATACAATTGAGGAGAGAGAGAGAGAGAGAGAGAGAGAGAGAGAGAGAGAGAGAGAGAGAGAGAGAGAGGAATTAATTTTAAATAAACGAAAAAACAATGTTTGCCTTTTCTGGATTTAGCAAATAAAACTTGTTATAAAATAAAACCATTTACTATTACTATTATTACTTAATATTTTTGACACTTACTCTCTGTTATGAGTTTGTTGAATTTTCTTTAAAAAAGATAAAGAAAACACTATGCAAAGCAAAATTGCTCCTCACTATTATATTTGATTTGAAAGGCGAGAATCCAGACATGACGAGCTGTTATAGCGATTTATGCAGCCGTAGTGGGTATTACTGATGCAGCTAGAAAAAGACGGTTATCCATTACTGCGATAAAGACGTGTAATAGGTTTGCGTCTCCCTTACACATAAATTGTGTTGGTATTGTATTGTAAGATGATTTTCTTCGACTATCCGTCAGCAGTTGAAAAGGAAAGCAGTTTGTAGAACCAGATAAAAAAAAAAAAATGGATAATAGATAAAAATAAATGGTGGGATTTTTTGAAAGGCAAAGCACATCGCGTGTATGTGTTTGTAAATATGAATGAGAGAGAGAGAGAGAGAGAGAGAGAGAGGAGAGAGAGAGAGAGAGAGAGAGAGAGGAGATGGCGAGAGAGAGAGAGGGAGGGAGGGAGAGAGAGAGAGGAGAGAGAGAGAGGAAGAGATGAAACAGATGTAAAGTTTAAAAAGGAATTCATGATAATTAAGTCGGTCAAAGATTATTACGTTCAAATATAAATAACCAAAATATTAGTGGAATTCCTTGTAAGCTTAATCATTTGACATATTTATTCGTTCATTGTAAATAAAATACGTAACAAAACGATAAATGAATTAATTATCAGTAGCACGCATTTACTTGTGATAGAAGAGTTTAATTAATCATAATAAGAATTACATGCACATTCTCTTCATTTGCAATGCAATGACACTAGACATTCCATTTTTATCTCCCAATTAAAGTAAAAATGACGAAGTGAATAAAATAAAACGATATTTGCATTTTTTGCTTAAATTATTATTATTATTATTATTATTATTATTATTATATTATTATTATTATTATTATCGACAAAAAAAATTAGAAGGAACCAAGGAAATAATCTGTTTGCTAAACTCAAAGACAAAAATCCAATGAAAATATCCGAAGATCGCAGGTCTGACCGTTATCAGGTTCCCGCCGCCGCCGACCCGCTGAATCCAGCCGACGACACAGGAGAGCGCGGCGGAGCCTAAAACCGCTTCGCTTATTTCAATCGTCTCCCCCCCTTTTTTTTTTTCCATCAGAAGATGTATTAAGATTCCCTTCCTCGCTCCCTGCTTCCACCATCTCCCCCTCCCCCCACCTCCCCGGCCGCTTCACGAATAACTCGAACATCGTAACCTCTTCCTCCCTCTCTCCATCTCTCTCTCTGTACTGAAGTCATCCATCTCTCTCTCTCTCGCTCTCTCTCTCCCTCCCTCCCTTCCCCCCCAAACCCGCGAATAGATTTTATCTACTTACATACTGAGCCTTGCGTACGCGTCTACACGAGTAAGTATTTGGCAAACCGGAATAAGCAGGAGAGAGACAGCGTTCATGCCGACTCGCCGGTTCTCGCGCCGCCGTCGTCTCCTCTCTTCCCCCGACTGAAAGCAACAAACCGGAGCGAGAGATCTTCGCCGCCCTAAAACATGGCCGCCGCCCGCCGTGTACACACACTGGTGCACACAGATAGAGAAAATCGATATTCCGCTTCTCCTGTTCCTGTCGTGGTGGATGCCATTTTTAGTTGCGGGCAGACGGATCTGCGCGGCTGCAGCGGGTGCTGAATGGTTGCCGGCTCTCACTGCGCTCTTTGTTACGCCGGAAGAAGCTCGGGAAAAAAAAAGTAATAATAATAATAATAATAATAATAAAACAACAACAACAACACAAGACCCGCGCATGTCGGAGGTTTTACTTTTTCGCACGAAAAGGCGGAAGACGTCACCGCATTCACCTCGCCTGGCTCCTGCTACATTCTCTCCATTGATTGACCGGCGACGCGGCCTCGACGCCTCTGTTTATCACTGCTGTCTGACACATTTAATTACGCGAATATTTCCTCGGCACCCGAAAAATGGCGGGATGGTTTCCAGACAGTGTATGCGCTTATCACGCACACCTGTACTCCGCCTTCGACGTCGGTGCTCGAAGAGGATGCCAGTCGGGTTTGCGCCAAAACAAGATACACAGAAGAAATTAGGGGCTTCGAAACTACAACTCCCCTTTCGAAAGTAGTTTTATTCTTTCGATTTTTTTTCTTTGAACATAAAAAAATTCTTGAAATTAATGACATTTATCCCTGAGTGGTAATCAAATTCAAGCGTTAACCAAGGTGTTCTTAGATATTTGCATGACTGTTTTAAAAAATTACTACATTGTCCACAACTAAAAGTACCATGCATATATATATGAGATAATGTAACTCAAGTATTTGTCATAAGCAGCTTTTACAACATTTTATGTTTATATATTTTATTTCTATACAATAATGACGAGAATCAGATGATTTAGTGCTAATTAGTAAGGACATTCTCTCTCTCTCTCTCCATCTCTCCATCTCTCTCTCTCCATCTCTCTCTCTCTCCATCTCTCTCTCTCTCATCTCTCTCTCTCTCTCTCTCTCTCTCTCTCTCTCACGTAACAGCAGGCGTTACTATTTCTGTCTCAAGTACAGTCGAACACATTAAAAGCGCAAAACTTCGTAATGTTGGCTGTCACGTATTAAGCATTAGTGGCGTGAAAATTGGAGGAAATGGATTTCAACTATTATTTCATATCACTGACATCTTCGAGCATCTTTTGTTTGATAGGCCTTTCCCCGAATGACGTGACGCCCCAGAATATTATGGTTTCAACATGTCAGAATCTGATATGGTCGGTCACCTCTTGCTGTGATACGGCATCAAGCCGAATGGCTTGTAAACTGGCTGCCGGTATGTTGCTCCACTCTTATGGCAGTACCCCAGCGAGCGACTGAGCGGAATGTGGCACGAGGTTACACTGGAGACTGATACCTCGGCTCATCCCAAACATGCTCGGTGACGTTAAGATCTAGATGGCCAATTAAGTGTATTGACGTTGCTTGACTTCGCGACGAGATACAATGCGACGTATGGTGAGCATGTGCACAGCTAACCAAGCTGTCATCCTTGTTTTATAAAGGCCACAATTCAACATAGTAATTCTTGGTCACTATCTGTTTGTCAATCCTAGCATCTCGAACCTTTGTGGTAGATCTTCGAATCAACATTCCTTTTATAAGCAATTGAGCGCAAAAAAATTACGGAGCACTTCTTGGCAACAAATTTTTAATTTTCGCAAAACGCACGCACGCGCACACAAAACCGAAGAAAATTTTCATGCAAGTCAATATTAAAAGACGGAGTAGAAAAGGATGTGACGGAACTGGAAGTAAATTCATATTTCCTGCATCTTTAATGACTGGCATAAATAACCAAAATAGAAACCATATTTTCATGACATTTTTAACCTTTTATTCTTATTATATTACAAATACAATACGAAATGGCTTCTCCCCCTTCTGTTCAATGTGGAAGTTATTAGAAATAAGAATACCAGCGATAGTTTACGAGTGTGTCAAACACACTGTTATAAACTTGTATTGTCTCTATACCTATAAGATGCAGCGTAGGCATGTGGTTTCAGGTCATTTCCCTTGTCCCGTAACTCATAGGTCGTTGGGGCACCTCGAGAGGTGTGTATAGGGCATTTTACAACTTAGTGGAACCCACCCCTTTCCAGGTTGAGAATCAAGGTGAATGTTAGCATCCAGAGGAGGGCTGTACAGCCTTTTCGGGGTTTTGACCCTCATAAGAAGCACGTACCTCCGAGCCAAACAGGCATCGAACCCGCAACAGAAGGATTAACGAGCGAACTCGGTACCCACTGCGCAACGACGCCATTTACATGTAGTTTACCTTTACATAAAAGGATATCGAAATATTAGAAAGAGTTCACTGGAATCTTGTCTAGATTTTTATGCACATATTTAGAACACGACAAACGATTAAGAAGTTTAGATTGACTTAGAAGAGCAGATATTAGATATTTGTTGGTAGATTGCACAGAGATTTTAAAAATAATTAATGGTCACAATTCCTTTTAGCTTTCTATAATTACAAAATACTAAGGACCAAACTAAGCGTTAGTTGGTCAATAAAAAAGAATAATATTAGAGAGAACGTTTCTTTTCAGTGATGGAAATTTAAATAAGTTGAATAAAACATCAGGGCTATCAATGGTAGTATACTTGAATTTTAAAAGCAAACTGATGGACGATTCCTTTTGTGTGGGATCTTTAAATGACATTTGGTGATTGCATTTTTAGAATATCATACTCGCAATGTTTAATAACTAGAGCCATCTCCAAATTTTTAGAGCAGACCTTCAACCTTAGAATCCACTGTGAACCATCTTCAACACCAGCAGGACCTTTAGATGTTTTCATAGATTTAAAAAAGTCTTCGACAGGGTATAGCATGCAGCCTTGTGGCCAACCATGAGGAAATACATCAGCGCCAATCTTGTTCGAGTCATCGAACACCTTTATGACAAGGCCACCAGAGCAGTCTTCATCAATGGCAGCATGGGGGACAGGTTTCGAACAACGGTTGGAGTTCGACGGGGTTGCATTCCATCACCCACCCTCTTCAACATTTTTCCTGAAAAGGATTATGACTGACGTCTTGGAAGACTATGAAGGCATAATCAGTATTGGCGGCCAATCAATCACCAACCTTCGCTCTGCTGATGAGATCGATGGCTTAGTAGGAGGAGAACAACAACTAGCCAACTTGGTGGAATACCTCGACAAAAAAACATCTAACATCTACAGCCTACAGCATGGAGATCAGGGCCGAAAAAACCAAACTGATGACCAACAACACCAATGGCATAAATACTGAGATCAAAGTCAGTGGATAGAGACTCCAGACAGTATCAGGATTCAAACACCTGAGATCAATCGTCATGGATGAGGGTTCAAAGCAGGAGATACAATCTAGGATTGCACAGAAAACAGCAGCGCTGCCAAGGTTGAAGCCAATATGGAACGATAGTAACATCACCCTCAGTTCCAAATTAAGCATAATGAGCTCCCTTGTGTTGTCTATTTTTCTATATGCTTTTGAAACATGGACCCTCACAGCAGATCCACAGAGAAGAATACAAGCCATGGAAATGGGGTGCTACAGATAGATCTTGCACATCTCATACGAGGACGATGTCACCACCGATGAGGTTCGAAAAAAAGATCCAGCAGGCGATTGGAGCTCATGATGATCTGCTCACCGCTGCAAGGAAGGGGAAAATGCAGTGGTACGGCTATATCTCAAGATTATCTGACCTAGCTGAGACCATTCTGCAGTGTACCGTATAAGAGCAAAGAAAAAGAGATAGACAGAGGAAGAGGTGGGAAGATAACATCAAGGAGTGGACAGGTCTGGAGTTCGCCAAGTCCCAAAAGACTGTAGAGAACAGAGATAGATAGAGAGGGCTAGTTTGGAAGGTCAACAGAAGTGCCCCAACTACCTATGAGTTGAGGGATAAGTGAAGAAATAACAACAACAGAATTTATCTTAAAATCCTGCTGATAGCTCGACACTGTACCCATGACTACTTATAAGTGTTTGCTTTTAAATAATTGTAATTAAGTCGCACTTATGCATTTGCATGTTAAATTTCAAATGGTGGCGTTTATCAATTTCGGTCATTTACCATTAAGTATGCAAAAAAAAACTAATAAGCGGTAGATACTCTAATACGTTAACGTAACATTTTTATGCAAATTTCTCTGGTTTAGATCTACTTTATCGAGCAAAATTGGAACATTCTAATGACATGCACAAATTTTGGCTGTGGATGTAAATATATAGGTTTAAGAGTTATATACTAATATTTACCTTTTAAAGCATCTTAGAATGTTTTTGATGTATTGGTATTCGAAACTGGAACACTTTTTAAAATATGAGCCAGTGCTATAAAATAATCGTAATAGGTGACAGACAGAGATCTAGAATTGTTTTCGTAAACATTAAATTGATTGACTATTTCTCCATCCTATGCTTATTTGCAAATAAAATTCCATTAAGTCTGTTTCTTCGTTATGGTTACAAATTTAGTTGTCACCATTAAATGCTTATAGCATTTTTATTGTTTACTGGACATTAAATTTAACTTTTGGCTAACCAAGTAGTCCTAATTGTTTTAAATAAAAATTTCAAATAATTAAATCGAAAAAAATATTATGATGATTATTATTATAGTTTTGTTAAGAAGAATTTCACATGGCGCTGGTAAAAGACACTGTCACAACGTTATTCACAATCGTAGCTTAACTTGATAAGTGAAAAGTCGCTTAAGACAATAAATGAAAACCAAAAGAAACCACTAAATTTACTTCTGTATTTCGTTGAGACTTAAAATTAATTGTAAAGTACATTTTTAAACGGTGAGATTATGTAAAAAATAAATACTCTTAACCGCCTAAGGCCTGCCACAAGAAGCATCGTTGTTTCTGTAAAACATAGATATGAATGGATTTATATACGAAGAATGCCTGACGCTTTTGAGACTATCTGTGTTGTATCGTGGTCTTCAGAATGACTCGATTTAAGTTTACAAGATCTTGGAAAAGCAAGAAAAGTAAATGTCTACAAGCGTTTTACTCAGTGGCTAAAACTTTGTCAAGAGCAGAATCGACTAAATATTAGTGACTTTTTTTCCCCTTCTTCGGCCATCGAGATATAAATTCGCCGAAAGGGTTGGATTTGGTAAAATCTACAGGCCGCGAGTTAAAACTAGTTAATCTTCTGTATGTGCACTATTGTTACAGAAAGAGGGCTGCTTCTGTTCGGTAAACTTACTTCCATGTCTACCTATTTGTAAATAAGTTAATAAGGTGAAGCGATGACGCAAGCTGCAGTCTGGTTTCAGTTTTGATGATTTATGCTTTTAATCGATCCGCTGCGTTTAAGCTTCGATGAGTTTTCACTGTTTGTCCACTTGTGAGTATAGCAAACTCTTTCGCTATGCGCTGGGCAAAACGACACCGACAAGATAATCATCCAACTCGGTCACACTTGGTGACAACGTCGTAAACAGCGATTAACAATGCACGTAAGGTGATGGAGGTTCAGAATGACGTGTGAATTAAGAATCTTCGAAAAGATGCTGCACGCCGAAGCCAGATGAGTCAGTATATGCGATGAATTAGTACGAGCCGAATAACGCTACACGCATAATTACGAGATGAATAGCTACTGCCAGTAAAACGAGCTGATGACACGTTCTAGTGGAATAGCATCAACAACGGCATAATGAGAATATTAATTGCTGAAGCTAACATTCCAATATTTAACTGAATGGAAGTTCCACGATTCTAGATTATGAAAATGATTGGTATTGCATTATTTAAAAAAAGCATCGTTTGGATAAATACAACAGAAAACTGAAATAAAAATTAAAAAGTTTATAAATTCTTCGTTTTTATGTCATTATAAAAACAATATGCAACATAAGATTACAAAATTACTTTAATTAGTGTGTGATGAAATATGTAAATACATATACATATACTTTATGTTTATCATTTATGAAGACATTGCATAATCTAAACAGGCCATAGATAAATCTTAAACCGTTTATATTTTAACTTTCTCAAACTTTTAAATTTATAAATAACATTATAGAGGTTATCCTATCAATACATTTTTTAAAGATTACTTTGGAAATTCATTTTCAACTAGATTGACTTAAAGACATTCCAACCGATTTCTCGTGCTTTGATAAACTGCGGTAATTCAGTGTTTCATTGTATTCTTTTACGTTCTTACATTAAAAATGCAAAAATCGTCTTCAGGGGGTTCTACTCTGATGTTTTGATTCTCTTTTTACAAACCTACTCTTCTTTACATCTTCTAAACAGTTCGGATAATCTAGTGGAATCTCTTGACCATTTGCTTAACAAACATGCATATCTTTTTGTCAAAACATTTTCCTTAACGCTGTATCAAATTTCTTTCTAGATTTTTCACTTTTTTCAATCTGTAAAATTTTAACGGAAAGAAGAACAAAACAAATTTTTTAAAAAAGTCATTATTTCTTTAAATTAAAGATCTAATAATTCAAATATAACATGGAAAAATTGAA
Source organism: Nautilus pompilius (assembly GCA_018389105.1). Taxonomy (NCBI): domain Eukaryota; kingdom Metazoa; phylum Mollusca; class Cephalopoda; order Nautilida; family Nautilidae; genus Nautilus; species Nautilus pompilius. The sequence continues at coordinate 1,851,798 of JACATO010000342.1, read as the reverse complement.
ATCGTAAATAATCCTAAATCATCTACAGAAAAGAAACTAATATGCATAAAAACTTTTAAAATAAACTAATTAGCCATTAAAAAGCATTGTTGTGTCCTAAAATATTTGCAAACGTTGTTTTCAGTTGTAAACCTTATAAAATTGAAAATAGATGTATCATTTTTTCTCTACAAATGAGAGAAGGCTGCTCAAGTTTATAACTTGTAACAATATTGCGTATTAGTTTATTCGATTATTTTATTTGAATTGTTATGTTTTTATTTCACAGCAAAATTAACAAAGGAAAAGTATTCAAATACCAAAAATTAGGTTGATGAAATATTAGGTTGTTACAAAAGTTTTTGTTTTTATTACCGCAACAATGAGACTTCATATCGTTGCTCAACGTCAATTTTATTAATCAGAGTAAGTTCCATTACAATCAATACACTTCTGCCAACGAGTTATCAGCACATTTATATCATTTTGAAAATAATCTGGATTTCTGGAGCCGATAAATTGTTAGAAGGCAGCTTCAATTGCTGCTTGGTTTGAGAAGGATTTCATACGAAGAAAGCCGTCGATGTGTTTGTAAAAGTGGTAGTCTGTGGGAGAAAGGTCTGGTGAATAGGCTGGGCGAGGGAGAACTTCTTACTCCAACGTATTCAGTTTTTGAAGAGTCACTTTTGCAACACGAGGACGAGCATTGCCGTGGAGCAGGATTGGGCCTCTGATTCACCAATGCCGGCTGTCGTTGGGAGATTTCTGATGAACAACGTTTAATGCACGACAGTACCTTTCAGCTGTGATGGTGTCGCCAGGTTACAAGAAGTTATAGTGGATGACAGAAGTTGCATCGACCAGACAGTGACCCTGATCCTTTTTGGTGGAGGCTGGGTTTTGGAATGTGGTTAGGAGCCTTGTCTCTGTCGAGCCACTGCGCTGATCGTTTGCGATTTTCGTAATGGATCCATTTTTCATCACGCGCAATGATTCGGTCAAGAAAAGGGTCGTTTTTGTTTTTTATGACAAACGAAGAGCAGATCTCCAATTGACGATTTTATTGTTGTTCATTCAACTCGTGAAGCACCCACTTGTCACGATTTTCCACGTTGCCGATTGTGTCAAGATTCCGGGAAACAGCTGTAGTGTTTACGTCAAGCTATCTCGCAATTTCTCGCACTGTTTTTCTTGGATCGGCTTCAACTGAGATTTTCAGACGGTCGTCATCACAGCTGGAAGGACGTCCGCTACGTTCCTTATCTTCGTGGCTCACATCTTCTGATCGAAACTTTGCAAACCATCAATGTACTGTTCGTTCGTTTTCTGTGTCCTCGCCCCATGCTTACTTAATGTTACTAGTTGCCTCGCTCGCTTTGTGACCTGGTTTGAACTCGTGAAGCAAAATGGCACGAAAAACGTTTCTATTTCTGCTTTACTCAGAACCCTGAAACAAATATCCATTTTAATGATTTTTAAAAAGATCGTTTGGCATAAATATTCCAAAGCACACGCTACAAAACGATAGATAACTTATCTACATACACCTTCACAAGCATTCAAAAGTGAACCCAAAATTAACATAATATAAAAACCGACAAAACGTTTGTAACGACCTCATATATATATATATTATAGAATATTCAGTTAGACATTGACTTACATTCTTCGACGCTGATAGTTTTTAACATACGCACTGATGTAGGTTTTTCCCCCCTGGTTCACTTTTTCCTTCTTATCTTCTAACAGCCATTCATCTGATTTATATCTGGCGACTGCAGGCACCTCTAGCGTCTTTATTGTTTGCTATGTGAATTTTCACACAGCCTGATGTATACTGGGAATTATTGGCTTGTTAGAAATTATAATGTTGTCCAAAGATTTTCTTTGCTATGATAAGAATTTTTCAGTTATTTCTTGTATACATATTTGTGCAAGATTCCTTCTATTTTCCAAAATAACCAATTACTTTTCTGGTAATACAACCGTAAAATAGAGCTTTTTGATTACCACTATTAAAAGTGTAACTACACAACCCGCTTCTGCAAGTTTCCTCCAGGTTAATTCATTTCGTTATCTTTTTAATTTTCATCATCTCATAAAGCTTTATTCCAAAACTGTAGGGCGCCTCTACGTGTTCTTTTTCCAAAGTGAACTAGTTTTGCACACTGATGAATGGCTTCTTTTTGGGTATTCTTCCTTGTAATCCACTCCTGTAATGTACTAATTATTTGAAGACTGATAACTTCTTCATTAGTTTGCTGCCCTTTCGATTCATAGAGCAGCTTTTCTGCTATTCTAATTTTGTTTCTCTCAGTTATCTCGTGTTTTTTTTATGGATCATCATTTCTGGATTTATTTATCACACTTTTAGTTGTTCTGAACTTAGCACCGATAATGTGGACGGTTGAGTTGGGTAATTACAATTTTTCACTTTTTCCTCAGAAATTCTTGCTTTTCAAGTCTATTATCCACTTTCTTAGATCAGCACCTTTCTCTTGAATTTTCTTATTGGAGACAGAATGAACCACACTGAAGTAATATCTTTTAAATAATAGAAACATTTACATGCATTTAATCAAATGACACTTGTTGTGTGCTTCCTTTTTAGTCATCATTACAATTTTAAAAGACTTCAAAACTAGTTAATTTTTGGTATTAGTTTTCATACAGAAATAAACAATACATAATACATAATACACATAAAGCTGGTGGTATTCATAATACTTCTTTTACTATTATATTTACACATAAAACCAATAAGTGACAGTTTATATCTATCGAAACACATTTCGGAAACTAGCTTTGTTAAAAATACTTCTCTGAGGTGGATGGATACATTTTTATTCACTGTATATTGAATTATTATGAATAGTAGAGCAAGTATGCTTTGTATAAACGAATCAAGCAATTTTTTTTCCAGATTCTAGATTTAGTAAGTTTCAAAGTCAAGAGTCACATCCTAATGCAAACACACCTCCATTTCAAGTGCAACATTTTGCCAATATCCCCGCTTAATGCTCTTAGGTGCACTAAATACTTTTAATCCGTACCTTAGATGTTGCAGTTAGAGATCTTTGTATATTTCTATTGGGTTTCTTAAAAAAACATAACTGCTGTGTTAGGAAAGCATATTTCAGGTGCAATCAGTTTTGTTTCTTCATAATACTCGAATAAGACTTGATTCATTATCGTTCTGAGTGCGGTATGTATGCTTCCATAGTAAATTATTACAGCTTAATGTGAATTCAAATTTAACGTTTAGAAATCTACTAAGAGTAAATAAATTTTATCAGTGTGATTCCTCCCCTTCGTTTTGAAGACCAGAAAGAACAGTCCAATTTCCAACATTTCTGACTTTATAAATCCATCATTTATGCATCATAATGTTTTAAATTATATTTCAAAATATATTAATAATTTGTCAAAATTAAATGTCAAGTATGCCTTAAAGAGTATTTGGATGTTTCCGATATAGTAATTTCTGAAAAAAAATCATTAATACTGAAACAGAAAACTGTTGGCAAGTGGATCTTAATAAATCTAACACGCAAAGACCAAATGAAATGGGAAAACATTTAATTGCCTCTATTAAAGCCGCACCATCCAAACTTTGTTTTTTTTTACGACTGCATTAAATAATTAACATTTACATGTCATTTGCTAACTTTTATACTGACTGTAATGTAAGAACCATGAATAGATGGGTGACCTTTTTAGTTGTGTATCTCAGTTATTAATGAACAAGTCACGATGACTTATGCCGGTTTTACCTGTTGTGTCCTTTCTCGTTTGGTTACGGAGTGTAAACGTTTCATCGGTATAAAGAATACGTTTCCATTTTGGAATCAGGAGAAATAAACCAATGATAAAACGCACTAGAATACTCGTAAAGTTCTCTTTACTACATTTTTTAATGGTTGATTCCAAGAATCAAAACCAATCTTTGCTTTCGTATTTAATGATATTTTCTATCTTTTTTCTTAAATCTAATATTATGCAAAAGCCATGACTTTGTTCAGGCTTTTCAGACCTGAATGAATACTGGCGTGATAAAACTTCGCGAAGTATTAATGTATTCTCAAACTGTTCAACTTATCAAACGCTTAGTAATAATAATCTTGACAAAAATGAATGAACTTCACATCATATCGCTTGCTGTTGTTGACTTTTAAAGAAAATCGGATATTTTTTTTTTAATGCTCTCAGATTTAGAAGCGAAATATCTTTTTCGATTTGTAATCGTCATCATAAGCGATAGTTTTGCGAGTTCCTAGTGTAGGAGCAAAGTAAAGTTGCTAATTTATTGGGCAAGAACAAACTTGCAAGTTAAAGGCTTAATGAACTTAGGAAGGTAACGGATGAAGCTTGAAACGCAGGCCTTGACTTTTAACATATAAATCAAAGAAACATGTATGTTTGTTGTTTTAAAAAATGAGTCATAACATGCAGCTTACAAACAGGTTTAGAAAGCGATGTGATAGCGGTAGATGAATTCAAGAGTACTTTGATTTGTGGCGTATGTAGTTGCAGCCACGAAAAGAGGGATTTCAAAATAAAGAGAAAATAGATATATTTTAAATAAATTGGGTTTGGTTTTTGATCATAGAATATTCAAACGTTTTATGTAATCAGACTGGTAAGATCTCTACTAAGAATATTATTAACATGTTGTCGCTGAAAGAATGTTCTTATCTAGTCTCTTTTAGAAGTTTTTATCCACTTTGCTGTCACTACTCGATTTGGAAAAGTATGATATTTTATTTGAATAGTCTATCCTCCATGGCATCAATGATGTCAAAAGTTTTGCAGTAGAGTAGCAAGAACCAGTCACTTAAGAAGTTCTTAAATATTGGTGATCTTGAGCAAGAAGTAATTGCTTAAATTTATCATAACTAGTAGACTACAAAAGTTCTTATTTTATTTTACAGTTTTAAATGTAAAATAACTGTATTGTGGACAGTAAGTCAGTTACAGATTGTAAATATTCTAACTTAGTATAATGTCATAGTATAAATACCAGGGTCATTCAAAATATTCTTTACAATTAAAATACAGCAATTATTTTTCAGAGTTTATAGTCTAATACTGCTTACTGATTGATAAAAAATTATGGTAGTGGTGCGATAGTACAGTAGTAATAACTATGACAGTTTCCATGCTATATGCAGATCAGCGATACGATTTATGGAAACACTATATTTTAAATCGTCTTTAAAAAAAACAAAAATTAGAAAACGCAAGAATATAAAATATGAAAAAAAAACATTTTATTTGCAATATTTATCTTTTTAACTTTTTATAAATACAAATATTTCTAGCTGATATTAACAGTTTTAATCTGGTTTCATCATTGTAAAATTCATTTTTTACCAGGTTTTTTTATTATTTTTACTCTGTATAGCAAAATTGATTTGCGATTATTCCTTATTCACTATGTTTATATATATTTTTTATTTATTAGAACCTTAATGTCAGGCAATGAAATAAAGATGCAAACTATTTTCTGCTTTAGAGTAGTCCCATATACAGAGCAAATTAGCGGGGAACAGAAAACATTAGTATATAACATCAATTTTATTAACACGAGAATATTATATACTACCTTATATTATTAATATTAACGCTAAAATGTATGGTTTAATATCAGTGTAAGTTGATATAGAGGATGACTGTAATATGTATATATGAATATGTATTGGAAAATACAATGTTGTTCGTCTTCCTGCGTATTAAAATGTAAATAAATAGTTAAAATTGCTCATTAATAAAAATATAATGATGTCATGTAAGATTACTTTAATCTTAATAACATTCTATTAATATAAAATCTATTTAAAATCAATAAATTCAGTAAAAGCTGTTTTTTTTTAATTTATGGTCAACAATGGTAAAATTTATGTAGAATTTCTTTTAGTGACTGGCAAAAAAACAAACAACATCTTTAGTTCATCTTTAACAATTACATTATAAACTTAAAATACTATCTTCTCTTTGTATTTTCATGCTATTTACTGTCTTCGGTATTTATTGTTATGTAAATACCATGTAGAATGATATATTCCTTCTCTCGGTTTGATTGAAGATGGAGTGAAGATAGCTTTTCGTCCGGTATAGTAAATGCTGTAATAAATATAAAAGTTGAAAGTGTAATTAAACGTAGATATTATATATATACAGTATACAACTGTATGAGAGAGAGAGAGAGAGAGAGAGCGAGAGAGAGAGAGAGAGAGGAGAGAGAGAGAGAGAGAGAGAGAGAGATTTATTGATTGTAGTGTAGTATAGTGTGGAGGTAAAAGATTTATGCAGTTCATGATGGAAGTTAATAGACAACCAGAAATGTTTCAAAAGAATAATTCATGGAAGATTAAATACATCTTTGTTTTGCTTTTATACGCATGTCTGAGTTATTTTTCGTTATAGGAAAATAGTATTTATTTAAATTGCTGATTAAATATGATCTAGTGAATATCAAAATATGAGCGATTTTATTTTTATTTTTATTTTTAACCCAATGAAGGGAGAATGGTCAAGCCCGTCAGAACAGGATCTCTGGACACCTGATTTTCTGGTAGCTACACAAACATTCTTTAACTACTTTGGCACGCAATTAGACTCAAGTAAGTTTGAGGAAAAAACAGATCTTCTAATCACGAAAGCGCCAAATCATCTATACTTGAGGAACGTTCGTCATGCGATTAAAACTCTCTTCACTAATCCAATGCAAAACAAGGATCCGCGACACAGCTGATGCATTTCTCTTCGAGATGCACAAACTTTAAATGCAGACTTCTCTCTACAGATGAGAAAGACCGACTTTACAGTGTAGCATCAACAGTGACGCAGTACCTGCAGATGGACGCCACTTTTATTCGACCCAATTGGTGTCCTGATTTCTAGCCAATTGGAACTATCGTCCTCATTTTGGACGCAGGCTCAAGAAACCAGTTTAGATTCCAAGCTCGATACTTGTATTTCATAAAGAAAATGAAAAACAAACTGTGAAACAAATACTCCCGGTTTAAGCATAATGTCAAAATTTCAAAAGTCTTTCTGTATAATCGTCCACTAAACCATACACTTTTATTTACAATTTATGTTAGAATTTTCCCTAGTCTTTAAATATTTTAGTCAATATATTAAGAGTTAATCAACTAAAGAACCAGAATGAAATTCAGAAGGAATATTCCTGGTTTATCCTGGTGACCTATAAAAGTAAAAAACACAAAAATGAATAGTTAAAATAATATCTGTTTGTTTATTTCTCCTAATATATAGAAACAAATAGGACTATACGAAAGAAATAAGATTTACAAATAAAATAAAATTCTAAAAAATAAGAAAAGTTACGTAATATTGTATTTTGAAAACGTATTAATTATTTGTGGATTTTAATAAAGATATTGGTTGTTAAAAGTCTCTTTTAATGGAAGCTGAGAAAGATTTGGTTTTGGCTCTATGGAAACCATCCGTGTTTCCAGATTTTACTCTTACGTAAAATTACGTAACATATACTACCTATCTTCCGTAATGCCTTGTAAATAGCAGGTTAACGTAGATTTTTAATGACAGTCATTAGCTATTGTATATACAATTGATTTTTTTGAAATTGAAAACTAGATTTTTCATGTGCATTATTTAAAGTTTAGTGATTCTATACATGATTTTTCTATGCACTTACAGATATGATTACATCGTACAGGATAAACAGGCCGCCAACAAATTAAGAAATAAAAATACGTTATCTCCAGATATTTCAATGCTGAAAAGGGTAAAGAAAACAACGGTTAAGGTGAGATATGTTCCTGCAAGAAGGAAAATTTCAACGTTGCCAATTTAACAACAACAGCGAAAACAAGAAAAAGGCAATAATAACTTAAACAAACAAACAAACAAAAAAAACACTAGTTTGTGTACAGATTTAGCATAACCTTCTAAAACGAATTACTGAATCTGATTTTAAAGTGTTGAGATTCTTGCAGTTTCTTTAACAGGTGGGTAATTATTATATCTTTTCACTGAATGATTAGCCAGTGATTGCGCGTCATACAGCTGACAAAACCAGGTACCTAGAATCCTTGCAGAGATTGGGTAATTATTTTTAAACAAAAGTTGCCAACTTACAAATTGTGCCCGCTTTTATTTCGCGTTTTTATTATTTTTGTACCGATCCCAAAAACGTAAACTTTATCTCTTAGACGACATAAAATTACACCGCTTAAATCCATGTTAAATTAGTGTTTTTCTACGACGTCGGCTACTGTTGCGAGAATGGACGGGCAAAAAATAGATTGCGAACTTTCAATTGTATTAAAGTAATTATAGCAAAAAAATAGGAAATGTTAAATTTCTACACATATTTAAGAAAAGTTTATTATTTCAATCCTTCAGATCTTACATGCACAATAGCGAATGTGCTATTCAAGTGTTCTTCTGGTTCTTCAATAGCTGCATTAAAGAACAAATAAAGGGAATTTTTCTTTCATTGAAATGCTTTAATTAAACTTGAACAAAAAGCTTTTGTTTTCTGTCTCAATAAAATTCTTTTGCTTTTATGGGATTTTAACTAAATTCAAAAATTTTTGTGTGAGCGAAACTTTACCTTTCAGCACTCTAAATTAATTGTATTCATCTTCGCTTCCCATTTAAGCATTATTTACTGCAATTTATTATTTTCTTTCATTTTTTAAGAAGATTCTATATTTCCTCTTTTATGGATGCCAAGAAAGCTGTGAGACATCCCTTTTTATAGTCTTAAATCTAACTTTTAGCACTTTACCCCTCTTTCTCCAAAATTCGCGCGACGGAGCAACACAAGATGTTCAAATTGAAAGGCTGCTTGCAAGTAAACATAATTTGTAATCTCTTCATTCGGGAAGCACAATGTATAATATTCACAACTACTGTTGGTTAGACCAAAATTTAACTAATCAAGGAAAGCGTTTGGGTAAAAAATGTCATGTGATTTTGTGAGAAATAGAAGGTATTTTTATTAGAAAGTTCGCTGTTATGGTCACTAGAGGTGCGTGCGTGCTCACAGAACATCCTTAAAATAAATCAATCTGAAAAAAAGGAAAATGACAGAATATTTTATTAAACAATATTGAATTTAAATCTTCATGCTTCAATTAGCAATAGTTAAAAAAAAAACAAGGGCAAAAATATTAAGGAAATAAAATGGCGTACATGTGTAAAACACTACATATAATAAATTAGTAATGAATTATCTTCCATCGTACCTGAACGTTTGTTTAGGGTTTTTTGCTATCCGTCAATTTCCATTAGATTAAATTTGTACTGCTCAACCTTCTTGGTATATGATATTGCCTTTAAAAGCATGAAGTTCTATTAGAATAATTTATTTTAAGGCAACATGCAAACATGTTTTAAATAGCATTTAAAAGAAAAAAAGACGACAGTTGGTAATTTTCGATACTCTAACCGACATTCTTAGTATAGTATCGTAGCCAGCTGCTTCCACCTGGTCGTACACATAAGCATGTCACAAATCCGTAACGTATTGATTTGGCGAAAAAAAATAAAAGATAAGGCCTCTCTGATTTCATGAGTGTTTTCTATAGTGAAATGATTTTGTTGTTGTTGTTTGAAATACTTAACTTACTTTGATAGCACAAGTCGCTGCCGAAGATCATGACAGTGCCACTTTATCTTGTCAACAAAAAATCTTGCTGGAGCTGCCATTTACTATCCGGTCAATGAAATGCTTGACAATGGTTTCAGAAAATTATAATCAAAAGGAAATTCCGATTTGTAAAATATTTCAAAATCCATTGCAGAAAAATTGATTGCAAAAATGATTATTAACGTTTTTTCTAAAAGAAAGTGACAGAAAATGTAGAAACGATATTAAATTTAGCGGATGCATGAGAATAATTCAATTTAAAGATAAATATGAAGCGTTTGAGCCAGAAATGAAAGTCTAAATAAGTTAATGTCTCAACTTTTGTTTTATTTTATGAATAAAGCGGAATATAAGAAAATTTCCCATAATAAAATAATGGTTTATCAATTGTATAATTCCACAAAAAAAGAAAACAAAAGAAAAACAAACTAGAAGCTACACAGCCTAATTACGCTTTTTTCTTGGCAGAACAACATGTAGTTATCTGGCTTTAAATTTACGTTTACTAACTATTTGATGTCTGAGCTTCGCTAGAGACTATGTCGTGATGCTCTCTGACATATTTCCTGGTTACCCTGCAATTAAAACGTTCACATGACGGTGTTGTATCACACCGGAAGCGATTATCGGCAACTGCATATCCGGAGTAAAACGTTCGAAGCTCCATCTGTGCAACAAAATGTAAACAACCTGCGGCTAAAACCAGTTTATCTCTTCCACTAAAGCCCTCCACATTCGTATCGGTTTTGATGTAGACTAAAATGATCTAAAATGTATTATTAAGTGTTAAATATATATAGATGTGAATTAAAAGCTATAACAAAAAACGGTAAAATCTTCGCGGATGAAGTGAAAGTAAACACATGTAAATTACATCTGTTGTTGATAAAAGGACTTTTAAAATGGTTATTTTCGTGTTTTTATGGCATAATAATTTAAGCACTGTTCATAGTAAAGCTCAAATATTATTTTTCAGTGAAGTTATAAGCAGAATTCTTTCACCGCTTTGTTGTTGTTTGCAGTTTGTCTGAATATTGTGGAAATAACTAGTGGAGCTTCGATGAATTAATGTTAGAATTTAAAAAACTGATTATGTTTCGATAGTAGTTTAGCATAACTGGGCGTGCCTCGTTCATCACACACGACATCCGTTCGGTTGCTGACAACCAACATTACAAGGCAAGAATGTACGTGTATGTCTACATTTGGCCAAAGACACACAGCATAAAATGTTAGCGAGAAGGAACATGTGTATAAAATGACCATTATGGTTGCTAAATGTAGTTTCGCTGCAGAGTATGTGGTTAAATTTGATGTCAAACTGGCAAGTAAAGGTTGGTCTCCTAGTTCAAATCGCCAAATTACATTCCTGCGCGCATCGTTCGATAACTACGCTAATCAGTATTTGATAGGGGTCAAGCATCTAAAGCATCACCGGGTCACCGCAAATTTTATTGATGATCGGTCACTGCAAATGTTATTGACGATCAAGATGTTGTTACCAATTCCTGAGACTGATATTTTCTTGGGAATCGGTCACAGGCTGCATATGTGGATTTTTCCTGCTTTTTAAAGACACAATTTGTATACGGAATGCACATTTGTTTAGAAATTTTATTTAGCATCGCAGTCATTGCAAGTAAACAGCGGCCAAGCGATCATTCCGTGTCACTGTGGTGTTGCAATGATCGATATTAATTAAAGCCATAGTTAGCTCTTATTAATATTTCATCTGACCAACTCTTTTAAGACATTTCGCACTGATTGCCAATGCCAATATAATGAGTGCCGGCAGAAGTTAATCAACAGGTTGATGAATTACTAATGAGTAGTTTTTTTAGATGTCCATGTTCACAGTTTTTATAGTTTCTCAAGTAAAAACAACAAAAAACGTTTTATTTTGAATATATATTATTTTTGCTTTGTGATAGTACACACCTCGTTCAGGAGTCTGAAATCAGATAGATAATATTACGGTGATCGCACAGAAATTATTTTAATCTCCAGAATAGAAAATTTTCAAATAAACTATTTATTTTTACTCTACATCGCGCTGTAATTAACATTTTACTATTGTACCCATTCTCATTTTTTTCTTCTTATTTAAAAACGAAATAGCAAAGAAAAATGTTTTGATAAATTTCCATGAAAAATAATTCAAATTACGTTAAATATAAAAGAAAACAGCAGTATAATAATTAATACAAATGAGACAAACAAAAGTAAATAGGTTTCGGTAAATGAAGGAGGTCTACAAACGTTAGAAATAACTAGATGTAGATAAATGAGAATATGATAATATGTAAAATGTAGAAGCATACACGGGTATTGAATTGCAATTAGAAATAAACATGTCTCCGCTGAGATGCCGGTTTCTTCTACTCATTAAATAATGACGACAATGTATTTGCATTCTTCTGAAAAGTTTGACAGAGAGCCGTGTCGCAGACTATCGGCGCGTATTGGTTTTCCAGGTATGCATCAGAACTCCAATTCACAACGCAATTTTCGCATCCACCTTTCTGTAACATCCTGAAACAATTTGATTTTGTAAGTAGAGATTCTTTTGGAAAAAAAATTTTCAAAAAGGAAAGCGTTCACACACAATGATATTGTGTTGAGGAAGGAAATGTAAACGAAATGTGCCAATGGCATCCGAAGATGAGACAATCAATTCTTGAAGAATAAAGCATTGCGACAGCAATGCATTCTAATTTATCACTACAGTAACTCGACATGCAAAGTCACTTTGCGGATGAGGGAACAAACAAGTTTAAGGAATAAGGGCTGACGAGTCTGTTAGAGCTACGTTGTTGCTGATACATTCGCATTGTAGTTTTCTTCGCGTATCATTATAATAATAATTATTGTTGTTATTAATAGTATAATTGTTGTTGTTGTTGTTTTATATAATATTTTTCTTTACTCATTTTACGTAAACATGGTAACATTGTGTCTAAATGATTTTAAAGCACATGTCTGTATTTATGATTCTTTATCTTTTTAATTAAGAAAAATATTAGACAAAATAGTAACGTGCCTTCCTTTATAGAACGCGCGCGCGACACACAAATTCAGAAAATTTGTTTTTTCTACAATTACAAAGTCACTAGAAAACAGTTTGTGTTTTTAGTTTAGTTATATGTTTTCCAAGAAATTCCAGTTTCAGATTATATTTGTTTAATTACTGTTATGTTTTGAAGTTTTCTCGATGACAGATCATTATTTGAATGGCCACAGAGATCCCATGGGGGACTAATTCTAATACATTAACTATATACAGCGCATACAATGGCTGGCCACTTGATTAAGACATACCTAATAACAGGTTGGGCCACCCTTTTCCCCGAATAACAGCCATAACCCGGCTTGGAATAGAATCCACAAGATGTTAAGTGTTCTGAGAGATATCTCCTCATTATACTCATTAATATTTTACACAATTTTTAAAACGAGGTAAGCAGAACATTGCTATAGCGAATGCAATTTTCAAGCTTATCGCACAAATGCTAAAATGAATGGAGATCTGTGAATTACGCTGCCCATGGAAGATTCCTGAAAACTGTCCTGTTTCTAAAGGCATGAACTCAAAAAATGAGCACAGCGAATGGGAGCATAGTCCCTTTGGAAGTAGCTGTTTTTTTTATCTGTGTACACATAAAGAATTGCTGGATGTGCTTGATTGGAAATGCGTTTTGTCATTCTTTCTGCCTTTTAAAGGAACTAAACTATAACTCCACTACCAGGGGCCTAAGAAGTAAAAAGTAGGAACCACACAAGAGGAGTCGAGTGTTTCATGTGGCTTTTTCAAAATGTCTATTCTCATTTGTGCAGAAAATAATGAAGTGTAACTTGTCAGAACGAACACATTTTCTTTTGCCAGCCCTGGTAATTCAAGTGTCTTAGTTTCTCATTCTTTACATAACAACTTTTCAATTTGATAAATGCATCAGTGATTTCTGCAGTGATCTACTTGTACCTTAGTCATTTCGTTGTAACGTTCTTTATAAGGTGCAGGTGAAGGTGGGTGTGAGCCGTACTGCATTGAATGCTTTCAGCTGGTTCATTGTTTGACCACGTTTGTACTTTACTATACCGTCTAACTGCGTTTGTTTTCGTTGTGCCACTACATATTAGAGATCAAAATCCTTCTTTTGCAGCAAACATTTTTTCACATTTTGCTATTACTGATAAACTTTAACGACCGAGCTCTTGAAACAGCCTACAAACGAAAATGTCTTAGCCACTATGACATCTGCTGGACGAGCACCGCCTTTTTTGAACGTTGTATTGAGTTCGAATTTTATTTTACCTGTTAGCCTGATTTGTAAATGCGCTTTCTCCAAGTCATAAGCAGTTCTGCAGAGATCGCCTGTCAAGCTCGAGTCTACAAGTTTATATAGGTCCTAATAAACTGAAGCAATATGGGGTTATATACTCTAGGGAAAGTCAAACGGAAATGATTTGTGGAAAGTGCTGCAAGATATTTAGAACATAATTCTACAATCACACATTGATGACCTGTATGGGAACATTAAAAAGATTTAAACTTTATATAAAGAAAACTCACATACTGTTGTTTTCAAATATTTTTTGGTAATAATGCATTATCTATGTATTATGTACATTTTTATTTGCAATAACTCATTATGTATCCATATTCTGTTTGTTTGAATAATTATTTCCAATATTGTATTATCTATAAAGTTAGAGTAAAAGTTAAGAAACAAAAGAACAGCAAGGAAATAGGTTGCAAGAAACACTTTGTCAACTTTTATATTGTGTTAATTTGGGGCACATTTTCTGCATGCATGTGAAGGTATATGCGGATAAGTTATATATCGTTTTTTAGCGTGTGCTTTGGCATACATAATGCAAAACCTACGTTTTTAAAAATCATAAAGTGGGTATTTGTTTCAGGGTTCTGAGTGAAGCATGGATAGAAATGATTTTCGTGCCATTTTGCTTCACGAGTTGAACCTAAGTTACAAAGCGAGCGAGGCAACTCCTAACATTAGGCAAGCATGGGGCGGGAGCACAGCAAATGAACGCACAGTACAACGATGGTTTGCAAAGTTTCAATCAGATGTGGTTCTCAAAGATAACGAACTTAGCGGACGTCCTTCCAGTCGACATAACGACCGCCTGAAAGCCTCAGTTGAAGCGGATCCAAGAAAAACAGTAAGATTTTGCTGGAGAGCTTGACATCAGCACTGCAACAACTGTTTCCCGGCATCTTGACGCAATCAGCAAGGTGATAAAGATTGACAAGCCGGGTGTCTCATGAGTTGAATGAACAACAACAAAATTGCCGATTGGAGATCTGCTCTTTGCTTGTCATAAGAAACAACCAATTTCTTCACAGAATCATTACTTGTGATAAAAACGGGATTCTTGGCGACAATCGCAAACAATCAGCACAGTGGCTCGACAGAGACAAGGCGCCTAAACACATTCCAATACCCAACCTGCACCCAAAGAAGGTCATGGTCACTGTCTGGTGGACTGCAATTTGTGACATCCACTATAACTTCTTGCAACCTGGCGAAACCATCACAGCTGAAAGGTACTGTCGTGAATTAAACGTTGTTCATCATAAACTTTCCCAACAATAGCTGTCTTTGGTGAATCTAAGAGGCCCAGTTCTGCTCCACGACAATGCTCGTCATGTTGCAAAGGTGACTCCTCAGAAACTGAACACTTTGGGGTACGAAGAACTCTCATTCCCAGCCTATTCACCAGACCTTTCTCCCACAGACTACCACCTTTTCAAACACTTCGAAAGCTTCCTCCGTATGAAATCCTTCTCCAACCAAGCAGCAACTGAAACTGTCTTCCAACAGTTTATCAACTCCAGAAATCCAGACGTTTTTCAAAATCGTATAAATGCGCTCGTAACTCGTTGGCAGAAGTGTATTGATTGTAATGGGACTTTGATTAATAGACTTCATGTTCATCAACGATATGAAGTTTCATTTTTGCTGTAAAAAACCGACGAAACCTTTGTAACAACCTGATAAATGTTGTAAAAATATATAAAAAGCTGTGTTGAAGAACTGGTGTGTAAAAACCATGAAACGTGTGCTAAATATTTACTTTTCCTGTATAAAATCTTACGAATTTGTAAAAAAAATGAAATATAAGTTATTTTTTAAATATTATTTTAGTTCACGTGGAAATGTAATGTAATATTTTTGTATTCAGTCCTCTAAAAGTCTTGTTGTTGAGACTTCAGTCTATTTATTAACACATGGATAGTTTTAGCATTTGCCACGCAAATATTTTTGCATTTTAAATATTTCTATTAGGTAAAACAAAATAAATAGAGTCTGTTTCATTTACGTGCGTTCCTGGTGGAATCATATATGCAATTAAATTAAATGATTTTTTTACAATGTGGTATCGCCTCTATTCTTTTCAGCATTTTTACGACATACATCGATAATCTTTCTTTAATAATATAATCTCTCTTTGTGCACAGCTAAAGATGTTTACCTTTCTATTTAAATTATAGTTATAAATTTTACGTAGAAAGAAATACATTTTTGACAAACTTTTAAAAATCGATGAAATTGCTAATAATTATAATAAAAATTATATTTATTGTGCTAGAAAAAATAATTTCTCATTAAAGAGGATTATATCACTACTATGTGCAGAAAAACTAACGTTTTTTTAAAAAAATTTAATATCACTCGAACACTGACATTGTTTCCTTAGTTTAAACGACAGAATGAATTCAACACAATTTCTATTGGAAATATTATTCTAAGAATGTCTAATAAAAAGCAGTGCATGATTTCAATCGAAATTGTTAATTTTCAAAAATAATACATTTCTGTAATATTAATGTAAACGTGTCTTAATGTTACTATTTCCTTCACTGAAATGTAAGGCTTCCTTTTCATACTTGCCTAGATATTTCCAGTCTCACTATAATCATGCTACCGCCGCACATGAATATTCAAAGTACTTACATTCCTTTTAGGAAGAATCTTAAAACAACTCTTTATTTTAACATAAAGAGTAGACTCGATTTATAGTTACTTTGTTGTCAGTTACATTTTGTGACTAAAATCACAGTTTTGACCGGATATGGTTTTCCTATAATTAATTTGGCCTCGTTACATGCAGTACATCCCTGGCATATTAATATAAAAGGTGTTTTGATCAAAGAACCAACGTAGAGTTATTGTAACACGCCTTTTTATACGCTAGTATGCATGCCACTATTTGCATTAATAAAATGAATATATTACATATACGATTACTTTCATTAATTATTTAGTCCAGAATTATGAGTGCCAGTGTACATCCGTTGCGCATGTCCAACATTGTCGATGGCGGAATCTAGTTGAACAGCTTAGAAATTAAATAATTCGATTGATCAGATCAAGCTCGCCATATAAAATTATATTTATTTATTGACTAACATTTGTTAAATAAAATTTATTAGAGATCTGTAGTTTTCTTCAAGACTCAATAATGATCTGAAGAATAGATATGTTTTGAGGAAAGAAGATCTAATAAAAACGCCTGCTTCAAGGATTTATGGATTCCGAAGGTATTGAGAGAGATTTTGACAAACAGATTCAGCTTGGCACAGTGTCAGTACCACTTGTGTATGCAAAGTTTATTCGAATGATTCTCTGGGATGCTTAAAAAAGCACATTTTTAAAAACAGTCATAAACAGTACATGATTCACAGCGTATAGTTTTGGTATTGATCTATCCAGCTGATTATCTTTTCCGATATATTTTTTGTACAGTACATATGGAAGACAAAATTATTTCGAGTACATATTCAACTAGTAAAGATTCTAGGATATAAAATCAATAAAACATCAACTGCAGTTCTTAGAGAACAGATAACGATCGAACAGATGTTTGGAAGCAAATGAAGTTATGAATAATTTTAAAAACTCGAATCTGTAAATAAACTTGTTAAATAGAAAATCAAAAGCAATCTGATATGAAATACTTTTATGCCATCGATAAAAGCATTAGTTCATTCACTGTTCTGAAAGGAAATTTTCAGGTTAGATCACTAATTTTTGGGTACTATATATATGCAAATGAAGATGCAACTACAAACCAGCATATTTATAGAAGCGCTTTGCTATTTAGCCTAACTTTTAATAAAATTATTAAGTGGAAGAGTCAAAATGAATATTATTTTGAAAGCCTTGAAAACAATATTTCGGTCAGAAATCGCGACTCCTTTTGTGTCTAAGTAAACAGATTTTTCTGGCAAGTGGTTATTCAACGTGTTTGATATAGTGTCCTAGTCTTCTGTTTTGGTTTGTCGGAGAAATAAATTCAGAATATATGAACAATGAAGTGTAGAATCTCTTTCGACTTCAAAATGCCAAAATATCTGGACATACCGTAGACGTAGCTAATTGGAAAACTATGAAACCCACATTGTTCCGATCAGCTCATCATTTATACCAAATGAGCTCCATTATTACAGTGCCCCCAGTTCTTTAAAATTGTGTTAGTAACTACTAACAGGAGGAAATAATCTTTGTGTGACTATTCAATACATCGGAGAGTAAGAAATGAAGTAATATGGTACGAAAGACTGACAAAATAAACCCTTTATTTAAATGACCTATCAGAATACACACTTGACATCTAGTTCTTTTTATTTAGAACATTCTGAACTGTCTTAAAAGTGTAGTATTAAAATATTTGCATAACAAACAAGTAGGAATTCCTTATTCAAAATTATTACTGTTCATGTTTTGCTGCCCTTAGCAGTAAATATTTTCAAAAATTTGACACTTCTGGAGCATTTTATAAGAATGATTTGAGAGATAAGTCATCTTATTATCTTAAGAGTTTGTTGAAACTTAAACATTTTTGTTCACTGCCTTCAAATAGTAAAATAGGTAGTGTCGTCCCTTGAAAATACTTTTCTGCAATAAAATTTAGAGGTAAATCAGCAAGTATAAGTTTGTGTATCAAAAAAAAGAAAGGGCCATCTAAAAATGAAATACCTTTAAAAAGTTTATGTTCTTTAAAGACATACAAACGTCATAAATAAAAACTAATAAGCAGAAACATTAATTGTCCATAGTGATAAGCCACTGGATAATCGGAAATTCAATTTAGTAGGTATAGTTGTTTTTGGCAATATTTGGTTTCCATGTATTTGTAGTTTTCACTTCAGTTTTTTAATCGCTGTTTTTTTTGGAAATTCAAGCTCTACAATATAGTTCCGTCTGAATAACTTCAATATACGAAACAATGGCTGGAAATAATTTTTCTATAAATCAGTTTCGTTAGAAAAAATTTTGTTTAATTGATACTGTGCTGAAGAGATTTCTAAACCAGACAGCAATTTGGATAAAATTCGATTAGTTTATTCTGAGTTTCTTTTCCTTTTCGTTTTTGTTGTATTGTTTATTTTCTTATATTATAATTATAAAAAATAAACTATAGTATAAAAAATAATAGAAAACCTTTTAGTAGGAAAAACTTTCTTTCGGCGTAATTTATTTCTTTCTGAATGTACTTGATGGTTCTCCATTTAAATAATCTCATCTGCGGTTTACAATCAGTAGGTACATAAATAACAATAAAATTCTTTTTAAAAACTTATGTTTTCTGTGAATGTGTATGCTTAGTTTTTACCAAGCTAAAACCACATAAAGAATATCGATAGTATCATCGGAATTAAAAATAAATTCGGAAAAAATTGTACATAAGATTTCTTTTTGAATTCATGTACGATCGAGACCAAGTGAAATAAAACACAAATATGTCGTAAAAGCATTGCATTTATTTTTCATTTTAGAAATGGGTAATAAATATGTTTCATAAAATATGGTTGGAAATTTAAAAAAAATAACAGTAAAAATACAAAAGACTGCAGAACATTATTTGTATTTTTAGCTTTAATTCATATAACAGATAAACCACGATTAAAATATTTAAAAAGAAAAAAATTAATAAAAATATACAATTTACATGAAATTAGAATATTTTATTATTTCTTACGATGATATTTAGCGTTTCTACTCTCCAATATTTTTTTCTTAAATCATCGAATTGGTCTCTGTAAAGAGAATATTTTATAACAATGAAAAGAAAATTTAAACAATAAATTTCAATACAAAATGTGGACTAACCTTTTATACGTCACGATTTTTGCGTCTTTAAAATCGTCTAAAATAACTTAGTGTTTTTAGTAAGCATTTCTTAAATTTTGTGTCGAACTGAAGCTTTAACCTATAAATAGAAAATCCCTTTGCGATCGCAAAATATCATTACCTTTACTGAAAACGAATTTCATTTATCAAAGGTGATCTTTTGTCTTGTAGTCAACGTAGCAGATCAAAGGTGATCTTTTGTCTTGTAGTCAACGTAGCAGATTAGTAATTAATGAAAGAACGAACATAAGCAGCCTGACTCAAGGCTCCTTCTGGCTTTGTGCTCAGCCCTTTAGTTGCACACAAATGGGATTTTCTTTATTGTCTGACGCTCTTTTGATTTCTTTGACTTGTATTTTTAAGATGGTTTTGGTATGAATTCAACAAAATGGAGTACATTTCGTGTCGATAGACACTGCTTTTCAAATAAAAATGTGTGTAAAACTTCAAATAAAAAAAAATGTTAATTTCTTTTAATGAGCGCATCCATTTTTAAATAGAGTAATATATGTGCTTATTGATTCATGACCTTTATATCTTTCAGGTACTTTTATTTGTGTAGGCAGCTTGTCACAATCTGGACATGAAATCTTTCATTTTATAGGCTCCGAGTTTTATTTATTATCTAGTGGTATATTCGATTACTGCCAAAGCATCTCTTATTCATCTTGTAAATCATATATTTAGGAATGTCTTCGCGTTATTGACGAGGACTTTATTATCACGATGTGGATTTTATATTGTTATTCAGAATATAATGTATACGGAATGTAAATGATATTTATAGCTTGGAAGTTTATTTACATAAAATCCGTAATTAAATATATGATTAGAATTAGAAAATAAAAACGTTGAAATATTGCACGGTTTTAGTAATTAACCAAAACTATATACATTTATTACGGAAAGTGGATTGTTAATTCTGATATTCTCTATCATCTTATTACAACTAATTAACTTTTTTCGAAAACTTTTTCTGACGCCATAAACAGAATTTATTCCTGAAAATATCAGCTTGTTTTCCCTTTTTAAAAATTCCATTTTCATTAAGCGTTTGTTTTTTTTAAAAAATTTCGGATGGTACAGATTAATTCACTGAGCTACCTTTGAATACGCGTACTTTTGGTAGCCAAGTTTTGATATAAAAGTTTGTTTTGGTTAGTACCTACGATTTATCTCGCTGCTACAGCAGACTATATGTAGGTAATTAGGTGTGGTTGCGTTTTTTGTCCTATGGAGAGATTTTTTAAAGCTGAATTATAAAGAAATAAATAAACGAATAACTATTTAAAAAATGGCTAATGGCATTTATTGTACTTGACTGCAACTAAATTTCGTTGTAATTTTAAATATTAGTACCGTTATATACTTACTAATAAATAATTTTAAAAATGCATTTTAAAAGTTACTATTATTTTTAATTTCAAACATCATGAAGAAATGTTTTATCTAGCTGGTGAATAAATGCAAAACTGATTTAATTGAACAGGATCGCAGTTAGTATAATACTTTCATTTTCCTTTACTCCCAATAATTGCTATTATTATTGGCATTCCTATCAAGATATTCCCACTACTACATTTTCTTTCGGAAAATTTGTACTTTTAATTCATATTATGTTTGTTTATACATTTGTCATTAGGAACATACAGGATTCTAAATTTACCCCCGTACATATTAATCTGTAGAAGAACATAAAATTCACAAGGCGAAAAAAGAAGTTATACGAATTCTATAAATTGAAGTTAAGCACCCTCAATTTTCTCTATATAAATAAAGAATTTGAAAAGAAAATACTGGATTAAAACGTTAACCTTTGCCCCCAAAATAAAACATTTCTATGTCTAACTTCTTCATTTGCACTAGAAATTAGTAATAGAAAACTCAATCAGTATACTGTTTTATATGAAAAAATGGAAAATCAAGGCTGGGAGAGCTACCTATATTCAAAATGAAAAGAAAAGTAATATATGCAATAAACCTGCTAAAACTTATAATGAGAAATGCATTTGAATGATATATTATATTTCCTAGATTACAAGTTAATTATTACCGGTTGATGAAATGCTGGCGTGAGACACTGATAACACGCCTTCTCAGACAACTTAAAAAAAATTGTTGTGAGAACTAGTCAAGTGCTTCTCGTTTTCATTTTAAATTATATTTTTTTTTTGCAAGAACCGCTTCAAAGTAAAATCTGTAAACAAACCCTGAAACGAACTCTGTATTCTCAACTTTCTTAAATAATAAAGTGGATAATTGTATTCTTTTGTATGTTCTTAAGCGTTTCTTTTTAAATATATTGCGTATAGTTTAATTGTTCATTATTGTTGTTTTTGTTCATTTTTTGTCACTAAGAATTGTGAAAAAAATGGTTCTGTTTTTAGTAATTGAAGCTAATGATTCTTAATTACTAAATTCAGTTTGCTGAATTATTGATTGAAAATTAATATTTTTTTCACAGTTTCATTATTATTTCTTTTGCTTTTAGAATCCATTTTTTTTTTGTTTCAAAATCACGGCTAATTTTCCTATAACATTTTCCAGGTTTCAAATAATAAGGTTTCCTGATAAAACAGGCTATTTAACAGGCAGAATAATTTCATCACTAATTAACTGAAAAAAAAAACATATTTAACAAAAATATGGTTGATTAGGTGTGTATTTGTGTGGGTTGAACTGGCGTAAACACAGAAACACATCGAACTCTTGCTTATTCTGGACACAAGGTTAATGATATTAGTCGGTCAAGTATTCGTCTGTCCGAATTTCTCATGTATCGAAGGAGTTGCCGTGGTTACTGTTGTTAGATTATTATCCACAAAGTTCAGGCAAGCCGAACATTTTGTTTGTTTGTATTAATATTGAATACTTAATGTTTGCTCTTCCCCACTACCTTGGTATGGATTTATGTATGTCAGTTTAAGAAACAGTTGTGAATTGGTCAGCCTGGGTTGTTTATCTCCACCAACCATTACGACAGGAGAAACCTTTTTTCTTCCGTGTCACTGCCATTGGTCAGTGAACATTGCCTTGGCTTGGCACGCTTTTCTACAACAACACATCAAACGGCAAACAATCAGGCATACTGTTTATATCTTAAGAGCTAATGAGTCCCCGGAGTTTATTTCTATGACTGGGCTTGCTTCCTTAGAATTTTCTCCGCACACAGTGCTATTCCTTATCTTTGCGAGCGCCGAGGTCAGCCAGATGTTAGAAGATAAACGAGTTAACAATAATCAAGAGGCCGCACAAATGTAATAAATGATCATTTTGCGCCAGAGTTACCACCACCACGTCTGTTCATACGAAAGGCAGTCAACAGCTGATTGGACAAAGGCGTTGGAGCTGCCACGTATTCATATTGTACGTGGGTTTTCCATTATGTGTTTCTGAGTATAACAGAAGGTAATACGTAACCGTTTGGCAATAAACGACGTCAATAGGGCAAGCTATTTGTAAGTGCCCTGAATAGGAGAAGGTATATATTGCAAAATCAAATGTAGCGAGGTTTGCTCAGGCAGTGATGGAAAAAGTAATTTCGTGTACTTAAAAAAGCAAAATGTTTATTAAATCTTTATAAAAAAAATTGACATGTAGCATCAAATTGGATTTCACGATCTTGTTCGATTTACCTCCCAGCCTCCGAATTAGGTCTGACAAATAGATTTAATT
Organism: Nautilus pompilius; assembly: GCA_018389105.1. NCBI lineage: Eukaryota > Metazoa > Mollusca > Cephalopoda > Nautilida > Nautilidae > Nautilus > Nautilus pompilius. The sequence continues at coordinate 1,828,341 of JACATO010000342.1, read as the reverse complement.
TAAAAAAAAATAATAGATAATATTTTTGAAATTTTAGTTTCGGACAATTTTAGGACTTAGAAGTTAAATTGATATTTTATTTGTATCGTTGTTTTGTAGTGCAGTGGTGTAAAAGGAAACCTTAACAGAAATCCAATAACCAATTGTTCTTGGATACGTCTCATAGATGATTTGAATGAACCAGATTTTAATCAAATTAAAAATGTCAACTACAATATAAAATGTCTTGAAACATAAGGGGGGAAGCAATCAGCAGCCGACTAAGGCATAAAATATTTAAATAAGAAAGGCAATTTGTAAATATACTGCGTTCATTTCGTCTAAACAGCAAAAAAAAATTCAACCTGCAGTTTTAAACTAATTCTAAAGTATATAAAGTGAAAACTGTTGAGAAACTATAAGGGTGTAAGCAGAAATTTAAAAATTACGATTTCTCGCCCACCCAACAGAAGAATTTAGAATCTTTAGGAAGCAGCGAACTAAGGCTTTCCTTCAGTGAATGCTTTCTATGCCGCGGTCAGAATTCCAGCTCGAAGAAAAACAGAAGGAAAGTAAATTTAATTTTTGATGGAAAATTAACATGGATCGCATAAGTTTAAACCGACAGTCGATAAAGACCTGACGACATTCTTGACGTCGTCAAGGTAAAACAGTACTGTATATGACATTTGATATGGTAAGGTCAAAAAAGCCAATTTCTTTAAAAAATTGTTGCATGGATTTTTAAAAAAAAACAACTCAAACAAGTTGCGAAAAATCAAAAAAATTGATCACAAACTTGGATTGAAAACTACCATTCAAAATCTTTTAGAATATTATTTTTTAGTCATAAAGTTATTTGTTATTAAATTTTATGCTTGAGAAATAAAGCTTAGCCAAATCATGACAGCCTTAAAGAAAATGAAGTTTAAAGTGAAAATCATTAACGACAAACTGTCTAATTAAATTTTAAAGCTAACGTAACATTAGAAAATAATAAATACGTTTTTTAAATTAAAAATAGGTATTTCATGATGATGATAATAATAATATTAATATATGATTACTGATTTAGTTTTAATTTTTAAATTTTTCATTTTTGGAAGAACAAAAGAAACAAATACACTTAAATTTTTGTGAGTCTTGAACATTGGAAATTATAATTTTAAAATAATACAGTACTTTACTTTATCCTTTTTACAGAATAGTTATTTTATTTTTTTAAATAATCTATTTATTTTTTAAAAAAGAGATAATACTATTATTTAACTTATTATTCATTCTTATGATTCTTTTTGTTAAAAGCATAGTATGCATATATAATATCCAATAAAATATTTACTGGATGCTGTGATGACGCTATTTAAGGAATACATTTTTACTTAAAACTGAACTGCAACAAAATTCAATTAAAATTATTGTAATAAACGTTAAGAGCGCAGTTTACTTTGGTGTACATTCTTGAATAATATATAATGGAATTTGTGTATATTACTACTGCAGCTACTAAATTATAATTGCTACACATATTAGAAACCGTATTTTTACCATAACGCCTATGTTAAAGTAAAAATTGATTTATTAATAATAATGCAGATCATTGTCGTCGTATGTACAGTTTATTTAATTTCATAACTCAGTGGTTTTAATACGTGATTACAGCATCCATTATGAAGCATCTAATAAAGTACGAATTTTATTTCATAGCCAATCTCCGAACGCTAAACAAAAATGTTGAAGACCACATTTTTGGAATTTTGATCATTAGTTGAAAGTTGCATTTGTGCGAAACGTTAAAGTTAAACGTGTAATTTAATGACACGAAGAAAACTAATTTTTTAACTAAGAAGCATTTAACTTACTTATAGCTTCGCACCTTGAGCCTTGAACCGGTTTTTTGTGTTTTAGTGGTTGGCTGAGAGCGCATCTTATTTTATCTGATCACTGCCTGATTCCGTAAATTTTGCATATTAAAAAAAGATACAAGTCTTTGGCTTATATACAGTTTCTGTGAACGCAAAATATCGATCAAGTCTTTTAAACGAATTTAATTCAGCAATTCACCAAGAGGGATCATTCGAAGAATTAACAACTCAGTTATAAAGAAAACCTTACGAATTTTTTAATGTACTTTTAGATTTATATTATGGAAACTGATCACTTGTCCAACAAGCAATGTCAAAATGTTTCAAAATTAACATTTTCAAACTCTTTAACGATTTAAATGCCTGTAGCAAATCCGTATTTAGTCTTTTATAGGAAAGACTTGAATGGAACGTTTCACGTTGCTTTGAATAGCTCAATTTTTTCATATTTCTCAGTATTTGAGTAAACCGTCAGTGAACCTATTCAAGGCTATCCACATCTTTTGAAAAACACATGCCATATTTGTACTAATTCTAAATGCGATTTTATCATGCCCTTATAAAGCGGAACCATTATTTCTTTATCGTTATGCCTCATTACTCTATTTTATATCCTACAGATTGTGGTAAATGTGAAATTGTCTCTCCCATTTTAAATCTGAAGAAATATTAACGATGAGATTAATATCTTTATACTTTTTAGGAAAATAGAATTTATTGTAATGCATGTCTGCTACCTACATTACCATGTTCAAAATTGACACACTTGCATATGAGACATTAAATTTTATCTAGTCTAGTTATGAATGTTTTGTATGACACGTAAAATGTTCCCATATGTGACGTATTTTTCACTCTACCAGCGACCATAGTATCGTCAATACAGATTAGCATTAGCTTAGTTCTATTCATTAAAGATTTTATCTTTTACTGATTTGGTGATTATAAAAAGTAAGAATTTATGTCTGCTATTAAAAGTAAGGGAATAATATGCAGCCCACCAGGACCAAAAGTACTATACTGTAGCATCGACAAGGACGACCTGACATTACTATTGGCCGAAAAAATATTTGGTTGGAAGCCAGGTTCTTCTAAAATGATAATTTTTTTAAGTATCACCAGCACGGCGAACCAATTATCGAAAGTCTCTACTAAAACTCTCAGTGTTAGATGTGGGAGTAAATCACATTGTTCGGAAAAACTCATGGCAGTAGTTACTGAAAAAATCTATAAAAAAAGAAACTGCGCCAGGGGTGGGGGGTACGCTAAACCGAGCCGGTCGCGACTGGGATTCAAACATGGACTCTCAACTTCAGCAGTCTAGTGGTTTGATCTGTCCACCCAGTTGTCCTTTATTCATTACGCACTCCTTGAAATTCTCTCCTTTATGATTACAACATTGTGAAATTTATTCTGACTAGTGAGATGTTCGTTACCGATAATCGCGGCAATCGATATCAGAATTGGCCCAATATCGAAAAGCTTTTCAGTTGTTCTTTGATATCTCCAACCAGGTTCTACTTATACGTCGATTTGGCATATCTGATTTTCACTTAACACAGCTTCTTTTTTCAAAGTATCTACTGACTGCTCCGTGACACCAAAGGACCTCCATAAGATTCCGTGATAATTATTTTTGAAACTTTTTTTCTTTTACGGAAAAGGGGAGCAAAAAAGAGTCATCATCTACTTTCCTCCCCCACCCACAATCTGGTTTAACATTCGATTTAAGAAATAGGTGCATCGACGTTATCTTATCTAGGAGAATGCCATTAAACATATTCCAATCATCATCAAAGCAACGAAGCGAATGACAAATAAGAAAGCAAAGAAAAAGACATTTAAAAAAGTTACTAAAAACCCAAGACGGAAACCTGTAACCTTTTCAAGGAAATTCTATTGCTTTAATGCGGTCCTAACGTGACGTCACTGGCGTTCTTCCTTTCTTTTCAGTCTACGGCCAAATTTATGGTCTGATAATTTACTGCCTGCTAAAAGTTCTTAAATTCACTGAGGCATAAAATCTTTCTTATGTGAAACAGAATATGTGTATACACCGAAGCATACTTTATTGACCTTCTGTTCAAACGAATTATATTGCAATTAGATACAAAAAGTATACCTTTTCAATAACAACAACAACACAATTTTAATTCACCCGCAGAATAATTTATGGACATACTTATGTATACTTTTCAATGCAAGAGTATTTTGAATAATATTTTCGGAGGATGTGATTATTATGAGAAAGGAATTTGTTATTCTGCATGAAAGTACCCGCCTCCCAAAATTAACGAAAACGCTTGTTTGTTTGAATCACTTTCAGTATCTAGTACAGGCCAGACTTTATTAAGAAAGATCGAGCTTCCGTACTTCGGCATGTTTAAGATATTCAGGCGAGTACAGCAGCTTTTTAATATAACGGAGCGGTGTTAGAGTAATGATGGCAGAATTTTATGAAGTTGTTTTAAACGTGTTTAACAGAGTTCGTGTCCGGGTCCACTGGAAAATAGAAAGGAATCTTGCATTCCCTTGCTATCTCTTTCAGTCAGTACATTTTTTCAGCTTGGTAATTACACTACATACCTATAGAGACTTTAGTAAGACTGGTAGGGGGAATATATGTAATGGATAGTCTGAATAGTGAACCTTTCTTCATTAAATATCAGCCCTGTTACCGCGCTGCCGTAATCTTTGTTTGATTGTCGGGGCAGACAGACACCGGAGACGAAGGGCTTTTTCAGATCTTTAAATCTACGTCCGTTGTGACGATTTTATTTCTAAACCGCATTTCTCTTGTAGCCGCTGAGTTCACGGAAACCATTTGTATAGTTTGCTGCTTTTAATTTCAAGCATCACTGATTTTTGAAAATACTGGACGTTGTTCATGGCAGAGTTGTTGAACAGTTTTCCAACACGGATGCATCGCGTAATCGACGATTGTTTTTTCAGTCGAAGTTCATCAGCTGCACACAGAACTAAGCAATAATACCAGGGTGAGGCAACCACTTAGATTAAAAATCACTAGTGATCTGCCTTTCGCTTTGTTGATACGCTAACCGGCCAATCACATCTGGTGTTAAAGGGAAAATATCTAGTGGGGGATGAAATCAACAGAGGTCTAAAATCGTCGCTAATGCCATAGTGCTATACATCAAAGAAAATAGTTCTACAGTCTAAAATGCCTTAACACTGAGATATTTTGAAGAATTAATTAACATGATGGCAAGAATCAGCAGCGGTCAACGGTAGTTTTATTGACAGATCAAATATTTTTTTTTAAATAACCATTTTATATTTGCTTTTTATATTGTTCATAGACATTAATTTACTTATTCATATTACAATAAGCAGTAAAATAAATATAGAAATTAAAATTTGATTTATTCCAAGGTATATAAGAACTAAAAATAGTAGTCGATATATAATGAATTTCTTTATGTATTTGTTTTTGAAATACTGATATTTTGAAATAAATTATTGAAAAATAGACCGTAGCTGAAGTGGATTCAAAAATAAGATCGAGGGGGTTATGCTGTAAGAAAAAGTCATAATTTTATCTTAACTACAGAACGCCTCTTTGGAAATTATGCGCATATTTTAAAATAAATTATTCAAATACATAAGGAAATGCGTGCGCACAATGCATGGATTTAAAAATGAAGTAATACAATTTTTAGTAACACCCATAGTCTCCAAAAACAAAGAAAAATAAACACAACGGAAGTCTTCGCTGTGCTATTAAAGACACTTTCTTGGTTAATTAGTCGCCGTGAGTTGGAAAAAATCTATGCTCATATATAAATCATATTGTTTGTCGTTTAGAACCGATTCTGATAGGCTTACTTCACTTAGCCATTTCCAAGTAATATTCTGATTAATTTTCGCGATATCACTAAAAATCCTTGCATTGCTAAACGCTATATAGTGTTAGATGTCCACGCAGATAATAGGTTTGGCAATATTATTTTGATTACGTCAGGGCAACGTTAAATTCTAGTTATGCTTTAGTAAAATCTAAAGCGGACTTTTATTTAATAACTAAATACCTATAAGAAAACTCAAACTTTGTAATAAATTGTGGTGAATGAAATCTCATGCTCTTTTGATCGGCTATACTTTTGGATGCTTTTCCTTTGATGATGAAAAAAGAAACTCATTTATCTGAAATAAAATGCCCTTAAACGTCTCGCACATTCTGTATATGTATTAATCCCGACTAACAACTTAAAGGTACCCAAATACACGCATTTGGTTTTAATTGGCTTTATTTACCTGTCCCACTTATTCAATTCCTGCAGTCTGTAGCCTGATGCCATGTTTCAATAGTCAGCACTGCATGTACAGTGTTTGCTTTTCTCTTATTCTCGTTTAGCATATTCGAAATATAAAAATTTCCTGTAAAAACAGACATAAATAAATATAAAATAAACATAAAATCATTGTTTTTATATAACACTACCTTGCTGTGTAATGGAATCTTTATTTATGGTTTTCCTTAAATAATGTCATTAAAACACTTTGATTACCGTATAAAACCGGAGGAAAAAAATCAGTTTGTTCAGCCTCTTCTTTGCCAGGATATTTTAAGTAGGACACTAATAAAAGATGCAAAAGGGGACTGGAACCATTTTGTTGTCTAGATTAAAAGTTGAAGATGCAATGGCTACAGCTCATCAAAATATTTTTTTTCTCTTTCTCTGCAAATCTTTCTTTAAAAATGCAGCGTAATCTTTCTAATAGTTGCAAATTAAATCTCTCTCTCAGAGCGTACACTGGAAGAAAATCTATTTTTCATCTTTAATAACTGACCGAAAGAATAAAACTATCTTTAACCCTTAAGCTTCGGCGGGCCGCAAGAAACGAAAAATGGGTGACACGTGCTCCGTCCGCTTGGCCACCTGACTCCCCTATATGACGCCCCCTTCGCGGGAAAGTCAAATACAGACGGGAAAATTACTGCGTAAACTTTCGTACGCCGCAGTTTAAGGGTTAAGCGATATTTATGTGATATTTATTATGACAAATAGTAAATGCCATGTAAAGTTGTTACTTTTTCTGTTAGACATTAATGATAAAGTAAAGAATGATTATTATTATTATTATTATTATTATTATTATTATTATTATTATTATTATTATTATTATTATTATTATTATTATTATTATTATTATTATTATTATTATTATTATTATTATTATGTTAAAACTGAAGTAACAGAAAGAGAACTAGAACATAAAAGCAATAGACAGCATTTCACAAATTATCATTAACGGTGTAATCTAAGTTATCTTCGTCTCCTCCCAATAAAAAGTAAAAAAGAATGCCGCTGTGCAAATATCTTTGCTTCTTTTGAATCCATGATAATTATTAACACTTTACATGTGGCTGCCACTACGCATTTAACGAGCCATTAAGACTAGCTGAAAAAAATCGAATTTCCGATAATCAACACCAGATAAATTTTTGCGATCGTCAGAATGCAAGCAACTGGGAACCAAACCCTGAGATAAATTCTTGGCTGTGAAATGAATTTAATTGAGATTCCTAAAAAAAAAGAAAGAGCTAAATGCAGAGCAGTAGTACAGATGAGGTGCACTATTTCGTAAAACCTGAATATTCTCTGAAACGAGTTTAGGTTCCACGCGCTATTAGCACAAAGAAATCGTCGTTAAAAGTAGATATAAAGGCGTGACGTAATCTATACAGCTGCGCCTCAGCAACATCGTGGCATTTTTCGCGTCTTCGCGACCTTAAAGAGAACACGATTGTATTTCTCCGGACGAGATAGCAGTTTCCAAATGTTGATTAGAAACTACGGTGCTGAGAAAAGCACTTAGTAGTTTTGCATTAAAAAATGGGGAGAAAAGTTCTTATGTGAATAATTAATTTTTTTTTTCCATATACAAGTCCTGTGTAAATATCTCGCATACTCGTCATTTTTGTTTCCTGAAATGGATCAATCAGATTGTACATTATGGTTAATTAATGTTGAAGAGTTCCAAATGCTTTGAATGCCACGATTAGTTGCATTGGTATTAAAAAATACATAGTTATTCGCTAAATTAAAAAGGGAGTATAACTTAAAACAATAAAATATCATAGGAATTATTCGACCTATAATTCACTGTACAATGTTTTTTAATTCTGAATTTTAAACCTGTTTTTTTTTTTTTTTTGCAGAGGACTTGTTGTACAAGAAACAAGCTAAAATTTACTTCTTTCTTTGTGTTGTTTTATAGACTAAAAGATTTAATTTTATTAGAATATTAACTGATAAAAAGTCACATCACTATACTGTTTTAATAAAAATTGAACAAGCAAATGTTCGTTTCATTGTCATCATTAATGTGAAAACAAATCTAGTTATTACACATGTAATATATAATTGTTAGGAAAAGGCTGTTGTTTGCACTCTGTCAGTGAGATTATGTACATAAAATATACATTTGTTCTTTTACAATATTAGGTATTTCACTGGTGATAATAAATTATTTCATATTTTAAAATATAAGTGTCAATGATTTCCATTGGACTTTAAATTCTCTTAATGGCAATGTATTTATTTTTTATTTTTCATTTATAAACGGAACAAGTTAAATAAAGTAAAGCAAATTAACGTATTTTCAGTGATGTACGGTTTGATAATAGGAAAGCTAATTAATTTGTATTATTAAGCATAATTTTCAATAAATATAAACTGAAAAGAAATAGCAACCATTTATCGTTATTTCGTAATAGCTAAGTTAAAGCATTTTTGATACAAATAATTATAAAATGATAAAATGTATTTTAATGGGAAAGAAAATGTCCACAAATAAATGAATAAACTATAAGCAGAGAAGGGGTAGAACAAAGAGTGTGAAGCATATTACTTAATTACAAGTACAATGCGCATAGTACGTTGGTCTTTTCTTCGGCAAAGTTGAAAGGTTAGTTTGATGGTACGCGTGTATGAAGACAAATCCTTCTTCAATTATCTGATTACGTAGTCGAGCCATTAATTAGATTTGTTAAAAAATAATCTTTAGTGCAAAAATGAATCAGTTTTAAGAAAATGTAGCAACCAGACAAAGTTATGTGTTGCTTGGTTTTGAAAAAAAAACAGGTGGAATGTTTAACTATTCTGTTTTTTTTTAAATATTAAAACAGAAATAATTAATTGTATAACACTATTTAATCGTCTGCTTGTATATTTAATATAACTAAAGTTAATGAATAAAACATAAGATATGTTACAAATACAAAAATCAAAACATTAAATAGTATCCTTTTAATGCTATCAAAACGAACATTTTGTTCGTTATATATACGCGTATATTCTGAGTACCTGTTCTTTATTTTGCGCACGTGTGATTGCACCTTAAAAATCCCTGTTTCTCTTTAGTTGAGAGTTTCCTGTCAAGACAACTCATTTTATAGTTTCTGAGATAGTGTTACAAGTAAATAACTATACTTGTTCTGAAAGTTTCTCAACACAATTTAATTCAAAATAACAAAGACCTGGTTCTAACTTGCTATAATTTTATTATTAATGTCAGAATAAAATTAAGTTACTGTTTCATTATTAGGGAACTAGAAACTGCAGAGAACAGACTGCTTCATGTGGTGTGAAAAATTATTGAGAAAAAGCATGTCCTGGTCTACGTCTAATGACAAAAAAAGGAAAACAAACGGAAAAAAGTAGTTTAGAGAAATTGTCTGTTGGTGGCGAGTCTTTTTAAAAGTACTTGGGAAAAAAGGATGAATTCTGCCATCTGAGTAGATTCGCGAATAATCTGTCTCACTACAATTGTTTGGCACTGCTATAAAAAGAAGCAAGAACGAAACGCATACAGTAGAAAGTTTTGACTGAGTAATTTTTCAGACTTCTACATTTAAAAATCCATATAATTTGTAAATTTCCGTTGTTTTATTTTTTGAAATCGATATACCTATAAAATAACCCTTTTCAGTTATCAAGCAGGGAGTTAATCTGTTTATTTTATAATTAATTGGCTTTGTAATGCTTTTCTAACCGTTTAAAAGAAACCTTTATTCGAGATGAGTGCAAGACACATATGACTGGGAATGATGGGAAAGATCACCTAGGGCGAGTCACTAAGAAATTATCGACTGTATCTATTTGGTAATAAAATAAAATGGACTTTGCATTGATGATCAGGGCAAAGGGTCAGTAAAAGTACACAATATTTGTAAAAAAAAAACAAAAAAACAAAAAAAACTCTTGATTCTTTGACATTTACTGGGGAAAAGTAATAAAAGCAAATACGATAAGTAGTTTTTAGTTTAAGACACATTGAAAAGAAATAGAGCCTAGAAAGCACACACACACACATATATAGTGAGAGAGGGAGAGAGAGAATGAAGAAGAGATTTAATGTTAATAGGCTGACTTTCAAGAAAAATATGTGATGAGTGTACATAAACTGAGATGCTCCTTTAAAACTACACACATGGACCTGTTTCATGGTACAAAATTGAAATTTCTATGTAGTTATATAACTCTAGGCCAAAACGTAAAAATCAATTTAATTAAAAGTTTCAACCATTATAGTGTTTTGAATTTAAATAATTAGAGCATACTGGTATTTTTTTTAAAAAATGACTTATTTAGTTTTATTTTTACAAATACTTTATAAAATTATTTTTATAGCAAATTTCTCGACAAAATGTGGTTAGTTCATATGTTATTGCAGTTATAAAATGATGAAGTCTTATACAGATATAGGTACTGTTTGTTGTATGAGCAAGAAGTTTTAAAATGTGTTAATGGTCTCTTTGCTTTAAAATAGGCATCAAACATATCCTTAAAATCAATTAAACATTTAACACCTACCACGCTGCTCAGCAAGACATTCCAAGTATTTGCGGGTCGACTGCTAAAAGGGAAATTCCTAACGTCTAATATAGCGCTGACGCGGATTCAGTTTGTATGGATAATTATGGGTTAATGTAAAGAATTTTATTTAAATCAGAGAATGTCTACAGGTACCTTTTAATTATTCCCCCATAAAAAAGGCGAGTGTTTGTACTAGGCAATCCTGGCTTAGGCCTTTCTTTATAACTATAAATGCTTACCGCTGTAGTCAGTCTAGCAAATTTTCTAACCTTCTTAGCAGAAGCCACGTCTCACCGATGGGTTGGTTCTCTCGCCCGAAGCGTACATCGCGGAACAAATGTTTAGAAGAGTTTTGTACTAAGAAACCACAACTACTGACATTTTTACAAATTATCTAATTATCTTCTGACATAACATGACTGTTAACTTTCTACTAAATTGCCTATAGTAACTGCTATATCTTTTTTTCAGGTTGCAATTATGTTTTTAATATCATTATAAGCTGGGCAATATAACTTAAATAAATGAGAAACCCCCTCTTAGTAGCAATGAAATGCACTTTCCTTTCAGACGACCATTCAGCTAAATTATTCAAATTAGACTAAGCCAACACTATCCATATATTTTTCATAAATAAACAAAAAAAAAAAAACGACTCCAATAATGATTGAAGCATTTCCGCTAGTAACATTCTTATATTTAAACATAACATTATGGATAACAACTTTCTGACGCATATTTTTAAAAAATAATCAGTATCCGAAAATAAAAGATTCCACTTATGCTATAACTGCTACTTTCGCCTAGGTTTTATATGGAAATATGCAGAGCGGTCTTTTACAAGAAACACCTATCACAATTGTTCTAAATTTTAGTTATTTCTTTACCTTTTTTTTTTTGCTAAATAGTAGAACGAAATTTCTGCATTATCAAAGGCAAAGTAGTTGATGATAATTAACCAGTACAAATATACTCATAAATATCAAGAAATTTTGCATTAGACGTATTTATACTAAATCATCTAAGTAATCGTCGAGGATTGTTGTTTTAATTGTCTAGTAAGAGGCATTATTAAAATAAAACGCCTGATATTAGAGAAAACTGGTATAGTGATGCATACCGTAAATCCGTTTATAAAACGATTGTTTCACATATAATATGTAAACATGTGTTGGGGATACCAGACCTGACTGCTGTGTATTCTTCAAAGATCGTGATAACAGCCATCTTGCTTCATCGGTGTATTAAATTCTGCCATTAAAAAAAAAAATAAACAAGAAAACCTGCAGACATAATATCGAAAAGGCAACATTTCGAAAACAATTCTGATTTTCGTTGTTTAACTGATGGTCGTCTCTCTGATGTTAAATCTGCACTGCTGCTGCTCTGAGATAAAAAAAAAAGCTTTGGAAAATCATCTCGTATAAAGATTTTCCGGAATATTACAAGTGAGCGACAGTTTAACAACGAAGCAGCATACAAAGATTAGAATTCTTTTAAAACACTATCATTTGGCAGTTAGCAGGTTCGCTCACTTTCAAATAAAAGCAACTCCTCTGTTAGCCTTGATCTTGAAAACTTCCGAATTTCCTGTTAACTGTGGATTCTTTGAGTATAATTAAATTGCGGCGTTTGGTTCACGTAGAAAAAAAAATTCCTCATTTTAGTTGTTGAAAGTTCTATTTGAAATTCAACGCAGCTTTCTTTCTGCGCGTATTAAAGTCAATTATTTTTTAATAAAAATCTACATTGAGCAGCATAACTACGGTTTTGATATTTCTTCAGCAATTAAGAGATTGCTTCATGCGACTAATGTGTAGGCGATGGACTTCTTTGGAGTATATGTGTAAGTTCATTATGTTCATATCTGCCTGCAAGGAGAAGTACTTAACATGGGTTTTACCGGGAGAGTTGCGGGTTCGAAGCCGCATTTCTCATCAATGCCTACTTTCTTATTCCGCGATTTCTAATTAGAGAAACTGAGTTTCTCACAATAAAAATCGATCCAAAGGATTGTTCGTTATTGGCATTTACAGGGAAAGTAAACCAAGCAATGGGTGATATTCATCTTGTCTCAAAAAGATTCTTATACGAGATGGAGCATACATTTAATGTGCATTCTCTGCAAAAGAGATCCTACTTGTATCAACATGAACAGCTGTTCAAACGATGCACCAAAATCAATCTGCTTTTTAACATCTTTTGACTGTACTGTCTCATTCATTGGTTCACTTTTCTAATACGTTAGGACTCTGTGGAATCCTGATGTGCCATTTAAAACTGATATCTTGACACTTTAAAGCCAGTGTTTTACCAGCAATTAGTGTCAGTTTTGAGTAAGACTTTGCTCACGGATTGGATACCAGCTCTTGACTACATCATCCACGTTAAAGTACTTATTCTTATTTCAGTGGTCATTGATTTTTATATGACGAAAAATTGAAAAATGTGCAGGAGGTAAGTTTTCAGTCTATCAAAACACTTGTGAAGTTACCTGTAATTAGTTATCATCAGATTCCTACTGAATAAACAAGCTATTTTCATTTATCTGATGAAAACGATCAACTTTGAAAGTAAATAAACAATAATTATACTGTCTTTCTCTTTGTTCCAAAAGTAAGGATTCATAAGAACGTCTCATTTCAGAAATGCAATTCTAAACAACAATATGTAAAATCTAATGTTTACTTCAGATTTAATAAGTGAAAAATATAAAGACAAAGCAAAAATAATCTCATCAAAACTTCAGATACAGTTAACATTTTCATATAAATCAAAATCTCAAATTTAGGAAACAAAACGTTAGAAATCATGAAAATTCCACACTTAAAGAATAGTACATTTTAATAAAATTTCACTAAAATCTCATTTAATCCAAAATAAATTATATATTGCACGTAGCATTTTCCCCATTATATTTCAATACAAATTAATATTAAAACATTAGCAAAAAGATGTTTTTTTTAAATATTTTTTTCTAAATTTGAATTCATTTTGATAAATCGCTTATCATATTATATTTTAAACTTAATTATTGCTAAATACTGTTAAATCTAAACACTTAAATATATTTGCGACATTAGAAAGAGATTTAGAGATCACACATCAACAGTCACCAGATGAGATAAAACCGAGTTAAAATCTTCATGACGTCACATATGTACAAGCATCCGAGCGGATGCGTGAGAAAATTTAATGAGCATAAAATCCGCCTTGATTCCAGCAAAATATCTCTACATATAATTTTACTTTTTAGCTACACTAGATGAAAAATGTATCTGAAGATTGAATGACTGACAGAAGACTGAAATAATATTTTTGTGAGATATTTACATGGCATTTAGTATGGCAGGTAATCACGATCTTTTGGTTCTTTTTTAAAAATAAGTAAGTAGATTTAGATTTCTTCTGTCCGCTGTAACGAATTTTACACAAGGCATTAATTTTTACGCATTAAGGAGATACTACGGACACTATTGGCTCATTTTTGTCGAGTTCCGTTTCAGTCCTAAAATCAAATGTTATTTTCCATATATAGATTATCAAAAAATTCACTCCATATAGATCCATTCATGGGAATGTTTGTGCATATATGAAATAAAATAGCTCTTATTTAAAACACAATGATCTCCGTGTTTTCTTGAAAGTTTTAGAGTGCCAATGGGATTTAATATGTAGATTAAGTATCAGTCAGGCCTCCTGGCTATCTAAGATTTTTAAAAAGTTTTTTCTGATGATGAAAGAGGAAGAATTCACGTAATAAGTTAATTAAATATAATCTACCGAAGAGTGCAATTTAAAGGTAGCTCGTAGGCTTCTAATGATATCACATCTAAAAATTGTCCTGTCAAGCGTATAATTAGTGATGTCAAATGAGCCTAATGAACCTTCTAATCACGGAGGATTTACACTTGAAAGATGCAGCAGTTTTGGTTCAAACAGTTGCCAGTTTTAGTCCAGGTGATGAGGTACGAAAATCTGGGAAATAAAATTGTAATTGGTTGTTTCGCCTCTGCGATCTGTCGATGATAAATTGCTACAAAAAAAATTGGCTCACTAGGTGTCTTCTTTCATCTAATCATTAAATCGATAAAATTGTATATTTTCATTATTTTACATTTCTCTTCACAACATGGCGCAGGAATTGTCGAAAAATGAAAATGAATACTGTACATCTCGTCAACTAAAATAATAAATCTACAGTGCCCTGCCATCTTAAATTGGCAAATCTCTTTAAATAAATGTATCTAACATAAATATGCATATTTCAGAGTTAAATAAGAATCATTGGACCTTTATTTTGTTAAATAATCATTGTAAACGTTCACAATACCTGCGTAATATATATGTTTATCCAAGGTCATCCTATAATCGCCGTCCAAAGAGTAAACAAAATCAACGACAGATTTCCAACATGGAGCTCTTGTAGATCTGTGTCCAATGTTTTTTCAAGTTTACTGAATCGAATGTCACAGGTGTGGCAGAGGGACCTAGAAAGCCATTAACAGTGACACCACGAGTAGAACATGCCATTACACGCCACGTTGACACTCATCTTCAAGATTCTTTTTTTGACACATCGTCCATGCAACAAGAATTATTCAAAGAACAGACAGACATCTTATTAACTTTACTGCAGATGGTATATTGCAAGCACAAAATTCCTTCTGTCCAATAGGAATAAAACGATTTGAAATGTCTGCAAAGAGGAAATATCTATCAAGGAAGTCGAATATCGGCATTATGTACTTTTCTCTAACGAGTCCAGATTTCAGCAGTTCGTATCTAGGGGTTGCAACAGGATAAGGAAAACCCGCTGTCTTCAGCCCAAGCTCAAGTATAGAGACGGTAGCCTCGTAGTATGGGCTGTAATCTGGCATGTGGGGAAAGACATAATTAGTGTTTGTTAAAGGGCATCTCTATTCTTCCGGATACATTGCTATTTTAGTGACAGAGATTCCACATCCATCTTTTTCGGAAAGACGGGCTTGATATCAAACCTCTCAGATGATTACATTCTGGAAGCGGAATTAAGACATTAACTTTCTTTTCTGGTTATCCAGAACCTTACGAAGCATCTAAAACGGTTGCAGAAAGCAACCCCTTCCTGTCCCGCTAGTTTCATGAACATATAGTAAAGTCTCACATAGATATGGAGAAACATAGATTACGTCGGAACGCAAATCTTGTTGATACAATGGCAAAGAAAACGTGACTTCACCAAGTAATAACATTAAAAAGTCTCACTTTCCCCTTTATTTGCTGTTTTTCGGAACAAACTAATATATTGCAATAAAAGCAGATAGTAAAATTATTATGCCAAGTAAAAAATATGCGAAAAATATTAATAAAGTTTCAGTAGTTACACTTTATGAAGTATACATGCAGTAGTGATAATGCTTGAAAACTTTAAAACGTAGAAATTCTAAAGAATTTTCTCGTTACTTAAAATTGATTAAATGTTTCGATAATACAGTGCTTCAAAGGTTTCTATACTGATAATCCAAACTCGTGCACAATTTTTTTCTATTTCCATTAATCTATAAAAATTGCTACTGTTGTATTAGTATCCAGCATGTGGTTCATCACTGAACGAAAAGCAATCCTTACTTATTTTCAACAACAGGTATAAAGAATGAGAACGTCATGTTTACATGGTGTTTACATGGCATATGCTAGCTGTCACATTTAAGGTTATGTACATACCACTTAAAGATGTATTTCTTTGTTTTTTTTAGTCACTGAAAACGAAGTTAAAGATGAACCGGTGATAGGCCTAACACAAAGCTTAATTATGCAATGATATGAGGAAATAAGTCACATCTAATAAAAACGGTTTGTGGAGAGAAAAGGAAACAAACATCTACTTTGAGCTGTAGCAGTCGCATCTTCATCTTTTAACCTACAAAATAAAATGATTCTAGACCTCTTTCGTCGACTATCAGTGAATTACTTAAAATAACCGAGAATTCAAAACGTTGAATATATTGATTTTTTTCCTACGAATTTATATGCCAATAAAAATATTTTAATGGAAACGCATTTGGGAAACAGATAATGAACATTTTAACATTAGAAACAATAAATTAAGATATTTTCCTTTACTTAATTTTACAAGTATTTTTCATAATTTTTCACTAGTAACTTAGGATAAATTCTGGCGTGTTTTACATTTTTTTTTCAAATTTTAGCATGTTCTACTGGAGCTAAACGTTATGCCAACTTCTGTAACCCTGCATTGTGCGAAGATTTTGCACATATGAGATTGTTTTGTGTCTATGCTTCCCTGCTTTAACTCTCGTATAATAAAATCTTTCCTAAAAGATAACCTAAGCGTATATTCACTTTGTGTAAGCTGGCAGGGGTTTAGGGTATTTGCTCATTATGGCGGCTAATAAACGGAAAAAAAATGAATTAATTAAATTAATGAAAAAAAACGAGAAATTAAAAAAAAAATTTACAATGGCTTTTACTCACGGTGCAATACTCAGACGTCTCTTATGGTTCGGCGAAGCGTGGAGGTCTGGCTAAGGTTGCCATAGCAACCAGTCTACGCTTGCGCAACGGCAGACCAAGGACTTTCAACTTCAACGGAGAAAATGATACTATTAAACTGTATATATTTTTTGCAACTAGGGGAGGATCCGGTTTGACAAAACGGTAAAAATAAGAGCTGAGATGAAAATTTCTCAAAACCTTTACAAATATAACAAACAAACAGATAAAAAATATAAAACAAAAGTTTTGGTAATTCTGTTCTTTCCGGAGTGTCTCTTAGAATACTAAAGGTTTATTTTTACATCACAGTTGCATGCCATTTATTAGCTTTTATACTTAATGACCGCAACTTCTGTATAGAGATGGACTGCTGGTTCAGTAAATAACAGTAAAAAATCCCTTTTATTTAGTTGTTCTTAACTTATATCGTTGGGCTAGTGAAAAAAACATCATCCGCTCACTGCTGATATTAGTAACATACAGTGGTGTGCAAAAGTCTTGCATAAAAAAATGACTAGACTTAGAAAATGGGTTCTTATTTTGTAGCAATTAGTAAATATTGTATGTTTTCTGTTTTAATTGACAGATATCAGTGTCTTTAACACTAAGATCCATTTAGTAATTGCACAGTCAAAATTTAAATATTAATAAAATAATTTGCATGGAATCGACGTGTGCAAAAGTGTTGCATAAACTACAAAAAATTAGAATATATATTTTGTGCTATAATAGTTTAGGATAGTAGAATATAAATATGAAAAACTGTCATTTTCCACTATTCTGATTCATTTTTGTTCAATATAGTGATGCCGAGAGCCCAATATTTGACCCCCGAACAGCTGGCCACAATCATTTGCATGAAGGAAGATGGTGAAGCTGAGTGGGTCATTGCGGATCGTATCGGTTGCAATCAGTCGACGATATCTCGCACCCTGAAACGTTGCAAAGCCGATGTGAGCCTAATTTCGAAACGCAGAGGCAGCAGACCACGGAAAACGACGGCTCGACAGGATCGTCTGATCGCCCTCATGTCGAACTCGGGCCGATTCTGCACTTCCACCGACATCCAGACCACCTTGTCAAGGCACCATGGGATCCGGTTGGCCTCGTGCACCATCAGCCGGCGTTTGATCCACATTGGACTGTTCGGGCGATCGGCATAGAAGAAGCCGTTCATCAGTCTGGACAATCGTCGAAAGCGACTGCAGTGGGCTCGCGACTAACTCCACTGGACCGTGGCCCAGTGGTCCCGAGTGTTGCTTTCCGACGAAAGCAAATTCGTGAGGGTCCACTCGGCGGGTTGGGTGTACGTTCGGCGATCGGTGTCCGAGAAATACCATCCTAGTTGCACTCGACCGACTCTGCAGGCATGGGGAGATTCGGCCAAGGTTTGGGGCTGTTTTCAATCGTCCGGTGTCGGTCCGTTGCATCACGTGGAGGGTCAAATGAATGCTCATGACTATGCTAAGATCGTCTCGGACATTGTCGAACCGTATATATGTGACCACATGCCCCTGACGGCCATCCATCAGCAGGACAACGCCCCCATCCACACAGCTAGGAGTGTCAAGACCTTGATGGCAGAGTTGCGAATCCCCCTCCTTGACTGGCCGGCTGAAAGCCCGGATCTCAATCCCATCGAAAACATTTGGCACTCGATTAAACTCAGCGTTAGTGCCAAAAAAACGAAAAATAAAACCGACTTGAAACGGAAAATCGAGGAAGCCTGGTCGGAGTTCAGTAGTGACAATTGTCAGCGTTTGGTAGCCAGCTTACCTCGTCATTGTGAACAAGTTATCAAGAATTTCGGATATTTTACTCATTATTGATTGATCTGATCACTTTCTGTATAATTGTAATTGAATCTGAATTGATTAGACAGCTGTCTAGATTTTATGCAACACTTTTGTACACGTTGATTTGATGCAAATAATTTTCTAAAAATTATAACTTTTCCTACAATGAAGCAATAAGCTTGATATTATTGGAATAGATGCACAACAATAATATAGAAATAATTTAATGAACAAGATTTGATAACAACTGCTTTCGACAAAATGCGAGCTAATTTACAGGAAAAATTATTTCAATGCAAGACTTTTGCACACCGCTGTAGGTAAAATCATCAACAACAACAAGAATCTCAAACGGGACGGATAAGCACTTCTTTATGCTGACACCTCTAAACCTTATAATAACCCACTGTCCCCCATAATAATGAAATAAAAGGGTAAATTAATGAACAATTATTAATGTTTGGTAAAATGGTGTTAGATACAAGTGAATGCTGATACGCGTACCATTTATTATTAAAAAGGCCATATTTGATACCAGAGATACTCTGTCATTTGTCGACTCTGCGTCCTGGCAAAGTTACTAGAAAATAAGAATAAACTGTTTTGGAAGTAAATAATGAAATGAAACATAAAGAATAAATACATTAATAGCAAAAACAACAACAACAACACAACAACAACAACAACAACAACAACAACAACAACAACAATAATAATAATAATAATAATAATAATAATAATAATAATAATAATAATAATAATAATAATAATAATAATAATAATAATAATAATAATAATAATAATAAAATGAATTAAATATGAAAATATCTCAGATAGTATTGCATACCTAAAAGTTACAATGATTAGTTTTACAACTAAACTAAAATAAATGGCGTGAAACAGATTAATAATTTAAGGGGAGATATTGGTAATTTTTATCACATATATTTTTTGGGGTAGCCTAAAAATGAGAATTATTAAAGCTTTAATTCAAAGCAAAAAAAAAAAAAAAAATAGCGAACCTTTCCCGAGACATGAACAACATATTTACGAAATGCTGTTACGGTAGTGATGCTTGTTGAAGACATCTAATTAATTTACAGATGATTAAGCAGCACGGATATGTTGCGCTACACTGTATCGGGCCGTCGGGATTTTGTAATATTTGTTACTTTAATTATTGTATAAAGTCTTCAATGAAACATCTGAGGCGAAATTTTTTCCAAAAAGAAGTTGGGTCGTTCTGTTTTTAAAAAAAAATAAAATAAAATAAAATAAAATAACGTATATCACAAGGATTTTATTCAGTCATTCCCAGCTAATTGGTTATTTTGCAGAGATTTCAGCTTCGGCGCCATCCAGTGTTACACTAAATTACAGTGTAAATAGATAATTCCACAGTACACACGACTGTCATTCGACGTGTCTCGTTTTTTTTTTTTGTTGTTTTTCCTATGGTGTCTGAGCCGAAACTAAGCGTAAACAATAGCATCTTCCAAATTCATGGCCTTCCTTTGTATAATAGCGGTCGGACGGTTGGGCATTTCAAAACGCCAAGCATTCGCCTGCTAACTGCGAGGTTAGCCGTCTACCGTTG
The DNA here is from genome assembly GCA_018389105.1 of Nautilus pompilius. Classification (NCBI taxonomy): domain Eukaryota; kingdom Metazoa; phylum Mollusca; class Cephalopoda; order Nautilida; family Nautilidae; genus Nautilus; species Nautilus pompilius. The sequence continues at coordinate 1,807,763 of JACATO010000342.1, read as the reverse complement.
TTTCAGCTTCCGAATGAAAATGATTAACAACAACATGTTATTGTTTTGGAATGTAAATACGTAATAAAGAAAATCTGTTATAAAAGATATATATATATATATATATAAACAAAAACAAACTGCGACAGACAAAGTCAACAACAACAAAAATATAATGTAAAATCCAGGTCCAATGACCGGAATACCACGAAACTTTAAAAGAGTAGAAATTTTATTAAAGAAGGCCGTCCTTTTAATGTCGAACTCAACAATAGAGCATTTAGCGGCCTCGGACTCAGTTTTCTGTATGATGCTTTACAAGCGAGATTAATTTTGTTCACACCGCCTTGAAGCATATCTCTCAGTAAGGATAAAACTGCCGTTTCGTTTGTAGTAAACAATTTCGCTGAATATAACTAATATTGTTGCCTTTCTTCCTTCCTTTTTTATCTTTATCGTGTATATTCGTTGAACACTGCTAACATTTGGAGAAGAAAATATGCGATTATCAACCAAGCCGGGCTGGCACGATTTTCCCGAACATTGTTGGTCTTAGTCTAAAGGATGAAATGCACTTGGCTAAGAATCTGCATCCTTTTTATTTAAACAAGTTATTTTGCATAAACGAAACCGCGTATACAAATATTTAACTTCTAGTAAAATGAAAGAACGATAAGTTATGAAAAGACATAATATCATGAAATCTGAAAATAAGTGGCTAAATAAATAAATAGTAAAATTAGAAATGCCATCGAAACAGTTTTCACAACAAGGTTAGTTAAGGTAGAGCTTAGAACCCTTTACGTAATAAGCAGAAAGTAATAAAAAATGTTAGCTTAAATACTGGAGACACCATGTTAAGGAGAAAATGATCTACTTTTCAAAGGTTTATCTTAAATGTCAAACAGTGAGCAGTTTTGATGACTGTTTAATTTCTACTTCCTTCACAAGCTGCTGAATACACTGTGGAAAAATGCGCTGCGCTGCTGTTTATTGTAAATACTACTCAATCATATTTAGCGTAAATATCTGCATAAGATCTTAATTGAAATATTTAGAAGATCCTCGCATACAAAGAACTTCTTAAAATTCAGATAAAACATATGATAATTTAGTCATAGTTAATTTGTATATGTGTTATGGAGATTTCACTTAAGGCATTTACATTGAGGTTTTCCAGCTGCAAAGTTTGCCATTCCTTTTGATTGTGAAAAAAAAAACAGTTCTTTCTATTAAATACTAAAATAAATTCAGTTTATTACACTCAACCTTCCCCAGTGTTACAAAATCAAGAAGTGCCATAAAACAATCGTTCATCTGCATTCTGGACATGCCAGGAAAAAGAAATAGCTTCCCGAAATCACACGTTTAAGGAAAAGACTCACTAATTGCTATGATAAAGCTTTTACGGATTTCGCTGCATATGATAATGCTTCTTTTGGTCACAGTGAATATTAGATCAATTACAGACTTTTTATGAAACGGAAATAAAGTTTTTAATAGACTTCATACTTGTTTAATGAAGGCAGAGAAAGAAGCAAATGGTTTTACTCAAATTAGCAGACGCTAAAACTCATCACATAACTATCGTATCCCTTTCTCTGGATAGCAGTACTCATAAATTCAACTACAAAGACAAACAAACGTCTCCCGACTCGTATAGGTTTTTCCAGTCACATGAAAAGGATATTATTATTACTAGCTATAAAAACAGGTACGGGATAGAGGAAGTTTCAGTCTACCGACAGGCATGCCGCAAAAAAGAGGTTTAAAGGAACTGATGGACATTGAAAAGAGGCGCCCCCATAGCGGATTATCGGAATTTTCTAAAAGCCAGTGTAAAATTTCCTAAGTACCGGATATTTCGCCATCGACTGTTAACATGGCGATTGACAAGATCAAGAGGAGCCATAAAATAACCGTTTGTGTGTTCTGGATAGCCAAAGTCAACAGAACGGAACCTTCGTGCTGTGAAGAAAAGCATGAAAACTGAACACAAGCAATCGACAGAAAATGCTGCAAATCATTTTTAAGTTCCCCGGGAGAATCATCAAAGATTACGTCTAAAGCAATGTCATTCGTCAACTGCAAAGGGAAACGAAAATGTTACCACGCTCTCCTGGCTTTTTCAAACACAAATTTTTTCCTGATGTCCAGGTTTTCACAGTGTATGTAGGTGGTTCCGTGTAGCATAGAAATTTTCATTGAATTATCTACAAAGCACAAGAAAATATGCCGGTCTCTGTCATGGTATGGAATGCGATTTGGTCACTAAGTTGTTACAGCTGGTGGTAAATCCACCCATACAAATTCTGCGCCACCACTCTGTTTCCAGTACTAAGCACAATTCTAGATCTTTTCTTTCATATTTAGGTGTTTGCTTACTTATGTTGTCTCTATATTACTATGTAATCTAGTACTGCGCTCTCTTATGGCATAATAGTGATGAAACAGTTTAACATTAAACACGTGCTCTCACTTTTGTCTGGAGTGAAGCATATACCTTTGGTTTTGTGTCTTTTGATCCGCTAATCTAAATACGGAGTGTCAGGTTTTCATACGAAAGTTAGAAACAACAATCGTAATGCAGAAAAAGAACCCTGAAGCACAGATATTTCAGTGACAAGCCAGCCACAATTATCTGGTTAAGTCACTTAGACCATTTTTGCATGTTAATGATAGTAGCTGAAAGTTTTACACCTCTCTAGCTGCAGGTAACGTATCACTGCAGGATAAACATATATTTATGTATGTCTAGCATATTTCCTCGGCCTTATTTTGCATAAACATAATTGAAGAAAAGGAATTGTTTTATTTAAATGTTTTCAAGTAACTGAATAAATTGAAAAAATAAATCTTGTCATTAAAATAGTATTTTATAATCGGTTCAAGTGAGTTTGAAACTCGCTACAGTATCCCGTCTTCTATGTTCTCGCGTGGCCACACGTGTTCTGCAGATTATTAACAGCACGGCCTTGGCACAAACACTGATAGGACATAGTTTCAGACGCATCTCTCTTATTAGCTACCGCTGGTAATGCAGTCGCACTGATCAGCCTTCGGTTCACTTTCCATTAAGTTGTGGAACAGCCGTAACGGGATAAACTTGCAATACAAATGCAAACTTCCCACGGCTTATTCTTCACCAGTCATTATCGATACGTAATTGCCAGCACAAAAGAGGGAAACACTCACGTGGTTACTACTGAGATCCTCCGAAGGAAAGATCTGTCCGTAAGCCGGGCAAAGAGTAAGAAGGACGAACGCGGAACGTGAAAAGATCACGCAAATCATCAAATTTCAATAAGTCTGTTTTGTTGCTGACTGATGTTTCCCCACGCAAGAAATAACGAACTGGTTTTCAAACTAATTTTATCCAGTTATTCTTTTAATGCCGAGTCCATTCGTACTCACCATAATAAGAGTTTACACGTAAAATTCTTTAAAATACAGTATAGGTAGTACTCATATTTTCTGCTTGTAAGTGTTATTTTCCTTAAAAAATAGTCTTAACTTTTTTGTGTGTGCTTATAATTGTAGTAAAACTGATACATTACTATCAAAATTATAAACATCTCAAACCTCTGATGTCCACTACTCACATTTTTAACAGTGAGTTTAACAACGAATTATGGCTTTCGATTTCATAAATTTTGAAATAAAGTTTGTTGAGAGCGCGATCCAAAAAAAAGAAGGGGGGATGAGTACTGCTGATACCACAGATAAGTGAAGCCGTGTAGGATCTTTTTCCAATAAGAGAGCCCAGATATCCCAAATTCATTCCATTGGATGGTTCAGTCAGAAACGATGAAAATCTGAACCAAACACATCGCTGTTCCCCGGCTCCTTAATACGGCGAGAGAACCAGTACCTGGCCAGCGTTAGTTAGGGCCGAAATCCAAAGAGCAGTAATGCCAGCCCCTGATCTTAACCAAAGGTCGTACTTTTCAAAATATTGCATAATCTTCACACAAATGATAAATTCTGTTGTTGTTTTTTCTACACTGATAAATATTTGCATGCAATCGAAATAAAATACGATTAAAATGTCATTGTGTAATTCCTACGAACCAAGCAAAAGGCAACGACAAAGTCTTGTTTTTTTTTTTAAAGAATGAGTTAACATAAAATATATTGATGGCACAATTGGGCTTTCTTAACATTGGGATGAGAATAGAGATTCTCTTTTCTTGTTCTTCGCGGAGTCCCGTGAACACCCATCCCCGAAAAATCGTTACATGGCATTTACAGAAACGTCAGGCTCAAGTGTATAGATACCCAAACTTTTTCAAAGTGAAAATAGCTTCGGGGATAACATTATATACGTGGTTTCATGGACAGCAGTTTCCATCCGTACGTTTGCGAGAGTAATGTCCTGTCGTCTACCTTGTGGTATAATTAGTTTCAAGCTGCCACTTCACAATTATTTTATGCACCAACAACTTCATATTCATGGTATTCGTTTAAAGGAAACGGAATGACAACAACAAGAAAATTCTTCGTTTGATAGGAATATGAGAAATTTATCGATTTAGTAAATTCTTTTGGTTATTGAAAACAACAACAAAAGCAGACTAAAAATCAGCAAAACAAAACAAAAGAAAATGTTAAAAAAGAACAGAACAGGTTCTCCCAAAAAGTGCATTAATAGCAATTTCAAATAATTGTTGGTGTCATGCGCCATATTATGAATTATGTTTTTCTTTCGACATGTATGCAGTTCACATTCCTTAAGTAAAAGCTTTGAGATTTGAGAAACCGTGTTTTAGTTCCACTTCGTGTTAAATGCAACAGAACAACAGAAAATTAAAGGAAAACAACTCACGATGATCTATTCCGTTATGTTAACTGTCACAGCGAGGTCCTTTTCTTACAACATTGTAATTTACGAAAATAATCATTTAAATTTATTTCAAATGTAGCAATGGCTGGAAGAACGTACGATAAAGAAACGATCGCGGAAATATGACGCCTCGAAGTAGGTACGCAAGTTTTGCGTCAGCAGAACAGTTCAAGGCGATGGCAATCATCTTGCTAATTTTCCATCTAATTACAAACCTCCGCTCAGAAATTTGTCTCCAGCCGTTATTGGGCTCGATAAGATCAGAGAAAATGAAACAGCTGACGGCGGCGTCATTCACTGTCTGTCTTTAGAAATGGCAGCACCAGCAAGAGAAAGCGAAAAATCAATCTCTCCCCGACGAGGTAAAGTGCGTGCATCGTAATCACCAATTAAGGATGAATGCATTGCAGAGCAGATGGGGATAACCATGTAGGGGGGCGAAACGAGGGGACTACTACATGGACTAGGTGTAGAATCCACTGTGTTGTCTTAATTTTCAAGTCTTGCCTCTGTTTTCTTAAGATCAGTATTGAGTTTGAGCAGAAATTTTCGAAAATGGTAAGCATCAATCTTCATTCCCGTTACACCTCGGCAGGGCTCCAGGTGTCGTCTTTCTGATAAGCAAGGATGGCGATGACAGAAGAAAACCAGCATACTCCAACAAGACCTATTTATTACTTCTCGTTGTCTGCAATCATCACCCCCCAAACTTGTCCTGGTTGTAAATGTTTAAATAGCGTAAGAAACATAGTTAGTACTATTCTTAAAATAATAACAGTAATAGCTTGTCAGTTTCGAAGAAAAAAGTGTTTTTATTCACCGACGTATATAACAACATAAAAATTAAAAAATTTAAACAACATAAATTTAAATAAATGCAACCTCGTTACACACAAGAAAAAAACTTACTTTCTTTAAACGAGTGGTTTTAAGAACCAAAATCCTATTCTTTCAAAAGAAATTCATTATCTTTCATAATTAATATTATATAAATACCTTTTAGAAATTGTATTTTTGTTCCTTATGAAAGTAGGTATAAACGTCATTTTCTAATTATTGATCCTTTCGTGTGCATGCAAACTCTTCATAAAGCTAGACATCAAAGACATTTATATTGCGTTTTGTTCTGTTTTATGAGAACTGTGTACATCTCGGCTCTTCATCACAATGTAAACTTATTTTCTTTCTTTCTCTAATGTTTATTTAATAGTGAAGATTGTCGAAGGTGAGTCAAGAGATTTGCTATCCGATATATATATATATACAAGGTGTGTCGAAAAAGTATCCGACTTTATTTTTTCCCGTGGAAAGTAATGATGTTAGGGAGGCAAAAATGTGCATAGTGGGAGCCGCGTGCCTTCATGCGCAAGCGTGGTTTTTGGCGGGCTTGCTGGATGTGTTAGTCGCTGTCAGGCAGCCAGCGTGTGAGGTGCTGTACTACTTACTCGTCGCATTTTCATTTCGCCAGTGATGACGGAACGTGTGGAGCAACGATCTTGTATCAAGTTTTGCCAAAAGCTTGGAGACACCCAAGCAGAAACAATTCGCAAAATTAAACAGGCTTTTGGTGACAATGCCATGGGTGTTACCCAAATAAAAGAATGGTACAACAGGTTCAATGATGGCGGCACATCGGTGGAGAGTGACCAGCGTTCCGGGAGGCCGTCAACAAGCCGCAATGCAGTTGTTATCGAGAAAGTGCGGACCTTGATAATGGAGGATCGTCGTTTGACGGTGCAGGAAATTGGTGACGAGGTTGGGATCAGTAAAGATTCTGTACATGCAATTTTAAAGGAGGATTTGGGCTTGCGCTTTGCCCAAGCTGCTTTCTCAGGAACAACAACAACTTCGTCTTGATGTTGCGCAGGACCTGCTAGATACTGCCAGCGGAGATCCTGAGCTCCAGAATACCGTGATAACTGGAGATGAGACGTGAGTGTACAGGTACGACCAGGAAACCAAAACTCAGTCATCACAGTGGAAGCACCCAACGTCGCCAAGGCCCAAAAATGCACGTCAGGTCCGGAGCAAAATCAAGGTGATGCTGTTTCTTCGACTACCAAGGCATTGTGCATCATGAATACGCACCAGAAGGACAAACAGTGACAAAGGAGTACTATCGGGAAGTCCTCCGACATCTTCGTGATGCAGTTCGGCGCAAGAGACCGGATCTGTGGACCTTGCAAAACTGGCAACTGCATCATGACAACGCCCTGGCTCATTTGTTGTAGCTGATCCAAGGTTTCTTGGCAAAGGCATTTCGCTCATTCGCCAGGCTCCCTACTCTCCAGACATGGCTCCTTCTGACTTTTGGTTGTTCCGAAAAATGAAGATGCCACTGAAAGGCTCCCGCTTTGAGAGCCGAGAGGACATCATGCGGAATGCGACGGCGGAGCTGAGAGCCATTCCGGAAGCATTTCAGACGTGCTACGAAAAGTGGAAGGATCGCTGGGCTAAGTGTGTGGAGGCAAATGGGCCTACTTCGAAGGGGATTAGCAACTGAACCCCACCAAGTACGTAATTTTTTTCCCAGCCTATGGTCGGATACTTTTTCGACAGATCTCGTATATACATATATAATTTTCATCAACATCAGCCTACGACTGACAGGTCCAAGGCCCAGAGCGCAGAGTATATATGAGATCTCTTTCTCTATCCCTTTAATGACTGCCCATATAACAATAAAAAGTTGTTTTAAATCCATTTCATCTCTTAATTTTAAAGCTGTAATAAGAAATTTCTAATAATGAATTTAACTCGACTAATTATTATTATTATCAATATTTCAAGAAAGATTTTCACAGCCATTTTTTTTCAAAATCTTTTAACTTAAAAATAAATTATTTATTGGAATAAAAAAAAATTGTAAAAGACATAAAAATAATTCTGCTGACTAAAATTCAAAAGAGTGCATTAAAAATCGTTTTCATTCCAATTGTAA